>JAOANR010000011.1:15641458-16000503 GCA_030278955.1 Hygrophila difformis
GCTGCATGATGTCTATCTTTTCAGAATTTATCGAAAAATGCATAGAAGTTTTCATGGAGGACTTCTCTGTATATGGAGATACTTTTGATGAGTGCTTGACCAATCTTGCAAAGATATTAAAAAATTTGAGGACACCAACTTAGTCTTGAACTGGGAAAAGTGCCATTTTATGGTCACTGAGGGTATAGTGTTGGGTCACCGCATCTCGCGCGCCGGCATTGAAGTCGACAGAGCCAAGGTCTCAGTCATCTCCAATCTTCCATTACCCAATTCAATAAAAGCGGTTAGGAGCTTCTTAGGGCATGCCGGTTTTTACCGGAGATTTATTAAAGATTTTTCTAAAATTGCCAAGCCGCTCACTAACCTACTTTGTAAAGAAAATTCTTTTGTAATAAATGAAGCGTGTGTTCAAGCCTTTGACACGCTCAAGAAGATGTTGATTTCTGCTCCAATAGTACAACCACCCGATTGGTCAATACCTTTCGAGGTAATGTGCGATGCAAGTGATCTCGCCGTGGGTGCAGTTCTTGGGCAACATAAGGAAGGGAGACATTGCGTAATTCATTACGCAAGTCATGCCCTGAATGAAGCCCAAATCAACTACACCACCACGGAAAAAGAGATGTATGCTGTGGTTTTCGCGCTTGATAAATTCAGACAGTACCTCATTGGTACGAAAACCATAGTGTACACAGATCACTCTGCACTGAGATACTTGTTCAGCAAACAAGATGCCAAACCTCGATTAATCAGGTGGGTACTTCTATTGCAGGAATATGATATCATAATAAAATATAGAAAAGGCAGAGACAATGGTGCTGCTGACCATTTTTCTCGAATAGAAAATGATAAAACTGAACTAGCCGTCAATGAAAATTTTCCGGATGAGCAACTGTTTGCCTTGCACCTTCATGATCAAGCTTGTCCATGGTTTTCCGACATTGCTAACTTTTTAGCATGTGGAATAACCCCACCATTCCAGCACAAGAGCCATAAAGCAAGGTTCACCCTTGAGATTTTCGATGTATGGGGTATTGACTTCATGGGACCATTCCTGACATCTGATGGGAATCACTACATCTTGGTAGCTGTCGATTACTTGTCCAAGTGGGTTGAGGCGGTTGCACTGCCAACCAATGATGGTCACCAAGCCATCAAATTTTTGAAAAGTAACATTTTCAATAGATTTGGTGTACCTAGGGTAATCATATCTGATGGAGGAACCCATTTTGTTAACAAAGCTTTTGCAAATCTTATGAGAAAAACTGGGATTCTCCACAAGATAGGCACGCTGTAACACCCGAGAAAAACAAATTCAAAATTATTTTGAACTACGTAATGACTTGATCCCCTCACAGGGTACGTAGGCAGCTTGCAAATCTAAATTCTAAGTTCAGTCACAAAATAAATCACAAAATAAATCACAAGATAAATCACAAAAACATTAAGAGGAATTGGAACTAATTTAACTAGATTAGTTATGCCACGGAAATGTTACGAGCGTTAAACCCGAGCTCGTAACGAAATTAAGATAAAGATTTCGAACCGGAATCGACCCGAAGAGTCGAGGCAAACATGTAAAGGATAGAAAACCGAAAGAGAAAAGAAGAAAAGACCCGACAGACCACGCGGACCGCCAAACCGGCCGGTCCGGCCGCCACGCGCTCTCCGCGCGCCGCCGCGCGGCCACCACGCGGTAGGAGGAGACGCGTCCCAGGACTGGTCGCGCGTGCTCCGCACGGACATCCCTATACGTGCGCGTCACCACCGCGCCAGAGGAGCAGGAGGTGTAAACTTTCCTTCCATGGCGATTTTCTTGCCAAAAATCCGATCCCTATCAATGGCAACCGGATCACAGCCTTAGGAAAGGCTAAAGGGGAGTGTTGGGGCATCCTCATCCCCATTCTCACAGAAAACACAAGCCTTCCCCCTTCAATCTTCCTCTCCAAGCCAAAATCTCTTCGAGTCCACTTTCCGGCGAGTATTCCGGCGACGACGGGGCAAACGGGACAAAGCCTCTGCCTTCTAGACACTTGGTGAGTTAGGGTATAGTGTTTAGTTCGTCCATAAACCTTAAAAACTCAAAATCTAACATCTTTTCCTTGCTACGATTGTAACACCCCGGATTTGATAACCCAGGTCGGGATGTCACCGCCACATCTCCCTAGCAAGACACGGCTTCCCGAGCTCACTAAGGAAATGCAAGGCTTGTGGGTATGTAAAAAGATTTAAAACATTTCAAGATTTAGTCCGGAAATTTATAATACTTAATTCAAAATACGATAGTAATAATCATCATGCGCGAAAATAAATAGAGTAAATGCAGCGGAACGTACATCACGGCCAACATGGCCAAATCCTCGAGTTTAACAGACCCGGTAAAAACAGTACGATGCAGAATTTAAAATGTCCATAATGATTTCCCCCAAGTGCATATGCATGCGTCACTCGACATACTCTGTAAAAGAAAAATTGACAACGGTTTATCAGTATAAAAATATACCGAGTAAGTTAATTCCTAACTAACAATTTAAAGGGTTACATGTGTTTAAATCCAAAGATTCACTTGTCATGCATTACTTTAAAAATCCATATTTTTATTCGCAGCGGAAAACATGATTAATTTATCCAAGACGAAATTGCATAATTTAAAAGACTTAATTTAAAAACGGAATTTAAAAACATAATTTAATGACGTAATTTAAGTGCGTAATTTAAAAACATGGTAAATAAGATTTAAGCGTAATCAACACTCACACAAGTCTTTTATATTTCATCCCGCAAACTAAGAAGAGGACACCATACCGGGAGATCACTAACGAGGCAATCTCAACATAGGACCACTAACGAGGCAGTCCACAACAATGGGAGACCACTAACGAGGCAGTCTCAAAAGATAGTAGGACCACTAACGAGGCGATCCAAAACACAGCACGCGAGATCACTAACGAGGCAATCTCAGATAGTAAGGAGACCACTAACGAGGCAGTCTCAAAGATAATGATTAGCATGAAGATCGGCTCAGCCTAGTGCACGGGATTTTTCGAAAGTTCGTATTTCAAGTGATCAAAAGATTCGATATCGCGTTTCATAGTTCGAGTTTCCCAAGTTCGAAAAATCCGATTCGACGCAGTTTACGCCTTTCTTAATTAAAAATTCATTTTTACACCAAAAATTCTTAAATTCACACAGTAGCTCAAAAACACATACACGAACAACTTTAATGTTTTAAGTTTTTGGAAATAAGGTTTCGAAGTGAGTAAAAAGTTGAGTTCTTTACAAAAGGTAATTTCTGTCTCAAAAACTCATTTTGTCACAGGTTTGTGCGATGCTGATTAAAAATTCATTTCAATGCCAATTGATCTGAAATTTTTACAGGAGATACACAACACATTAATGAACAACTTTCATGTTTTAAGAATTTGGAAATAATGAATTTTAGATGCTCAACAGTCGACCACAACACACTGTTCATGCGCGGACTCAAACGATCACTTAAAACAGGTTCTGAAATTCGGCCGTTTGACATATCAAATGAACTCCAAAATCCATGAAAGTTTATATGCATAATCTAGACAGGTTTATCTACAACTTTTGTATATAAATGCAAAGTTGAATCATTCTAAAAACGGGTGAAAAACATGCATCAAGTTGAGTAATGAAATCTGTCAACAGTTTGAAACGTTTGGTTTATCACAGAAAGTATACGTCGAGATTTGGATAGCAAACCTTAATTTCAATGGCTGAAATTTGGACAAAAAAATAGATTAAAGTCTTAGGAACAAAGTATATGTTGAAACGTTTTCGGAATGAATTCCCTAAGGTCGAGTTTTAGGCAAGTTTTTGAAATTGGACGAAAATAGGGTTTTTGAAAAGCGGTTTTTGTTACGGGTATAGATCTCGAGTTTTAAACAACAATAAACCATAAAATTTTGTGAGTAAGGTCTTAACTTACTTAGTTAGAGATTTGAGTCGCTGGAATGGGTTTCCGGACGTCCTAGGGTCGCGACGAACGGCCAACTTCTCCGATCGCTTTTTGTTCGTTTTCCGACGTGAAATCGTAGTAAAGGAAAATGGTTAGATTTCGAGTTTCTAAGTGGTATGGACGAACTAAAACATTAAACCATAGCTTACCAAGAGTCTAGAGGGCAGGGCTTGGTTCCTTTCGCCTCGTCGTCACCGGAATGCTTGCCGGAAAGTGTTGTCGGAGGAGTTTTGGCTTGGAGAGGAAGTTTGGGAGTGTTTAGGGTTTAGTTTTCTGAAAGTATGGGGAAGGGGGCGCCCAACACAGCCCTTATGACCTTCCCCAATGCCTTGATCCGCTTGCCCTCGTTAGGGGACGAATTTTTGGCAAGAAAATCGCCGTAGAAGGAAAGTTTACACCTTCTGCACCTCTGGCGCGCTGGTGACGCGCACCTATTGCTTTGCCCATGCGGAGCACGTGTGGCCAGGCCTGGAGTCGCGACTCCGCCACCCGCGCGGTGGCCGCGCGGCGGCGCGCGGCGACGCGGGCCGGCCGGTTCGGCGGTCTGCGTGTTCCGTCGGGTCTTTTCTTCCTTCCCTCTATCGGTTTTCTACCCTTTACGTATTAGCTCGACTCCTCGGGTCGTCTCCGGTTTGGAATCTTTACCTTAGGCTTGTTATGAGTTCGGCTTATCGCTCGTAACATTTCCGTTCCCTAATTAGTCTGGTCTAAATTAGTTCTAACTCCTCCTATCGTCCTTGCGATTGATCTTGTGATCTATTTTGTGATTTATCTTATGATTTATTTTATGATTTATTTTGTGATTTATTTTGTGATTTATTTTGTGACTGAACTTAGAAGTTAGTTCCAAGCTGCCTACGTACCCTGTGAAGGGATCAAGTCATGACGTAGTTCAAAATAATTTGAATTTTTTTTTTCCTCGGGTGTTACATCCTCCCCCCTTAAGAATACTGTTATGTCCCCATAACTGTGGCCGGCTCATCTTGGAAGAGGGTAGGGTAACGTTGTTTCATGTCGGCCTCCAACTCCCACGTTGTCGTCTCCGTCTCGTGGTTGGACCAAAGGACCTTGACCATTCTCACTGTCTTATTCCTCGTTACTCTCTCCTTTGTGTCAAGTATTCGCACCGAAACTTCCTCGTAACTCAAGTCATCCTCAAATTTTACTTCTCCGGTTGGAGTACATGGGTCGGATCGTGCACATACTTCTTCAATTGAGAGACGTGGAACACGCCGTGAATACAAGCAAATTGTGGTGGTGACGCCAGTCAATAAGCGGTTTCCCACCCTTCATAGGATTTCTTATGGTTCCTATGTTTTCTTCGTCCCGAGGGTTTTCTGTTGCCTTACAAAAAGAAAATGCGAGGCAATCCTACTGTCTTTGTCAGGAATGATGTCGGTGATACCCCATGTCGTTGTATCTCACTGTCAATGTATGCTCGGGTTAAGTGAGGGGTGTTTAGCAAAAGAGATTAAGCAAAACAGGAAAAATAAAACTCCCTCCGGGTCCCGCGCGGTAAGGCACCATAGCGCGCGGTGAGCGCGCGGCCGCACCTGTTCGAAGAAAATGGGGCTCGCGCTCCGCGCGAGCCACTTCCCCCATTTCCCATTCGAGACCACACCCCCAATTCTCTCTAAATCCGACGACTTACCTCCCCGTTCGCTTGATTTCGGCTTCAATTTCACTTGCCAAGGTATGAATCTTCTAAACTCACTTATTAATTTCAATTTTTATGCTTTGAATGACTTGATTTGTGAAGAGATTTAGGAATTAGGGTTTATGTGCAAAAATTGGGGGTTTGTTATTTTTAGGCTTGATTTGTGCAAATTAGAAAGTGTGTGCGGTAATTGTTGTTACTCTTGTTGCCTTGCTTGTATTTATGCCACAATGTGTTATGTTTTTGGCAAATTCTTGTTGGATTTGAATCTTTAGAAAGACTATGAAGTTTTTGATGTTTGGTTGTTATTGGGGTGTGATTACTAGCTCATTTCTTTGTTTTTTGGTGCTGTAAGGAAATGATGTGTTGTTAATAGAGTGATTGTTTCGTTTTGTGGGCAACTGCCGTGTGTTTGTTAGTAACTTAGGTTTTGGTTGATTGCGCACATAACGTGTTCGATGAAATGCCACAAAGGGTTTGGGAATTAGTTTGGGCATATCCTTTGTCCAGATTACCTTCCGGTTTGTCTTAGTGAACAATAGGATTTGATGTTCTTGTGGCATATTCACATTGGGAGTCTATACTGATGTCTCTTACGTATTTCTGCTTGAGTTTTGTGTGGAACTTCGTCGTATAGTTGGTTTTTGATGTTTTTGCAGGATGTTGCTTTTCTTGTTGGTTGTTTTAGCATCTCTCATGTGTCCTCCGAGGACCAGGAGACGAGTTGCTGATGAGGCTGGCCCCAGCAATGCCGCTCCGGCGATGCCTGATTTCGACGAGAGCGAGCCAGAGGAGGACGAGGAGCAGCGGGGCCCGAGACTCAGGGGTCTCCCTGACGAGGTGCGTCCTCACCGGCACGACAGGTTCCGGTTTAGGACGAGGGCTGCCCAGGACTTCTATTTCGACGAGCTTCGTCGAAACAGGGCTTATGTCCTTGAGAGAGGCATATATCCTCATCATCTGGGCGATGACAGGGTCAGTGCAGTCTTGGAGTATTTGCAGTGGACCGGACTTGCACGTCATCCCGAGGGCGTTGCCTCCGGTTATCTGGCTATGGAGGTTATCGCCAACATTGGCGGTCTCGGGGAGGGTGACGACCTATCTCGGGTATGGGTTTCGTGGTCGCTATCTCGACTTCAGTGCTCGGGCGATCAATGTCTATTTTGGCTTGCCTGACAATGCCGCATTTCGCCCACAGCCTGAGGGACGTGTTCTTGCTTCTGCGTGGGATACCTTATGCACCATAGTGCCTCCTCAGCTCGAGCACGGTCATGAGCTGCGTTTGACGACGATGGACTCCCCTTGGCGAGAGCTTGCTCAGCTATGGTTAGGGCGTGTCCGGCCGATCACCCGGAGCCACATCGTCCTGGATCACGTCTACGAGACCATTTGCTTTATCGCGCGAGACGGTAGGGTGAATGTGGGAGCTTGTATCGAGGACAACTTGCGGGGTATGCGGAGAGGACGAGGGAGTAGGGTGATTACCCATGTTCACCTCATCTGTGGCTTGTGTGCGGCGCAGGGGATTCGCACGACACCGGAGACAGATCCGTACGATCTAGTAGCGGGCAGTTGCTACCGTATCCCGACTTACGCTGCCCGGCGTAGCGCCTTACGTCGTAGGGCTCCCCGTGCTGTACTTCGCCCGCAGCCTGATGATGGCGGCTTGATCCTTGTCGTACCACCGGAGCAGCCACCCCCTCCTCCAGTAGTTCCACCTCCTGCAGCGGCACCTCAGGGACAGGAGATGGCTCAGATGCTGCAGATGATGCAGGAGATGCGGGTCGGTATGGATGCCGGGTTTGCAGCTGGGCAGGCTCGTTACGATGCCATAGACGCTAGATTGGACTTCTACCAGACCCGTATGGACTCGTTTGCTACGAGGCAGGCTCAGCAGCAGGCCACCATGTCCGACATGTACGCCTATGTGCGGCAGATGGATTACATGCGTTGGCAGTTCCCACCTCCCGATCAGTGATGTCTCCTTTCGTTTTCGCGTTTTCGCGTTTTCGTTTAGGTTTTGCATCAGACGTACTTTGTTTAGTTTCCTCCTTATGAGGACGTTTCTGTTGTCTGGGATTTATGGTTTATATTTTCGTTGTGTTATTGCTTAGTTATGGGTTTGACATGTGTTAGTTGTTTATTGCTGTTTAGAAACACGGTCTAATTGTTCTGCCTAATTTATGGTTCGAGATGTTCTAGACTTACTGTTACCTTCCTATCGCATCTGCATGTGGGTGGGTTGCCTAACAATACTTGCATCGTTGTGGGACTAAGCCGCTTCAAGGAACTCAGATAAACTGATGTGATAAGGTATACGGGGTAGAGTTTAAATAAGTAAATAACTACTTGTAAGGAGATAATTTTATTGAGTAAAGATTAGTGTTAATAGGTATCAATTTGTTGGGGTTTGTTAGTAGAGGTTGCTTAGTGTACTGGTTGTTGTTGTCGGGGGTTGTTCTCTAGATAAATTTTTAAATTGAAATTTTTTTTTAGTACCCTGTTCGGTTTTTTTTTTTTAGGTCTAAGGTTGGACGTTCCCTTCTTTGATCATGGTAGTTATAGAATTAAATAAAATGTATGGAATAAATTTAAATAGGCTCGTATTTTTATTACTCAAGAAATAAATTTGGGTTACAAGCATTCGAAACGGAAATAGTAATGGTGCATCAGTATGGATCTCTAAGTCTAGAGTGACTAGGCAGGTACATCCTCGATGGGATCGTCCTCGTCGCTGGATACGTCAATGGGAATGGGTGTCCCCACCGGGCTCGGGCTCGGAGGGAATATGTCAGCCTCTAGGCCCAGCAACTCAGCTCCTAAGTGTCCTATTTGCATCATCAGTTCGTTATCCTTGTTTTGGAGTGTGACCACTTGGGTTTGGAGTTTGGCGACTTGGGCCTTGAGTTGGGTTATTTCATGATGGTCAGCTTCCCTAAGATGTCTCAGATAGTCCACGTTACTCTCTAGATGCCCCACTCGGGCCTTGAAGTGATTGATATGTTGTTGGGACTCGAGGTATGCGTTGGCCAGTTTCATCATCAGATTGGTCATGTTCGCGTTGGGTTCGGCCATCTAATGTCAACAAGGGAGGTTAGAATTAGACATTTTTCAAGCAAGGTTAAGATATGCAGAAATTTAAAACTATGTGAAATATGCTTATGCAATATGCAAGTGCAAATCCCCCTTTCCCCATTTAAAATGTAATCTATCCATGTATTTAAAATAAATCTACTATATGGGTAAGAATAAAAGTTGGGCCTCTATAGTGGGCCAAAAATTTAATATTTCTTTTGGCTAAGATTTTGGGCTATGTAAAAATAAGCTTTTGGGCTAAAATAATACTAGTAGTCAAAATAAATAATTTAAAAATAATACTTGGGTTTTAAAAATAATGGTTTAAAATATTAGTAGTAGCTTAAAAAAAATTTTCGGGCTCTGATACCAACTTGTAACACCCCGGATTTGATAACCCAGGCCGGGATGTCACCGCCACATCTCCCTAGCAAGACACGGCTTCCCGAGCTCACTAAGGAAATGCAAGGCTTGTGGGTACGTAAAAAGATTTCAAACATTTCAAGATTTAGTCCCGAAATTTATAATACTTAATTCAAAATACGATAGTAATAATCATTATGCGCGAAAATAAATAGAGTAAATGCAGCGGAACGTAAATCACGGCCAACATGGCCAAATCCTCTGGTTTAGCAGACCCGGTAAAAACAGTACGATGCAGAATTTAAAATGTCCATAATGATTTCCCCCAAGTGCATATGCATGCCTCACTAGACATACTCTGTAAAAGAAAAATTGACAACGGTTTATCAGTATAAAAATATACCGAGTAAGTTAATCCCTAAATAACAATTTAAAGGGTTACATGTGTTTAAATCCAAAGATTCACTTGTCATGCATTACTTTAAAAATCCATATTTTTATTCGCAGCGGAAAACATGATTAATTTATCCAAGACGAAATTGCATAATTTAAAAGACTTAATTTAAAAGCGGAATTTAAAAACATAATTTAATAACGTAAATTAAGTGCGTAATTTAAAAACATGGTAAATAAGATTTAAGCGTAATCAACACTCACACAGGTCTTTTATATTTCATTCCGCAAACTAAGAAGTGGACACCATACCGGGAGATCACTAACGAGGCAATCTCAACATAAGACCACTAACGAGGCAGTCCACAACAATGGGAGACCACTAACGAGGCAGTCTCAAAAGATAGTAGGACCACTAACGAGGCGATCAAAAACACAGCGCGCGAGATCACTAACGAGGCAATCTCAGATAGTAAGGAGACCACTAACGAGGCAGTCTCAAAGATAATGATTAGCATGAAGATCGCCTCAGCCTAGTGCACGGGATTTTTCGAAAGTTCGTATTTCAAGTGATCAAAAGATTCGATATCGCGTTTCATAGTTCGAGTTTTCTCAAGTTCGAAAAATCCGATTCGACGCAGTTTACGCCTTTCTTAATTAAAAATTCATTTTTACACCAAAAATTCTGAAATTCACACAGTAGCTCAAAAACACACACACGAACAACTTTCATGCTTTAAGTTTTCGGAAATAAGGTTTCGAAGTGAGTCAAAATTTGAGTTCTTTACGGAAGGTAATTTCTGTCTCAAAAACTCATTTTGTCACAGGTTCGTGCGACGCCGATTAAGAAATTATTTCAAAGCCAATTGATCCGAAATTTTTACAGGAGATACACAACACATTAATGAACAACTTTCATGTTTTAAGAATTTGGAAATAATGAATTTTAGATGCTCAAAAATCGACCACAACACACTGTTCATGCGCGGACTCAAACGATCACTTAAAACAGGTTCTGAAATTTGGCCGTTTGACATATCAAATGAACTCCAAAATCCATGAAATTTTATATGCATAATCTAGACATGTTTATCTACAACTTTTGTTTAGAAATTCAAAGTTGAATCATTCTAAAAACGGGTGAAAAACATGAATCAAGTCGAGTAATGAAATCTGTCAACAGTTTGAAACGTTCGGTTTATCACAGAACGTTTACGGCGAGATTTGGGATAGCAAACTTTAATGTCAATGGCTGAAATTTGGACACAAGATAGATTGAGGTCTTAGGAACAAAGTCTATGTTGAAAAGTTTTCGGATTGAATTCCCGAAGATCGAGTTTTAGGCGAGTTTTTGAAATTGGACGAAAATAGGGTTTTTGAAAAGCGGTTTTTGTTACGGGTATAGATCTCGAGTTTTAAACAACAATAAACCACAAAATTTTGTGAGTAAGGTCTTAACTTACTTAGTTAGAGATTTGAGTCGCTGGAATGGGTTTCCGGACGTCCTAGGGTCGCGACGAACGGCCAACTTCTCTGATCGCTTTTTGTTCGTTTTCCGACATGAAATCGTAGTAAAGGAAAAGGGTTAGATTTGGAGTTTCTAAGCGGTATGGACGAACTAAAATATTAAACCATAGCTTACCAACAGTCTAGAGGGCAGGGCTTGGTTCCTTTCGCCTCGTCGTCACCGGAATGCTCGCTGGAAAGTGGTGTCGGAGGAGTTTTGGCTTGGAGAGGAAGTTTGGGAGTGTTTAGGGTTCAGTTTTCTGAAAGTATGGGGAAGGGGGCGCCCAACACAGCCCTTATGACTTTCCCCAATGCCTTGATCCGCTTGCCCTCATTAGGGGACGGATTTTTGGCAAGAAAATCGCTATAGAAGGAAAGTTTACACCTTCTGCACCTCTGGCGCGCTGGTGACGCGCACCTATTGCTTTGCCCGCGCGGAGCACGCGTGGCCAGGCCTGGAGTCGCGACTCCGCCACCCGCGCAGTGGCCGCGCGGCACCGCGCGGCGAGCGCGGGCCGGCCGGACCGGCCGGTTCGGCGGTCCGCGTGTTTCGTCGGGTCTTTTCTTCCTTCCCTCTATCGGTTTTCTACCCTTAACGTATTAGCTCGACTCCTCGGGTCATCTCCGGTTCGGAATCTTTACCTTAAGCTTGTTACGAGTTCGGCTTATCGCTCGTAACATTTCCGTGCCCTAATTAGTCTGGTCTAAATTAGTTCCAACTCCTCCTATCGTCCTTGCGATTGATCTTGTGATCTATTTGTGATTTATCTTATAATTTATTTTATGATTTATTTTGTGATTTATTTTGTGATTTATTTTGTGACTGAACTTAGAAGTTAGTTCCAAGCTGCCTACGTACCCTGTGAAGGGATCAAGTCATGACGCAGTTCAAAACAATTTGAATTTATTTTTTTTTCCTCGGGTGTTACAACGATTTCACGTCGGGGGACGAACAAAAAGCGATCGGAGAAGTTGGCCGTTCGTCGCGACCTTAGGACATCCGGAAAGCCCTCACTTCGACCCTGTTCTCTAACTAATTAAGTTAAGAACTTACTCTTCAATTTTTGTGGTTTATTGTCGTTTAAAACTTATCTAGACACGTAACTAAGATCGGTTTTCCAAAAACCCTATTTTCGACCAATTTTAGAAACTCGCCTAAAACCCGACCTTCGGGAATTCAAACCAAAAACTTTTCAACATAGATTTTGTTCATAAGACTCTAATCTACCTTGTGTCCAAATTTCAGCCATTGACATAAAGATTTGATATCCCAAATTGTACCGTAAAGTTTCTGTAATAAAACCAAACGTTTCAAACCTGGACAGATTCATTGACTCGACTTGATGCATATTTTTCACCCGTGTTTAGATCGATTCAACTTTGCATTTCTAAACAAAAGTTGTAGATAATTATGTCTAGATTATGCATATAAAATTTCATGAATTTTGGAGTTCATTTGATATGTCAAACCGGACGATTTCAGAAACTGTTCTAAACCGATTTTTGAGTCCGCGCGTAAGCAGCGTGTTGGTGTCGATTTTGAACATCTAAAATTCATTATTTCCAAAATCTTAAAACATGAAAGTTGTTCATTAAGTTGTTATGTACATCCTATAAAAAGTTCGGACCAATTGGTTTCAAAATGAATTTTTAATCGGCGTTGCACGAAACTGTGTTGGAATAAGTCCTTTGGACAGAAATCCTTTTATTTGTAAAGAACTCGAAATTTGACTCACTTCGAAACTTTATTTCCAAAAACTTAAAACATGAAAGTTGTTCGTATGTGTGTACTTGAGCTACTGTGTAAATTTCAGAATTTTTGGTTAAAAGATGAATTTTTAATTGAAAAAGGCGTAAACTGTGATGAATTGGATTTTTCGAACTTGCGAAAACTCGAATTATGAAATGCGTTATCGAATCCTTTGTATACGACGAAACATAAACTTTCGAAAAATCCCGTTCACTAGGCTGAGCCGATACTCATGCTATCTTTATTTTTGAGACTGCCTCGTTAGTGGTCTCCCTATTATCTGAGATTGCCTCGTTAGTGATCTCGCGCGCTGTGTTATTTGGATCGCCTCGTTAGTGGTCCTACTATCTTTGAGACTGCCTCGTTAGTGGTCTCCCATTTATTTGGACTGCCTCGTTAGTGGTCCTACGATTTGAGATTGCCTCGTTAGTGATCTCCCCGGTATGATGTCCTCTTCTTAGTTTGCGGGATTAGATATAAAAGACTTGTGTGCGTATTTAATTATGCTTAAATTTACTTATCATGCTTTATAATATGCTTCTAAATTACGTTCTTAAATTATGTTTTTAAATTACGCTCTTAAATTAAGTCCTTAAATTATGTATTCTCATCTTGAATAAATTAATCGTATTCTTCCGCCGCGAGTAAACTATAAATTTTAAATTAATTTCGTAATGCATGAAAAGTGTAATTTTAATTAAACACATGTAACCCCTTAAATTTTTAGTTAGGGATTAACTTACTCGGTATATTTTTATACTGATAAACCCGTTGTCATTTTTCTTTTACAGAGTATGTCGAGTGACGCATGCACATGCACTTGGGGGAAAACTTTTATGAACATTTTTATTCACTGCATTATACTACAATTTTACCGGGCCTGTTGAACCTGAGGTTTGGCCGTGTTGGCCGTGATTACTTTTCCGCTGCATTTACTTTATCTCGTACATGGATGATTATTACTCCCGTATTTTGGATTAAGTATTATTAATTTCCGGACTCAATATTGAAGCGTTTTTAAATCTTTTACGTACCCATAAGCCTTGCATTTCCTTAGTGAGCTCGGGGAGCCGTGTCTTGCTAGGGAGATGTGGCGGTGACATCCCGGCCTGGGTTATCAAATCCGGGGTGTTACACACACCTTATCATCCCCAAACCAGTGGCCAAGTCGAGGTATCAAACCGCAAAATCAAACATATACTCGAGGCCACTGTGGGGATAACCCGTAAAGATTGGTCGCGTAAGCTCAATGACGCTCTATGGGCATACCGTACTGCATTCAAGACTCCCATTGGGATGTCCCCTTATAGGCTTGTCTTCGGAAAAACCTATCACCTGCCTGTAGAACTAGAGCACAAGGCTTACTGGGCCGTAAAAACGCTTAATTTTGACCCAAGAGTTGCTCAGGGCAAGCGCAAGTTGGACCTCAACGAAATTGAGGAAATACGTGTGCAAGCTTATGAAAACTCGAGGATTTACAAAGAGCGGACCCAGAAGTTACATGATCATCGTATTAAGTCTAAACACTTCTATGTTGGCCAAAATGTCTTGTTATTCAATTCTAGGTTGAAGCTGCTCCCCGGAAAGCTTAGATCCAGATGGGAAGGGCCATACGAAGTGGTGCACGTGTTTGAGAGTGGAGCTGTCAGGATCCGAACTGACAAGGGAGAGCTGGTGGTGAATGGACAGAGATTGAAGTAGTATCTCGGACAGTTCGACCCCGAAAAAGAAGTTCAAATGATCTCAGAGTCGGCTTATGTTTAATTTATTATATACATATATATATATTTATTTATTTATGTAGAACATTCATTTTTCTTGGAAAATAAGTATCCAAACATCAACTAAACATTTAGAGTACTAAGACTCTAAATGTGAGGATGTTGATATTTGGAGAAAATCTGATAATTTCTTATGTTTGCTTTGCAGGAATTCATGGAATCGACAAAAAGAAAAATAAAGCTTCAAAAACCAGGTTCCTGGTTGGATTAATACTGTATGTAATGGAAATTAATTTCGGAATTTAAAGAAATTTAAATTCCGGAATAAATCCATAAAATAGCAGTGTTGATCTAACCTAATTTATGCAAGCAATTAATTAGAATAATACTTGTGTGTAAATGTGCATGTTCAGTATGTTTAATTTGTGGAAAATGCATAATTATAGAAAATGGTGAAAATTTGGAAAATTTCAAAATTTTTCTATGTGTTGGATGCAGTTTAATTTTCGTCTCAAATCAATGCGGTTTACACCACATTATTTGAAACAAACCGCATCGGACATGTTGCCTTGATAATTTTATCAATTTGGTTTAATCGATTCGGTTTATACCGCATCGATGTAAAAGACCGAATTGATCCTCCAATGCGCATTCCCTGTGTTAATATTGCCAAGTAGTCAATGCGGTTTATGCAATGCGGTATATACCGCATCGATTTTAATAAACCGCATTGATCTACAAAAGGCATTGTATTTATTTTTGCAAGTGAGCAATTCGGTTTATGCAATGCGGTATATACCGCATTGCCTGAATAAATTGCATTGCCTCACAAAAGCATCCCTTATTTCTTCCAAGTGTCCAATTCGGTTTCCCCACTCCAATTCGGTATTACTCGATGCGGTTTATACCGAATCGATTTCAAATACCGCATTGCAGTTGTGTTGTTTGTACCTATCCCTCAATGTGGTTTATAAGTCAATTCGGTATATACCGAATTGACCTAAAAAACGCATCCCTCACAAACATCTGGAAACCGCATCGATGCGGTTTATACCGAATCGATGATGCGGTTTCCCTTAAACTGAATTGCCCCCTGTCCCACATCCCTGCTTATATACCCTTTCCCCCTTCTTTCTTCCTCATTTCGCATTTCCCACACTTAGAAAATTTTCCAAAAATCCTCTCGCGAACTCCTTCTTCCTCGCGATACCAGTCTTCTAAATCCGAGCTTTACTCCGTCCAATCTTTCCAAGAATAGCGTCTTCGTCTGAAAACCCAAGTGGGAGTAAAGGGTAAGTTCTCTATTTTCAATTTCGCACCCCATTCTCGCAATTTCAGTTTTTGTGTTTTCATGGGTTTTGTGAAATCGGGGGTGGGGAAGGAAATGGAGCCTGTTTGTGAGTCGGGGATGACCGGAATGTAGTCGGAATGACATGGGCATGACCGGAAATAGGTTAAAGCAGAATGGTAGAACCTAGGGCTTACTGTGTAGGTTTCGATTCTGCCATTGTTGATGTTTTGAGCTTTCTATGGTTGTGGGTGATGCTTATTTTGAAAATTTGGGTTTCAAAACCCTAAAAAATCTTGTCTTTGTACATTGTGTAAATACTTATTGCCATTTTTATTGTCTGTGTGCATATCCTATTGTCTGTGTTTATTGCTTAGAAATATGTGAAAATGAAGAACACGGAGGTTAATTTTTCCTCTAACCACTGTGTTATTTTGCATATTGGATTCTTGAATGTGTTTGATCAAGTATGTTGGGATGATTGAATCTGTGGCCATGAGTTAGAGTTTTTGGAAAATTTTGAAAATGTTGGCATGAGTGGACTGTGTAGTGTTTGTTTTAGAGTTTGCATGCTACTATGTTGTGAGAACCATGATCAATAAATGTTTTTGTGAGTACGTGGTTTACTGTACTCTACAAACTCAACTGAAAAGTTGATGTTTGTATAGAATTGGAAACATGGGATTACAAACAAAACCATGCCAAAATTTTTCCTGACATGAGTTTTTCCAAGTACTGTTGGCATGGTATTTATATGTAGAAAAGACAAAAAGTTGGTAGAATGTTTGTTGTTATTAGTGTTTGACTTGTACATGTTGGGATATGTGGGGAATAAACAAAGTGTAGCAACTTTGCTCACTTGTCAATACCCATTCCTTAACAAAAATTCAAATGGGGGACCACTCACACCCCCAATTTTATTAAATAAACAAGTCAACACTTTTCATAAAATTAAAAAATAGTGTTTGTTTTTATTTTCTTTAGTCCATTGTATCATGCTATTTTTACTATTTGTGGCTATCATCATGTGGATTAATTCATCATCCTTGGATATTTCCTTATCCCTTTTCGCATATTCACAATCACTTTTGTAGTGATTAAAATTAAACTCTCTTTTGTAGGCTCAATAGCCTATAAAAATCTATCCTTTGGTCCCTTGACCATTTGAAAAATCCTTAGACTATTTTTAGTCTAAGAAAAATTGTAAGGGTCCAAGACCCTTATTTATCTTTTTCCTTTGTGAATAATCGTTTGCAATAAAGTTAGATTTTATAATCTAACCTAGTATTATATTGTATATATTTTGCCTAAATAAATTCAAGTAAAACCAATTAACTCATGTGAGGATGTTGATTTTTAACTTGAATATTATTTTATCAAAAGAGTGTAAAAATATCTCATCTCATCTTCTTCAGGAACCAAATGATTATAGAGTCTGTGATGGGCCTTCCTACTACAACTCCAGACCTGGCCTTTATAGAGATAGAGGATTTTAAAAAGCAAATAGGTGATTTCCGGAGTGCCCTTGGGAACGAATTTAAAGTGGAAATGGACCACCAAACCGACTGGAGGTTTAAAATGAAAGAACATTGGTGGAGGGACATCCCAGAGCAAGACAGGAATTTCAAGGCCATGGCGCTCGAAAGGGATTTTTGCAAACACCTGTGGAACTTTTGGGACCAGGAATTCACCCATGCAACATATGATCAGAGATTCTCGTCGAAGGTACACTACGAACGGATGGTCTGGAGAATGAACGAGCAGAGGGGACGGTGGATTAGACTGCTGGAACAACACTTGGGAGATAAGCAGTTAGCAGCATTCGAGCAAGTCCTCATACCGCCGGGAATCTTGGAAGAAACAAAGAGACAGTATGCTTGACATGTGCCTCCGGCGCAGAAAGTGGCCTCGACCGGGGTATTTGCCATGGCAGACGCGTTCCCATTTATGTTCAAAAAGGAGCTTTACGATAATGGAACCGTCTGCGGACCTGAAGAGCAGCGATGGCTCACAAAGCACGCGAGAGCACGCCGTATTGATATGGTGTTCAATTTATGGGAAGATGTTAAACCGGTACTGGATTTTGGACTGGTAAACAACTCCCCCATGTTAAATTTGATCATCGAACGAATAAAAGCGACAAGGAAGCTATGGGGCGAGTATATGATCAAATGGGGGAAATAGGAGAAGGATATCCGGGACTCCGTGCTGAATCCGGGAGTGGAGATACCCCCTGAAAATGAGGAAATTGTGCAGACATTTATCCCCAAGAGATTCCCTGCGGTTGAGCCGAAAGAGGCGACAATGGAGGGGATGCCCAACTTTGCACTGATCAGAGAGGAATGCACAATGATGATCCGGAACAGGAGCTGGCATAAAATAGGCAACCGAAAATGCCAGATACGCCTAATGGACGATAACAAATGCCTGGGCTACCTGAATATTCCCCCGGTCCGAAATCTGTCTCACTTGGAGGAAAAGGAAGCTGACATCATGGACACCCTCTATGCAGATATGAAGAAAAGGTTTTTTGATCTACTGAAGAAAATGGATGAGGAAGGATTGAGATACTGCCAAGAGAACAGAAGAGGGCGACTATGATACGACGTGGCCTTCCAAGAAGTTTTGGGTAGACACTTCACGAAGAGATGGACCGCCCAGCTGACAGCAATGACCGAGCCTAAATTCATCAAGAAATATTTGAAGATCAAAGGGCCGGAATTGGGTCTGTGGACCAAAGTTGATGATAAGGTGATCGATGATTTAGACCCATCTCCCGAACCACATGAGTCTAACGAATCGGAGCCCCTCCAGACTGAGAATGAGCCAGAGCCACCAAAGAAGAAAAAGAAAGCTGATAAAGCTGGCAGAAAAAGAGAAGGCTGGGAGGCCTGCTGAACCGCAAATAAAAATCCAAGAACCAAAGCCTTCCAGCCAGACAAGGACTATCCCGCCTTTGCCGAAATTCTATGATGAACCTCCGAGGCCAAAAGATAAGGGCAAGGGCCAAGCTGTTGAGCTATCAAAGAACGAACAAAGGCATCTGGCTCAGGAAAAAGTTGATGCTGAATTGGCGAAGAAGGCCCAGGAGGAAGCTGATGCAGAATTTGCTGAGAATGAGCAGAGAATGATAGAGGCTGAACTAGCTGAGGAAAGGCGGATTGCTGAACGTGAGGCAAGAATAGCCCAAAGAGATACAAAGGAGAAAGAGCAAACTGAGGCTGAGTCAGCCGCTGAAGTAGAAGAGTGGAGGCAGAAAAAGGCGGAGGAAATAGCTTAAAGAAAGAAAGAATGGGATGAGATGATGAAGAAGAGAGCTGAGGAGCAAGAGAAAGAGGCTCAAATGCAGGAGAATATAAGAAAAGCCCGAGAGAAAGAGGAAAATCGAGTAGCTGCTGAAAAGCTACAAGCCGAGCTGGAACAGAGAAAGAAGAATGAGGCCGAAAAAGAGGCCAATGTTGGGGACGATGATTGCCAAATAATCAGTGGAACCAACATTACGCCTATTAAAGTAAAGACTGAGCCCGCTGAATGGGCTAAGGATAAAGAAGAGCAACAGAAGGAGCTAAGGGCCCGAAAAAGTGGAGTTGTGGAAAGAATGGATAAAATTGTTGGAGGGCTGAAACCCACTGAAGAAATCGAAGAGATGGTACACGAAAGCAATGTGCGATTTGAAGAATCAAAAAGGAAAACTGCTGAGCTTATGAGCGGTTTGGATCAAGTTGCTGCACAAACATTGGCTGCAACTATTGCCCAACCTCAACCCACTACGCAAGAGGAAAATGTGCGGAATTTGGAAGATTCGAGTGACCATTCAGGGCCACGAATCGATCCAAGCAAGGCAAGGGTGGTAATGAGTGAAGGCAGCAGTGGCAATCTTCAAACAACAATGGAAGCCATAGACGTCGTCTTCAAAGATAAAACCATCCAGCAAGCCCTTCAAGAAGCTGATATTGCAATGGAGCAGCAATGAGATGAAATCTTATAAAGAGAATCAGAGGAATTAAACACAAGGGGGAAGTGGAGGTACCACTAAAAGAATATCAACTTGTTGTTGATCCCTTCTTTCCCGATGTTTTATTCAATTCTGTATTTCATGAAATCCCTTGTAATGTGTATGAACAGGGTGCATCTCAAGGAAGTGAGCAAGCTAATTGGAACAGAACATTAATGAGCAGCAAGATGGTAGCTCTGACTCAGGATGGGAGCAGGCAGCCAACGTGGAAGCAACTTCTGAGGGAACCCAAGAATCAACAGGATCAATTCGACCTTCTGAGTATTGGATAACCTCTACCTCAAACGGCCGGCTGGGGTGTCCACAAAGAAATATCGAAAGTACCCCATCAAGGATGATGTTGATATCATGAGGAGGTTCAACGGGAATGAGCAGAATGCGGGACGGTATATGGCACTTTCTGGAATATTCATACTCGACAAAGGATTCAGTCCAGAAATGCTAGATCATCCAATGTTAATCACTTTGAAGGAAAAGCATGGATGGACTGAATTCCTTACCCACCACGCTGAACCGGGGATTGCGGAGCTAGTGCGGGAATTCTACTGCAATCTAAACGTCGCCCAGAAGAAGAGTTGGGTGCGAGAAGTTGATGTCAACATATCTGGAGAGTATCTAAACAACTTCCTCGGCACACCAAACTGGAGATCAGAATTCCTGGCGGCTGAGATATTTGAGAAGGGGACATGCAAGGCAGTGAGAGGCCATATTATGACAACATCACAAGATCCCTCACGGCCGAGAGCTACACCGGAGAATTTTCCTTCAACTCAAAGCATCTAAATCTAGAGTTCCAACCTTCATACGACATCTACATGTCAAAGATCAGGCCCAACCCTCACGCACATGAGACATCTGGTCGAATGTTAAAGGGGTTCGCCAAGATTTGGCATGGACTGAAGATCAATGTGGGAGAGCACATTTTTCAGATAATGACTACAAGGAACTCCAGCAAGGCAGCTCTCTGCTATCCCAACCTCATCAGGAGGATTTTCCATGATCAAGGAGTGGATCTATCGGTTTTCAAGGGGAGTGATCTCATTCACATGATCCTCCTATTCCAGTTCCAAGGACTCGGGTAACTGATCCAATTATGTATGCTATGCCAGCAAGAGAGGAGGGATCAGATGCCCAGTCCGGATACATTCCTAGGCAACCAGCTACGCGCCAACCACGGAAAAAGAAGGCCCGTACTGAAGCGGTGCCTTCAACAGAAGAAGCTGGAATCCCCTCAACAGAACCTGCTGCAGAAGAACATCCTCTTGATGATGCTCCCACTCCTAGTCATCCTCAAACTGATGCCTCTCCTCCGAGTCAACCAAGAAGATATCCAGTTCAACCTCCTCTCAGAAGCCAGAACGTCTCTCAATTTCCAGCTGACTCTCAGACTATTCAAATAGTGAGCCAAATTGGACAATCGATGGTGCAGAGTGTCAAAACTCTTGCCAATGTCATCGTGTCAAATCAAGAAAAACAACTACAAAAGGAGGAAGAGTTCGGGCTGAGAGCACTGCAAAAAGAAGAAGAATTAAGACTGAAAGCAATGGAAAAAGAAGAGGAGTTGAGACTGAAGGCGCTTGAACGAGAAGGAGAGTTCAGACGAATGATGCTCGAAAGAGAAGAAGAATTTAGATCGAGAGCGGCTGAACGAGAAGAGAGGCAACATAAGGAGAGAATGGAAAGCGAAGAAAGAAATAGGAGGCTGATGGAATCATTGTTCAATACTCAAGCCCAAATGATGAATACCATAATCAGAAAGCTGCCCTCGCCGCTAAGAAATGTCGCCGGACCTCCCTCACAGCAGCCGGAAAGGAGAGATTGAGTCCACAACGATCATATCCATGCGAGCACATTATAAACATCATACATTAGATTTTCCATTCATTTGGTGCACTTTCGAGCATATTGTTCGAAATCTTTTGTAATTGATGTATTTATTCGCTTTCAAAGAATGGAATTTTTGAGTTCCAATTTAAGAAAAGATGTGTGGCAGTCCAAGATGAATAAGTGACTGTGTAACACCCCCGTTTTCCTACTCTTAATTCCGCGGCAGAAGCCTCAACTAGGAACCCGGGGTTATTACTGCCACGCCCCTTAATTAAGCTCGCTTAGGCCTGGCCCTGGCTAACTTAATTAATTGGCGCTAAGGCTAATTAAATTAAATTGCTAACACATGCTTAAAACAATAAATTTATTATTTACAAAATATAATATATCAGAGTTCGCAAAATATGACGACTAAGGCTCGTCGCCCCCAAAGTAATTTGACATAACATTAAAATTTAAAGGTAGTTAACTAATAATATATATATATATATTTATTTTGTACAAAAGGTTTGATACCCATGCCCGTGCCCATGCGCTTAGTCATCTCCACATATGTCAAATCCTAAAAAGAGTGCACATATAATTTATCAGCACACCGGCTGAGTAAATAAATTTATACTCATGGGACAAAAAGTAAATATAATGACTCAAACAGTAAATGGCATGTCAAACCGTTAAAACTTTGATTCTCTGTCTCATGTAGCTCAACTATGACGTCTACACCCGGGGTATCCCATAGGACCTAGCATGCTTTCATAGTGACCGAAATCAAGACTATGAGTATACAAGGGCGGCCCTCCCTTGCAACTAAAACTGAATGTGAGACCCTTGGCCTAACGCATTTCTCTTTATAGTGCTCTTACGAAGATAACCTCAATTGGAGTATATCCCGTACAATAATATCATCTCAATAATTTACATGCCATACACTGGAAATAAAATTTTCACATGCATGGCCTAGCCCTAAAATAATTAAACTCATACTAGGGCATTTCCTCTGCATAAATCATTTGCATGAATAATTCTAAATTATTTAAAGCAATAAGGAATTAAACATGCAAAAATTAAATTTTGGGACAACGCCCGCAGAATATAAATTTACTTACTATCTCCTGACAATAGCTTACTGAAATTCTGGGACTGCTACTCCTCCAAAACCTGCCTATTACTCAAGATATATATATATTTTTATATATTATTATTATATATTTTTTTTTTTTCACTCTTCCTCGTTGCCTCTCTATTTTTTTTCTTCCTACAACACTCTCTCTCTCCCTCTACTTTCTTATTTGCCCATCTGAGCTCTTGCCTCTATCTCACTTACTACTCACTTCTAATTCTTGGTGCTTCCGAATGTCCACAAGTCCCCCTATTTATAGTGGATTGGGGGCAGTTACTGTTTATTTTTCTATCAATTTATTTACCTCAGTCTATAGGAACGGTTACTAATCAAATCAATTTTATTACTCATAGCTTTACTTTTTTTTTGACAATTCATCCTCATAGTCTCAGTATTCCCGAATATTTTGTTCCAATACGTTATGTATAGATACTTTTCATTACTTAATATATGTCCATATCCTGCAGATTCTCGTCCTTGTCTGTATTCTACCTATTTACATTTAGTATTACTTATCCCCATCACCAAGTCTGTCTTATTCTTTTTTTTTTTTATTATTATATATATATATATATATTTTTTTAAAATTAGTATTTCTCTGTAGTAGTCATCATTACCTCATTTGATTAGTACTATCGTAGTCGTCATCATCATTATATATATATATACATATATTTTTTTTTTTTTTACATTTATTAGCATCCTACTCTAATTTTTTTTTTATTATTTTTTTATAAATTTTCCTATCCGATAGCTACTCTATAACACGCCACCCCTTATCCTTTCTTATCTCTTATCATGATCTGACTGGCAGCTTTTTTTTTATTTTTTTTTATTTTTTTATATATTTTTTTTTATTAAACTATGTTATTTATTTATTTATTTTCTTCTTTCTGCAGAATGTTACATGTCCATTCAGGATTTCTTCTTCTTATTATTTCCTTTTTTTTCTATTATGTAAATATATTTATGTGTATATTATTAATTCTTTAAAAGTTAAAAATTTATAACAAGTGGGTTTTGAACACACAACTTTTGGCTTATGAGTCTACTTGTCTAACCAATTGGTCATCGAAATCTTTGTGTCATATCTTAATTCTAATTAAATTTGCTTCAAAATATTAGAATCCTTATTGTTAGTAAATAATACATATTAATTATTTTTACCCATCTATATCTTTAAATCAAATATTATTTCCCTAAAATATTACTCTTCCAAATATTTAAACTTTTCCATACTAGAAAATATTCCCTATCATCTTCTTTTAAACTCGGAAAAATAATTCATTGTTTACAACATTCTTTAAATTAAAACCCGCTTCCTATTAAATTTTAATTTATAGCAGACAACTCTCTATTAATTATTTTTCACTATACTATATTTAAATTTAGCGGGTATTACAATCTATCCTCCTTTGAAACAAACTTCGTCCTCGAAGTTCATTTTAAGTCACATAATTACTAAGGAAAAGTAAGGCAAGGTATTTCATAACAAAAGTTTTCTAACCGTGCTTGACTTGGGCTGTGACATTCTCTCCCACTTGATTTCACAGCTATATCCCCATAGCTGTATCATGTTGAAGGAACAACTCTGGATACTTGTCCTGCATTTCGGCCTCAGTTTCCCACGTGGCATCATTCTCATCATGGTTTGACCATTGTACTTTGACCATGCGAATGACTTTGCGCCTTGTGGCTCGTTCTTTAGTATCCAAGATCTTGGCCGGTCTTTCCTCATAAGTAAGGTCTTCGTCGAGTTCGATAAGGTCGGGTTGCACTACCCTTTTTGAATCATGCTGATATTTCTTAAGTTGCGACACATGGAATACGTTATGGACTCGAGACAACTCCTCTGGTAAGTCCAATCGGTATGCCAAGGTACCAACTCGGGCGATAATGTCAAAGGGTCCGATATAACGGGGACTTAGCTTACCTCGTTTTCCGAACCGCATTACGCCCTTCATGGGCGACACCTTTAACAGAACTTTGTCGCCGACCTCGTATTCACCATCACGCCTCTTTTGATCGGCGTATGTCTTTTGTCGATCTTGAGCAGCTTTCATCTTAAGTCGAATTTGCTCCACTATTCCTATTGTTTCCTCGATTAATTGCAGCCCTATAGGAATTGGATTTTCGCTTTTAGTCCAGCAGAGTGGACTCCGACATTTCCTACCATATAGTGCCTCAAATGGGGCCATGCCAATACTAGCGTGATAGCTATTATTATAGCTAAATTCTATAAGTGGTAGGTAGTTTTCCCAACTACCCTTGAAATCCAAAACACAGGCTCTCAACATGTCTTCAAGTGTCTGAATCGTCCTTTCAGTTTGGCCGTCGGTTGTTGGATGAAATGCTGTGCTCATTTTTATTTTTGTTCCGAAAGCCTGTTGGAGTTTCGTCCAGAATGTAGAGACAAATCGACTATCTCTATCTGAGACGATATCTTGGGGAATTCCATGTCTTCGGACCACATTCTCAATGTAAGATCTTGCCAACTGATCCATACTCCATGTTTCTTTCATCGGTATGAATATGGCTGCTTTAGTTAATCGATCAACGATTACCCAGATCTTATCATTGCCTTTTGGTGTTTTTGGCAATCCTGACACAAAGTCCATAGAAATGCTATCCCATTTCCATTCTGGAACTTCTAATGGTTTTACTAACCCAAGTGGTTTTCTTCGGTCAGCTTTGACCTTTTGGCACGTCGGACACTTTTCCACGAATTCCGCTACCTCTCGCTTCATTCGTGGCCACCAAAAGACTTTACTTAAGTCCTTGTATAACTTATCCCCACCAGGATGCACGGAATACGGAGTTTCATGCCCTTCTTCTAATATGCGCCTTTTAAGATCCTCACAGGCCTTTGGCACGCACCATCGACCCTTAAATCGGATAGTGCCATCTTCGTGGATTTGGAACCCTGTAGCTCCGCCTTGAGCTATTTTTGTCTTAATCCTTTCTAATTTGACATCACCGGGTTGTCCATTTCGAATCTCATCGAATATAGTCGGTTGTATTGTGATGGCATGAATCTGTTGAGCAGATGTACCTTTATGTACCAGCTCAATACCTAACCGAGCCAATTCCATATATAAAGCTGGTGGCAAGATTCGTGTATTACCTAAGGGTCTTGTCTTTCGACTTAGTGCATCGGCCACTTTATTAGCTTTACCCTCATGATAGGTGATACCTAAGTCGTAGTCTTTCATCAGCTCCAACCATCGTCTCTGGCGCATGTTGAGCTCTTTTTGAGTGTAGATATACTTCAGGCTCTTATGGTCCGTATATATATTACATTTCCGTCCATACAGGTAATGTCTCCATATTTTTAGGGCGAAGACAACTGCAGCCAATTCTAAATCATGAGTCGGGTAATTCTCCTCATGTGGCTTTAGTTGTCGAGAAGCATATGCTATAACCTTCCCTTGTTGCATTAGCACGCATCCCTAGCCAAATTTGGAAGCATCGCTATAAACTTCAAAATCGCCATCTTCAGTGGGTAAAGTAAGTATTGGTGCCGTGGTCAACTTCTCTTTCAAAGTTTGGAATGCAATTTCGCATTCAGGTGTCCAAATCACCTTTGATCCCTTCTTAAGGTTCTGCGTTAACGGACGTGCAATTTTTGAGAAATCCTTAACAAATCTCCTATAATAGCCAGCTAGACCGAGAAAACTCCTTATCTCTGTTTGCGAAGTTGGTACAGGCCAGTCTTTTACTGCGGATACCTTGGCCGGGTCAATTGAAATTCCTTCATCCGAGACGATATGACCAAGAAATGCAACCTTGTCTAGCCAGAAATCACACTTTGACAATTTAGCGTATAACTTGTGATTCCTTAGAGTCTGCAATACTTGGTGTAGATGCTGCTCATGCCTCTCCTTATCTTTGGAATACACCAATATGTCATCAATGAAGACTACCACGCATTTATCCAACAGTTCTCGAAAAACATTATTCATGAGACTCATGAATACTGCTGGCGCGTTGGTCAGCCCAAACGACATCACGGTGAACTCATAATGTCCATATCGTGTTCTAAATGCCGTTTTTGGGATATCTTCTTTAGCTATCCTTAGCTGGTGATACCCAGACCTTAGATCAATCTTTGAGAACACATTTGCTCCCTTTAGTTGATCGAATAAGTCATCTATTCGTGGCAAGGGATATTTATTCTTGATGGTTACTTGGTTGAGACCTCGATAATCGACACAGAGTCTTAATCCTCCATCTTTCTTTCGTACAAATAGTACAGGTGCTCCCCACGGAGATGTACTAGGACGAATGTACCCTTTTTCTAAAAGGTCTTTAAGTTGCTCCCGTAACTCGTTCATCTCTGCTGGTGCCATCCGGTATGGAGCCTTTGATACAGGTTCGGTACCTGGAATCAAATCAATCGTGAATTCTATCTCACGTTCGGGTGGCATTCCCGGAATATCATCTGGGAATACATCAGGATACTCACGTACTACTGGAATATCATTTATGTCTATTTCTTCTGCTTGAAGGTTCATAAGGTAGCAAATGTAAAGGGGATTTCCTTTTCTCATCAATGTTGCTAACTGCACCCTTGACACGATTTTCGTGGTTGGCTTCTTTGGCTCAGCATAGAAAGACACACGCTTCCTGTTATCCCCATAAATTGTTATCTTTTGCTGAGAACAATTGATATTGGCTTGGTAACGCGTTAGCCAATCCATTCCTAAGATAATATCAAAATCTTGTAATTCAAATTCTACTAGATTTGCAAAGAACTCGACGTCACAAATACGAATGGGAACTTTTTCGTGACGCTTTGAGCAGCTAATTATCGTTCCGTTGGGCAACGAGATTCTTAGAGTTATCTCCTGAGGGTTATCGAGTCCTAGTTCGGGCAATTTACTACGAGATACGAATGAACAGGTGGCTCCAGAATCAAACAGAATGCGCACTTTATATCCTTTAATTTCAAAAGTACCTTCGATCACATCTCCAGCACCTGGCATGTCAGCTTGGTTTACCACGTTCAACCTTCCTTGATTTGGCCCACCTGGATTCTGTGGGTTTCTACCAGCTGTCCTTTGATTGTTGGGAAATGGAGGCCGTTGTCCTTGATTATTTCCACCAATGCGGGGTCCTTGGGGATAATAATCCTCCTTTCGTAAGTCTGCTCGAATTCGGCTAGGATCGAGTCTTATGCGACAGTCCACCGCCTTGTGCCCCTTCAGTCCACAACGATAACATTCATCATCTTGAGGACACTGTTGCATAGTGTGCTTCTTAGTACAGCGACGGCACGGGGCTGGTATTGGTTCTCCGTTCCGATTGGTGCGAAACACCGTACTATTCCAGTTATTCCTTGGGAAATTCCTCCTTTGATTTTGATGATTATCCTTACTCTCTTCAATTTTCCTCTTTCCCTTGTCATGTGGTGAAGATTTGGAGCTTTCTCCTTTATGCTCGTGTCCTTCTACCATCTCGACTGTCATAGCTCGATTATAGACTTTTTGCAAGCTAGTGAATTGCTTCCCTCCGAATGCCTTTCTTATGTTTTTATTCAAGCCAAGCTCAAATTTTTGGGCTTTAGTTTGCTCAGTTGCCACCAGGTCTGGGGCGAATCTCAAGAGTTCTGTAAACTTAGCATAGTATTGCTGAACCGACCGATTACCCTGTTGAAGAGAAATGAATTCTCCATACTTGGCATTCTTGAGGCTAAGTGGATAAAACTGCTCCCTCAAGTTTTTCTGAAACTCTTCCCAAGTCACTTGGCGGTTCTCTTGTGACCTCCACCAAGTGTTTGCAATGCCAGTTAGGAAAAAGGTAGCCACTCCCACCTTTCTTTCATCTGGACACTCAACTGCTTCGAGCAGTTTCTCAAATGACTCAATCCAACCTTCCAGCTTGGCTGGATCTTCTTGTCCAGCATATCGAGGCGGTTGAAACTTATTAACAGCTTCAATAAAATCTCCTTGGGTCTCTCCTGGCTTTCCCCTTTCTCCGCCTGTTGCTGAACTACTGCTCCAAGGGTGATTAGCAGTTGTTCTATTCGCTGCTGACGATTGTCGTCATCGGCCATACTTGTCTTAGCGTTATTGCTATCCCTTCCGCCCCTAGTGGATATGTGTTAGTTAGTTAGTCACTTTAAAAATCAATATAACACACCATACTAGTTTATTCATTATTGCATAAAAATATGATACAAAATTTGTCAGTCAAAATATTAATAACCTGCCGAGACTGACTAAGTCATACTAAGTCTCACAACGTATTACATATCAGGCATCATCATACTATTTTAAGGTTTATTGCACTCTAGTCCGGGATGTCCCTCGTACGGCAGTTCTTGACCTTGTGCCCCTTTTTCCCACATCGGAAGCATTCTCCGTTATCAGGGCATCGCCAGGTCAGGTGTCGCTTGCCGCACTCTGCACAACGTGCTGGGATTGGGTGCCCTCCAGGATTCCGCTTGTCTTGGATGAGAACATCGTTCTGCATCCGCAGGTTCTCCAGGCGGATCTCCTGCTCAGTTGACATCCCCTCGAAATATTTAACCATAATTCTCAACTCTCTTATCTCTTTATTTTTCCGGGACATCTCCTTTTCAGTCCAACGAATATAGTCTCTTCCTAGAAGTAGTTCGCTTTTCAAGTTCTGCACCTCCTCTTGCATAGAGCTCCAGTCCTCCATCACTTCTTTCCCTTTTTCCTCAGAGCTTCCCATCTGCGGGTAATATTTTTAATAAATAGAACAAGTGATACTAATAATTACTCTTAAAATTCAACTGCTTGTACTAAGTTCCGCACTCTAAAACTAAGGCTCTATCCAAACCATCTATTCAAGTGTTTCTATCAGACTTCCTAACCTTAATATCTTTATTTATTTATCTATGTTGTTTTTTTTAAAAAAAAAATTATCTATTAATACTATTTAATTTTTAAATTTTTATTATATATATATATATATATATTTTTTTTACAGCCAATTATTCAAAGTCTAGATAATAATAAGGCAAACTTTATTTCATAATACCGAGTTGGAATACAACATTGAAAATTTCCAAGGTTTAAGATAGTCATAATTTTTAATGCCGACTTGGATACAACATTTAAAATTTCCAAGTTTTAAAATAGTTATAACTTTTACTAATAGTAAACAAACGATAAGCTAGTACTGGGCACCGCGAGGAGGGCTGGTAGGATGGTACTCTGGAGATGGGGTTCGCTGGCGTAAGACGACAACATCTTCCTCGGGATCGCTTTCTTCAGCACGTGCACCCTGGGCGGATGATCCTGGGAGGCGTCGGAGATCAACAGTAAGGTCTCTATAGTACTTCTTAACTTTGTGCCCCTTTCTGTCCATATACGCAATCTCCTTGTTCAGGCGTCCTATGGTATCCAGGTGAAGGCTGACTTGCTCCTTAGCATCCTTCAGCTCCTCCTTCAGTTCGTCTATCTCCTCCACCTGCTCAGCACACAAGTGATCTAGTTCCTCCTTCTCTGTTTCGGCTAAGACCCTCCTATCATATTCATCTTTGTACTTATTTTCGAGTATTAGCTCCTCGTTTATATGTGTCGTACGCCAGTCGGTTCCTTAACTGATCATTCTTTGTGCTAAGGTGCTCGGCTCTAGCCCTCTCTCGCTCGCTGGTTTTTATTAATTCTCGAACCAACTCTGGAACTAGTTCGGCTATCCTATTGTTATCTCCCATCTAACAAACAAAATAATCATAAATATTTGCAAATATAAAAAAATGATAACTACATGAACTATGTCTAGTGTCAGTGCATCGTGTCCCCCCAAAATATGCAACAATTCTATTTTAAACTGATAAGAAAACATATTTTACTTTTCTTTTTTTTTTCAAATGGGCTCTGATACCACTCTGTAACACCCCCGTTTTCCTACTCTTAATTCCGCAGCGGAAGCCTCAACTAGGAACCCGGGGTTATTACTGCCACGCCCCTTAATTAAGCTCGCTTAGGCCTGGCCCTGGCTAACTTAATTAATTGGCGCTAAGGCTAATTAAATTAAATTGCTAACACATGCTTAAAACAATAAATTTATTATTTACAAAATATAATATATCAGAGTTCGCAAAATATGACGACTAAGGCTCGTCGCCCCCAAAGTAATTTGACATAACATTAAAATTTAAAGGTAGTTAACTAATAATATATATATATATTTATTTTGTACAAAAGGTTTGATACCCATGCCCGTGCCCATGCGCTTAGTCATCTCCACATATGTCAAATCCTGAAAAGAGTGCACATATAATTTATCAGCACACCGGCTGAGTAAATAAATTTATACTCATGGGACAAAAAGTAAATATAATGACTCAAACAGTAAATGGCATGTCAAACCGTTAAAACTTTGATTCTCTGTCTCATGTAGCTCAACTATGACGTCTACACCCGGGGTATCCCATAGGACCTAGCATGCTTTCATAGTGACCGAAATCAAGACTATGAGTATACAAGGGCGGCCCTCCCTTGCAACTAAAACTGAATGTGAGACCCTTGGCCTAACGCATTTCTCTTTATAGTGCTCTTACGAAGATAACCTCAATTGGAGTATATCCCGTACAATAATATCATCTCAATAATTTACATGCCATACACTGGAAATAAAATTTTCACATGCATGGCCTAGCCCTAAAATAATTAAACTCATACTAGGGCATTTCCTCTGCATAAATCATTTGCATGAATAATTCTAAATTATTTAAAGCAATAAGGAATTAAACATGCAAAAATTAAATTTTGGGACAACGCCCGCAGAATATAAATTTACTTACTATCTCCTGACAATAGCTTACTGAAATTCTGGGACTGCTACTCCTCCAAAACCTGCCTATTACTCAAGATATATATATATTTTTATATATTATTATTATATATATATTTTTTTTTCACTCTTCCTCGTTGCCTCTCTATTTTTTTTCTTCCTACAACACTCTCTCTCTCCCTCTACTTTCTTATTTGCCCATCTGAGCTCTTGCCTCTATCTCACTTACTACTCACTTCTAATTCTTGGTGCTTCCGAATGTCCACAAGTCCCCCTATTTATAGTGGATTGGGGCAGTTACTGTTTATTTTTCTATCAATTTATTTACCTCAGTCTACAGGAACGGTTACTAATCAAATCAATTTTATTACTCATAGCTTTACTTTTTTTTTGACAATTCATCCTCATAGTCTCAGTATTCCCGAATATTTTGTTCCAATACGTTATGTATAGATACTTTTCATTACTTAATATATGTCCATATCCTGCAGATTCTCGTCCTTGTCTGTATTCTACCTATTTACATTTAGTATTACTTATCCCCATCACCAAGTCTGTCTTATTCTTTTTTATTATTATTATTATATATATATATATATATATATTTTTAAAATTAGTATTTCTCTGTAGTAGTCATCATTACCTCATTTGATTAGTACTATCGTAGTCGTCATCATCATTATATATATATATATATATATATTTTTTTACATTTATTAGCATCCTACTCTAATTTTTTTTTATTATTTTTTTATAAATTTTCCTATCCGATAGCTACTCTATAACACGCCACCCCTTATCCTTTCTTATCTCTTATCATGATCTGACTGGCAGCTTTTTTTTTTATTTTTTATTTATTTTTTATATTTTTTTTAATTAAACTATGTTATTTATTTATTTATTTTCTTCTTTCTGCAGAATGTTACATGTCCATTCAGGATTTCTTCTTCTTATTATTATTTCCTTTTTTTTCTATTATGTAAATATATTTATGTGTATATTATTAATTCTTTAAAAGTTAAAAATTTATAACAAGTGGGTTTTGAACACACAACTTTTGGCTTATGAGTCTACTTGTCTAACCAATTGGTCATCGAAATCTTTGTGTCATATCTTAATTCTAATTAAATTTGCTTCAAAATATTAGAATCCTTATTGTTAGTAAATAATACATATTAATTATTTTTACCCATCTATATCTTTAAATCAAATATTATTTCCTTAAAATATTACTCTTCCAAATATTTAAACTTTTCCATACTAGAAAATATTCCCTATCATCTTCTTTTAAACTCGGAAAAATAATTCATTGTTTACAACATTCTTTAAATTAAAACCCGCTTCCTATTAAATTTTAATTTATAGCAGACAACTCTCTATTAATTATTTTTCACTATACTATATTTAAATTTAGCGGGTATTACAGACTGCCATGCCAAAAACAAAGCTGTGACATGCTTGCATGTTCACAGTATTTTTTTACTACTTTCAATTAAATAACCAGCATAAAACAAACATAAATCTGTCACCTAAATTCACATGTTGAATTTAGGCTAATGATGAAAATTTTCAAACTATTAAACTGGGATAAAATAATTTGAGATATGCATGATAAAAATTCTTGAGGTTTTGAGCTATAAAAATCTAATGATATGATCACTTGAAAGAAAAACAAACTTTCATGTTGAGAATTTGATTGAATAAATTGCAAGAATTTTTCAAAGGTTAAGTTCAAGAATAAATGTATGACATGATCAAACCATACCATGTCAGATTTGAGCCATGAGTCACTTGTACTCATTATTTCTTTGTTGTGTGAAAATCATTTTAATTAAAAGAAACTAGAACTTGCGATTGGGACCGATTCAAGACCATGCCATATTCCCGAAATCGAGCATATGATCGAGACACTTAGAAAAACCCAAAATTTTTGGCATTCGCTTGAAATCCAAACCCAAAAATATTTTCCCTTTAGGATAAACCACTTTGAGCCTTTAAGCCTATTTTTTCTTTGAAACCACTATATTTTCCTAGCCCTATAAAAAGACCAAAAAATCAAACCCAAGTGTACATGAACCAATTCCATCAAGGCATTATAGTTTATGATCATCAAAAATATCAATCGATATACAAAAACCTATCAAAAAAAATTGTTAAGTTCCATTCAACAAAAATAAATTGCGATTGACAAAGCAAATTAGACATAGTTTAATGTCATGCAATAGAAAAGAAAAACAAAAGAAAGAAAGAAACATTGATGATCATAAATTTTAAATAAAATATGCCAAGTTAGGATAGAATGGATTCATGTCACTTCTTAGCCCAATAATTCCCTTCCATACCGATGTTACAACCGTATGCCCCGTTACAACCCTTAATAAGACCTCAGGATCTCGATTTGAGGAAATGAGTAGGTGGCGAGTTGGTCTGATTGCAAGCTTATGGGAGAATTTAATTAAATTTGATTATGAGCGTTAATGATTAAAACCCAATTTGAGAGTGAGTGAAATTTCCGTTTCTACTATATATGAGGCTCTGTTTTGATTGATCAATGTTCATGCCATGCTTGAATTCAAGAATTATACCAATGAGACTTTCTAAACATATATTCAAGAAAAATTAACAATAATGATTGATTTGTATGCCTACTCAAGTGAAAAATATCATTTTATTAAATACTGCAATCAAGAGAATTTAATACTTGTAGTTTTTGATTGTCTTATCCCAATATAAAAAGAATGAAATTTCTGAAACCACGCAAATGGATTGAATGTGCACAGACTCTGACTGCTCGGGGACGATCAGTATTAAATATGAGGATGTTGATAATGGCCAAAATTGTCCATTATTTCCAATCCATTTCCGTGTCTGAGAATAACATTTTGATCGTTTTCCCATCTTATTTTAATAAGAAAGCAGTTGAATTCGACAAATTAATGCGAGTTTGTAAGAATAATAAGCTGGAAATGAAAACACAAAAATATGCAATTTTAATTGTATTTGTGTTAAAAAAATCCAAAAACATGAAAAAAGGAAAAAGAAAAGAAAAAGGAATCAAAAAGATGGGAAAAAGAATAAAAATCCCACAAACTGAATTTTTCGGCTAAGTGTTGAAAATCAATTCGGTTTACATCAATGCGGTTTATACCACATTACCCATGCAAACCAAATCACTGAAGAAAAGAAAAATGGCCAAGTGTTGAGAGGAGATGTGAAATACCCAATGCGGTTTACTCAATTCGGTTTATACCAAATTGACTCCTAAACTGCATCACTTCAATAAAAGGATGAAACCCAGAGCAAAAAGAGAGATGCAATGCGGTATTACTCAATTCGATTTATACCGAATTGACTACTAAACCTCATTGCATCAAAACAAGGAAGCCAAGCAGTAGGCCATGAGCAATGCGAAATAGCCAATTCGGTTTACACAATGCGAATTAAATCGCATTGATGTTGAAGACCGCATCCCAGCAAAAAGACCAAGGAAGAGAGACCTCATGCAATTTCATATATCCAATGCGGTTTATGCCGAATTGCTTGAGGAGACCGAATTGAGTTCAAAATGCATCCAGATGAAGCTGTGGAACACGTGAAAAATGCATGCTACTGTTAATGAGCCCTGATGGGCTTAGGGTTCTAAAAAAGAAGTATAAAAGCTGACCATCACCAACACTTGAAGGAGACTCTTACACACTTTGACATTCAGCAAGGGGACAAAGAGAACAAGCAGGAGGATCTTCACCCTTAAAGGTTAGGTATGTAGTTTAGTTAGTTTATTTTTAATGCATGTTAGCTTAGTTCTAGATGTTTTAATCTTAGTCTAGTTTGTAAACAGCTTGTTACTACCATTTACAGTAGCCATTTCCATATTTTAACATACTTTTTAGTTAGAATGAACCCTACCTTCAATCTAATGAGTGGTTTGGGTTCTTTATTATGCTTTCAAGTGTTAATACAAGGAAAAATTCCAGAAATGGGTTTTGTTTTATGTGTTTTACACTCTTTAAATGCTTTCCTTAGTAATAAATATGTTAGAATGTTTGTTTGTTTCAACTAGGTTTCATTTAATGTGTTCCTAGTCGACTTACATCTCAATAAATGCATGTTTAGTGGGTTTGTAGTTTGTTTTATGCCTTAGAGTTTCAAATAAGTGTTTTTAGGTTTTAGATAATTTAAGGGTTTGTTAGAATTAGGTTTTAATGCTTTATTTTATATTTCTTGTTCTAGATCTTTGATTTATGCTCCCTTAGATAATGTAGGTGTTCTTATTTTATGCATGTAGTTCTTAATATTTGCACTGTTTTAGGTAGATTAATCCTTGAATTTCTTGTTTGTAGTTTTAGGATTTAATTCATGCTATTACCCCTTGAACATGTATAATTCTTGATAACCACAAAATAGTCACAAGTATGACTGCGAGATGACACTGATGTGAAATGAATGATGTGGTCAAACCCATTTATCATAAACCGCATCAGCTTAGAAACCGCATGAGTACTTGTGAGCAAAAATATAACTTATGCAAAAATTGCATGCAATTCGGTTTATACCGCATTGCCCATGAAGACCGCATTGCATGATAAAAAAATGGTGTTTTTGTTGTCTGTTTCTGTCTTAATGTGGTTTCCAGTAGTTCGGTTTATGCAATGCGGTTTATACCACATTGCCCATGTAAACCGAATTGCCTCCTGAAACCGCATTGTATGCATATCCATCCCCTCATGCCTTAGTTTATTTTTTTTGTCAAACCAATTCGGTTTATGCCGCACTACCTTGGCAAACCGCATTACCCTTCTTTTGAAGCAGATGCCTTAGCCAAATTTGAGTGAGGAAGTAATCTCATCAATTCGGTTTGTCCAATGCGCATCCTTGCAATGACTGATTGGGTAAGGAAATACTTTATTTCTCATGCATACTCAATGCGTTTTAAGGGATGCAGTTTATACCGCATCCAATTTATTAAACCGCATTGATCTGCTATTATTTTAAAACTTCAAAAATATATTATTTTCTTGAGCTGTGTAAGTTGCATGAGTGTATTGGGCTTAGGCCCATTGCATCTAATTTTATCCATTACACATCTCAAACCATTAGTGTCTAAATTATTGTGTGATTAACACTCACATAATACCAAAAATATTCTTTTAATTTTATCTTTTCCTTTTAATTGTGTGTATGAATGAGTAATAAGGAATATCACAGATCAATGTTGGCAAAAAGGTCCCTTAACCAGGATAACGATTAGCTCGTCTTCTGTGTATTAATTATTGCTCGTTATTTTGCATGATCCGATTAGAGATTGATGGAAGCTACGGCAAAAAGGTCCCTTCACAGGGATAACGATTAGCCACTCAGCCAATTCCTAATTAGATACAGTTTTCTTTTCCTTATCTTAATTTCAAACCTGAATTTCGAGCTATGGTAATATTAGACAGTGTCGATCAACACTGTTATAATAGTGTTGTAGTAAGAAAACATGTGGGTTTTTCCTCATTCATGGATAGTAGAACCCTCAATGATAGCGATCACCATCGTTGAAGGTCTCTTAGTGTCTAAAAATCATACCCTCTGGAATAATTGGGAAATGGATAGCAGATGTTTGTAGTCCAGATTACCCCAGTTATTTCTAGCACTCTTTTTAGCCAATTCTTCTTATCTCAATGCTAATCAATCTTTGTGTATCAAATTCTGTCTAATCCCACCATATATTTTGGGGTATTTTATTTTACTTCTCATATACATGTATGCATGTTATTAGTATGTAGCTATTGTGGTCATATTATTTTAGGATCCCTTCCCTTGGACATAGAAGTCTTGATTTAAATCAGATGTTGCAAATAAATTTCCACAAAAATCACTATATAAAATCTAGATCTGAGTAAGGGATAATTTCACAGTTATGACTAATTCATCTTCTACTGGGGGTTGATTTTGAGAACTTAGAAGCAGAGTCAGCGATTAGGTCTCACCTAGACTGAAAAGATCTGTGTTTTAATTGAGAGTCTAGTACCTGTGTAGGGAATGATTTTCAAATATCAATTGTTTTCTCAAAATTGTTGTGTGTTGGAAATCTTATATTAAGTATCGCATCAAGTCAGAGTCTACTTGGATTCAGATGAGATGTGATAAATAATACTAGAGGAACAACATGTAGGCCTTGGTTAATTTCTAAGATAGGGTTGAGTATTCTTTCAATTACTATCTTCTCCCGCCAAAGCCTAAAATTGAGTCTTGAGTGAGTACATCCGGAGTAGATCTTCACGGGTCTGTTCCATTCAGTTTGTATCTCATAACTAACCAGATGTTATAAGCCCTGTGGCTTATTGATATTTGGGAAGTTCTAAATCTGCATCTGGTCACCAAGACCAGGGGCTCTTTTATACTAACGGAATGAGATAGCTTTTGAGTCTTCCAAGTGATAGGTTTTTAAATGCTCTCTTTACCGCTTTATTTTAAATGCTTTGTAGAGGACACTCGGAAGAATTAAAGGTTGGCCGCCATATGTAAGGTTTAAGAGTTATGGATTAATTTGGGATTTTATTTGGACTTTGGGTGTGACATGGGGGAATGATAGGAGTACTTGGTATATCAACTAATGATATGTTAGGTGTTGATTATCCACCATGGAGAAATAACATACCTCGGCAGGGGCAGTTATTAATCTGTGGTATCTTAGATGTTGAGGTCTTAAGAGCATGTAAATTCTGACTGTAAGTACCTGTCTGTTAAAGGGAACATAGTTTAGAAAGCATGAGAGTTAGCTAACTGATGAATTATCCCAACCAAAGATCTGTGTAATAAAAATGGAAGTTTAATTATTATTTCATCTGAAGTCTTGTCCAATCTTTATTATTTTCTTTCTGTCCCTTCTGTCACATTTTAAATTTGCTTTATAGATAGTGTAGCATAAATTTCACATGCTTTCGTAGAATAATTTTACCCGCTTTCTTAGCATAATTTATGTTGCTTTCTTAGAATAAATTTAATTGCTTTTAGAATAAATTTATCATGCTTTGTAGAATAATTTTATTGCTTTCATAATCTAGTTTAAATTATGTCAAGTAGCTCTAAAACCAAACACAAGCTTGAAACGAGTAACCGAGTGGAAAATCTTAGTAAACGACGTGGGCCCTGTTTCTATCACACATCCTCCAGTGAACGATCCGGTCTTACTATAAATTACTGCAATTTCTGACACAGTGCGCTCTCGGGCCACAGTTTCCTACATGAGTATATAAAAACGTGACAACCTATAAATATATCCCTAATCCCAACTCCATCTTCATAATTGGTTTCATTAAATAAAATTAAACCGGGATTATATTCTTTTTAAAAAATACTCATATAGTGGGAAATTGTCAAAAGTTTCAATTACGTATCTAAATCAAGATCCATTCAATACCCAACATTTAATTTAATACTAAAAACTAACACAACTTACACGTGCCCTACAATGTGTCACCAACAATACAAGTCAAATCTACTGCCCCCCACCCCCCGGGTCCTCTCGTTGTGGCTGGGTAGTGGATGGATCTGCATAGCCATCATCACCTAGTGTGATGTATGGTGACCGCATGGCTGTACATACCTCATCAAGGGTGAGGTCCGGACTATGTGTTGTTGATGTGTGTATTTTGCACAACACATTTTAAACCACAAGAAGATGGTGTCATCAAGTGATAAACACATGTGAACACCGGGTCGAACCCAAGGGAATTCAGAATATTATTCCATTTTGGATGAAAACTTAGTCATTTAAAATTCTTTAAATGATTTAAGTATCATTTAGGTTCTAATTCAATAATAAAGTAGAAATTCAACAATTAAAAGCATAAAAATAAAAATAATATAAATAAAATATAAATGTAGCTACTTAAAATTGTGACATCCCTTTTATAATCTTTAGAATAAAATTGTGCCATCCCTTTTATAATCTTTAGAATTGTATTAAAATGATCAAAATTTCTCAATGTATCAATGAAACAATTCTAAATATTTTAATAAAAATAATAAGGATAAAAAGTATGCCAAATTCAACAATTTCAGGCTTTGTAGACAATTATAATCAATAAACTGTATTGTTGTGAATTGTGATTCCATAATCTTACATTCATCATTTATATCAATAATCCTTTTCCTAAACATCAAATTAAAGATTAAATAATTAAAAACATCTATCATTTTTTAAATCAACATGTATAAACCAGAATTCAACAATAATTCAATTCTTTCCAAAGAAGAGTACTCAAATTCATTCATTACTTCGTAGATCTCCTAATTTAGTGAAGTAACAACTAACATATTTTGAATTTTAACATGCAAATCTGTAGAAAAATGAAGAAACAACAAATTAAACATAAAAATATAAATATTCCCTTGTAATTGCAAATCAATATGTCAATTCGATTCTGAACCGTTCTAGAATTTCATCAATTATATCTATGAATTGCAAAAGTCTACAGATCTGAAAATGCATAAAATTTACATTAGTTGTCACATCCCAAGAAATTCAAATAAAAGAAATGAAGAAATACGCTAAAAGTGGAAGAAATCAATCAATTTTCATGAATGATCCTTCCTTGAACTTGATGGTGTTGTTCTTCTTCTTTCATTGCCTTACCTGGAGTTCTTCGGTCGAAAACATGATGAAATCTGTGATAATGACCAAGAAAACCCCTTAAAAACCAATTCAGGAAGTTAAGAAACCTCCAAACCGACGTTTGGGCGCACTAGGTGGTGCTTCAGAGGCGTTTTAGGCGCCCTTGTGAAGAGTGTAGCCTAAATTCTAAAACTTTGGCCAACTCTGAAAGTGGTGCCTCAAGTGTAGCGTGAGAGCCATTTTAGGCTCCCATAAAAAGAGTATAGCCTAAAGTTTCTGAAAATTTGGCTAAGTCTGAAAGTGGCGCCTCAAGTGTAGCATAATACCCATTTTAGGCTTCCCTGTGAGGAGTGTAGCCTAAAGCTTCTGAAAATACGACTAAGTCTGGAAGTGGTGCCTCAAGTGTAGCATAAAGGGTGTTTTATGCGCCCTTCTTCATAATGTGGCGCTCTCCAATGTCAAAAGCTCCGAAATTTTTCTAAGTATCGAAGTGGCGCATAAATGAGCTCATGAAGCCTTGTTTAGGCACCCTTGGTCATAATGTAGCCCAAAACAACTCTTTGCGTCTCCAATTTTCTGAAATAGCAATGGAATAAGTTTAGGGTTACCAAAGTCTTATTAAAAACATATAAAAAAATGGTAATTCAACTTAAATAAGCCGAATCTAACCATGATAACTTGAAGAGTAAAAACATATGAAATATACCTAAAAATACAATAAATTAAGACAAAATGCACTCATTTTGGACATATTTTGGCCCAAGACAATGTTGTATAAGTGTGGTTTCATAGGGTGCATCAGTTGTCCACTGCTTTAGATAAGTGTGCATATATCCATGTGCCATGGCGATTCGCTGGTACAGATCGATCACGAACTGGTGGGAGGACATGTCTGCACTGAGTCTCGGGCAGGACCGAATGGTATACTAGTCCATATAGCGCTCATCACTCCGAATGGATGCCAATGACGCCAATCTGAGTTGTTTGTACAAGTACGCTAGCACTGCAGAACCCCATGCATATGTGCGGAAAACATCCATGTCTCGCAAAAAATCAATCCACATCAATTGTAAGCGGTTCCCACTCTTATTTGGGAATAGATATCTATTCCCATCCATGACCCCATGCATACGTGCTGCAAGGCTTAGAGATATCTAAAGGTTATCCCATCCATGACCAGCGAATATGCTTCCTCAAAGTCAGCAGTTGGTCTCTGAAAAACCCTGGGCTACAAGTCTTGCTTTATATCTGACAATTTTACGGGTTTTATTTTATTTTCTCATGAATATCCATCAATACCTAACTGGCTTGATATTTTCTGGTGTTTGGACTATTGGTCCAAAAATATTTTTTAGCCAATGGGTTTAAATCAGTTTGGATTGCATATCTCCATTTTGCTCAATCATTTCTTTTCCAACATTCATAAATTGATTTATGCTCGGGATCTTCATTATTTGTCATATGTTGAGTTCAATATTGCGTGCAAAAACATTACAACACTTGTTTCTCTTCGATTCCAACACTTTTTAACATTGATATAATTGAATGAAGTTTCAATGACTCCATCTTCATATGGGTTAATATATATTTCCAACATCAACCTCTTCAGAGGTTGAACTTGAGTCAACAACTTGTTCAGGTGCAATTTCATGAAGCTCAACGAGCAAGAGATGGTGTGGTCTTGTCTTTAACTGAAGCTAAGTACATAGCTATCAGTTCAAAATTAGTCAAGCTATTTAGATGAGGGGACCATTGGCTGTGTTAGAACCTTGTTTTTGATTAAATGTGTACAAACCGGTGCATGAACTCTAGATAGGTTCCCCAGCCCTCGTCAGTCGCCCGTGCTATATTTGGAAAGGATCATTGACGCGATTGGATAAGATCCCCCAAAGGATTCTTGCAAGTTTCGTGGGATTGTGTTGCAGCATTATGGAAATGGTATTTCCTATCCTGGGAATCGTGCTTGTGGAGAATATTTACCTGATGATATAATTATGATCTTTGGTAAGAAGATTTTCCCCATTATCTAAATGAAGATTTCCCTGAATAGAGTTGCTGCAAGTTGGAAAGAGGATTTCCTTATTGAAGGAAATATTGGCTATGGAAGGTTTCTCACTTGGCAATATTATACACCTTCCATAGGCCGAGATTCTCACCTCCTTTTAATAGCCACCTTCCTGGAGAAAGCTGTGGGATTTCATTCACTTTTCCTGCATAAAATTCGAAAGATAAAGTGTGGACGGTTGAAAGCGAGAATCCATTCGATCATCTTCACCTCTGAACCTGTGAATCATATTTGCTGTGAAGAAGATCGACTTGCAATAGTTCTACACTATTATTTCTTGAGTGAATCGAACGGAGCCCGTGCATCAAGATCCTTGTTTGAATCCGACGCTTTCAATCAAGGGTATCACTCAAGTTCTTGTGTCAACAAGTGGTACTTGCATCATATTGACGAATCAAGAGGAGGATCTTTTACAGGCTCATTCAAGGGAAACTTGGAGAGGGGTTCTTCAAGGAGTCGAAGCAGAATCAGGAGTATTCTCACCAGAAAGGGGTTTCTGGTATCATCGACTATCTGCTTGGATGTTGGAGTAAAAGATTGACACGTTCACTAATGTTCGGGTTCGAACCCGGTGTTTGAACATCTAGTGGAACTCTCCTGGATTGGTATCCCCAGATGGCCTTGCCTTGGGCCGAACTGGGTCAACAACTTTCTGTTTGTTCATTTTTACTTTCACACATTTTATTCCGATGTGCTTGATTTTAGTACTAACCTACTAATAGTATTCGAAGCGTATGTTGTTGAACAAACAGATTTAATAAGTTACACATCTCGACAAGAAAAAGGGACCCAACAAGTGGTATCAGAGCGCACACACCTTCGGGTGAGATCCAGTTGTCGAGATGAGTCACGAAGGAGGAAATATTTCCAGGCCACCTCTACTTGATGGGACGAATTTTTCCTACTGGAAAACCAGGATGCGAGCACTTCTTATGGCCATTGATGAAGGAGTCTGGGATGCTGTTGAGACAAAGTACGAACCACCAGTGTTAGAACTGGATGATGGAACACGCATTCCCAAACCTAAGTCAAAATGGAAGACTGTGGAAAGAACTCTATCCAACATGAATTCGAAAGCCTTGAACGCCATCTTCAATGGTGTCACACAAGAGTAGGGGTGAAAGTGGGGCGGATAATATCCGCCCGATCCGACGCCGTATTCGATTATATTCGAATCCGAATTCGAATTTTTATATCCGGCGGATACGGGACAGGATATGGGATTGTAAATATCCGCCCGTATCCGAAAAATCCGAATATAATGCGGATATTGTCCGTATTTTCTATCCGAATATCCGAAAATTTATATATTTATATATGTATAATATAATTATATTATATTAACTATAAAATAAATAAGTAATACTATATGTATAAATATAATCAAAAGCTTGAAAGCCATATGTAATTTATTAAATCAAATCATATCAATCAACTCGACTACATCATTAGGTTATTTGCATCAAAACTGTAGTATGTAACATCTCGTAGTGATGTTATTTAGATGTTTTGAATGAAATAACTAATGATATTGGAAAATTTAAAAATTTAGTTTAGCTTATATAGTAGTATATTCCGATTTCACTTAAAAAATTATAAAAAAAAAATTAATTTTAATAATTATAAGATTATACGAGTTAAAATCCGAATCCGTCTCGTATCCGTTTCCCGAAATATTCGGATTCGTATTTGTATTCGGCCTATTCATATCCGATTCCATATTCGACAAAAAATATGGGATAGGATACGGGATGAGTACTATCCGCCCGTATCCGTCCCGTTTTCATCCCTACACAAGAGCAATACAAACTCATATCTGCATGTGATAGCTTATGATGCATGGGTAGTACTGGTAAACTCCCATGAAGGTATGGCTTCAGTTAGATCCTCTAAATTGATTTCAATTGAATCCCAATTTCATAAACTTACTATGGATGAGAACGAAACGATTGTTACATATTTTGGTAGAATTCGAGATCTAACAAACCAGGCACATCAGCTTCATAAAATTTACACTCAACAGGAGATCGTTCGCAAGATTTTTTGATCTATTCCAGATAGGTTCAATCCCAAAATTGCAGCACTTTAACTCTACAAGGAGTACTATACTATTCAAGTCGATGAACTAATGGGAATATTGCAATCTTGGGAGATGGATCATTGCAAAGACATTGTTATCAAAAGCATTGCTTTCAAATCCGAATTGAAAGATACAATCGAGAAGGATGATGAGTTTGAGAGTGTAGACGACGATGATGGTGAGATTTCTGTGCTTACCAAGAAATTGGCTAGACTTTTGAGAGACAAAAGAAACAAGCAGGGATACACAAACAAGAAAAGAGAAGGATCGTACAAAAGAAAGGATTTCGGGAGAAAATCAAAATCCATTGACCAAGGCAAATATGATTATCATGAAGATGATAAACCTAAAGGTCCTGAGTGCTATGAATGTGGAGGCTGTGGACACATTAAAGCCGATTGTGGTAACTTAAAGAGGAAAAGTGGGAAAAAGACCACCTTCAGCGAATCTGAGAATGAAGGAGAAGCCAGTGATGGAGAATCTGAATATGGAAATGCCTTAACTGTACAAAGAACTTGGGATTCTAACTCATGTCCTGACACTGAGTCCAATCACGGTAATATCACTGACTCTGTCAATACCGGTTTCATTGATCATGGTTGTTCTTCTGTAAACAGGGATCAAACTAAAAGCATTAAGAAACTCACCGAGCTCTATGAGGAAGTTTTTGAGAAACTTGAGACTTCCATGACTGAGTGCGAGGAGCAAAAAATGGTGATCCAGAATCTCAGGGAGCATATCAATGATCTTATGAAGGAAAAGGAAAACCTGAGTACTGAAGCTGAAACTGTATCCAAGAAGGTGTCCGAACTCGAGGTTGGAACACAGGTTCTGAAGACAGAAAAAGAGCAGATCTTAGCCAAGCATGATCAGTTAGTGGTTGAAGTCACTGAACTTAAGGAGAAGCTGGCTAAGTCTGAACAGATTCTTGATGGTATGAACAAAGGAAAGGCTAAACTAGATGATGCAATCTCCGCTGGAAAGTCTCATGGTAAGCGACATGGACTTGGCTATCAAAACACTAGTGTAGCTTCCTCTTCAAAAGGGAAGACTTAGTTCGTAGCAGGAGGTTTACTCAATGATGAACCATAAGGACGCTATATCAAAGCCACTATGAAAGAATCTGTCGAAGGCATGAAGATGCCAAGAGCACCACTCACATGTGACTATTGCAAGTTTTATGGACACAAGAGTGATCATTGTAGAAAGATTATCAAGGATCTACTAGAAGGGAGACCCGCTGTCCAGCCGAACGAAGAGCTCAAGAAAAGAATTTCCATAAGACGTGCTTGGGTAGCCAAGTGTGCAATCTCAGAGAAACGCGATGTTGTTTTTGTATCTGCAAGCTACAAAGGACAGAAAGCTAATGATCAACTACAAGTTACCTCAGGCGAACAGGTTAAGGAAGCTGTAGTGAATAACAATGAGTTTGAACAAAGTGTTCAAACACCATTTGAAACACCTGCTGCCAAACCAGATGGACCTGAAGTCAGAGTTCACAGACAGCATGATCCAGAGAATGTTACTGAAAATGTTAATGAAGAAAGACAGACCGGCGAGAAAAAGAAGATAGATTTCAGAGAGCTTGCATGCTTACACTGTTTTACTTCCAGATTTGAGAATCTAAAGAAAGAGCTTGGACTACGCAAATAGTCTAAGTCCACGTGCCAGCCTATGAGGAGTCTCAAAATTAAATCTGCTAAGTGTTAAATTTATTATTGGCCTTTGGTATTTTTTTAATACTTGATACTATTGACTGCACTAATTGATTTTCTTTTGCACAGAAGTTACTAAGGTGACCGGTTGATGTGACCATCTTCATTACAAAGAAGGTATTTTCATGGATGATGGTGACCACCAGATGAGTTCTTGAGATATGAAAGAGTGGTCACTAATGATATTAGAGGAGATGATGATGATGGGATTGCAACCAATGTGTTAATGAGGAAGATGATACTGAGATTGAGGGGGATCATATGACTTCTGAGAATATTGATGGTGCTATTACCAAGGAAAATGAAGTTGAATTGGATGATCAAAATTTGAGGGTCATCTATGATGAGAAAAAGACCCCAGAGGTCTTGGATACCAATCTGGTCTGCAGTCAAAGTTTTATAATGAGAGTTCCAAACTGTATTTGGACACAGTGTTGAAACACCGAAAGATCAAGTCAGAGATGGTGTTTTGAAGCAGGCCCTTTTGGGCATAATGTGACCCAGAGGGGGAGGGAGATGATCAAACCGTGTACGGTTCCTCTGGATTACTACATTAAGGGGCAGAAGCTTGCTCCTATTGGTTGGTAAGTTTTTATAGCTTTTATTTTGTGTTATTGTTTGTGAACTGTTGAATGTTTGCACTGGTTTGCAATAAAAAGATAATGCATTATGCTTAATTTTTTTGACAGTGCAATTTTATTGTACATGCTCCTAGTTTGATAGACTATTTTTGTACGGAGTATTAGTTAGGCATTGTTGGGGTTGTATTGGTTTTCGTGTTTTATATATGTGTTCAAGCATCGGTTTGATCTCTTTGTAACTGGTTCACATTCTGCCAAAAAGGGGGAGATTGTTAGAACTTTGTTTTTGATTGAATGTGTACAAACCGATGCATGAACTCTAGATAGGTTCCCCAGCCCTCGTCAGTCGCCCGTGCTATATTTGGAAAGGATCATTGACGCGATTGGATAAGATCCCCCAACAGATTCTTGCAAGTTTCGTGGGATTGTGTTGCAGCATTATGGAAATGGTATTTCCTATCCTGGGAATCGTGCTTGTGGTGAATATTTACCTGATGATATAATTATGATCTTTTGTAAGAAGATTTTCCCCAATATCTAAATGAAGATTTCCCTGGATAGAGTTGCTGCAAGTTGTAAAGAGGATTTCTTATTGAAGGAAATATTGGCTATGGAAGGTTTCTCACTTGGTAATATTATACACCTTCAATAGGTCGAGATTCTCACCTCCTTTTAATAGCCACCTTCCTGGAGAAAGCTGTGGGATTTCATTCATTTGTCCTGCATAAAATTCGAGAGAAAAAGTGTGGACGGTTGAAAGCGAGAATCCATTCGATCATCTTCACCTCTGAACTTGTGAATCATATTTGCTGTGAAGAACATCGACTTGCAATAGTTCTACACTATTGTTTCTTGAGTGAATCGAACGGAGCCCGTGCATCTCAAGATCCTTGATTCAATCCGACGCTTTCAATCAAGGGTATCACTCAAGTTCTTGTGTCAACAAGTGGTACTTGCATCATATTGACGAATCAAGAGGAGGATCTTTTACAGGCTCATTCAAGGGAAACTTGGAGAGGGGTTCTTCAAGGAGTCGAAGCAGAATCGGGAGTATTCTCACCAGAAAGGGGTTTTCTGGTATCATCGACTATCTGCTTGGATGTTGGAGTAAAAGATTGACACGTTCACTAATGTTCGGGTTCAAACCCGGTGTTTGAACATCTAGTGGAACTCTCCTAGATTGGTATCCCCCAGACGTAGGCCTTGGGCCGAACTGGGTCAACAACTTTCTGTTTGTTCATTTTTACTTTCACGCATTTTATTCCGCTGTGCTTGATTTAGTACTAACCTACTAATAGTATTCGAAGCGTGTGTTGTTGAACAAACAGATTTAATAAGTTACACATCTCGACAAGAAAAAGGGACCCAACAGGCTGATTTTCTTCAAACACAGCAAGAAGCAACGAAGATTTATTATTGTAACAAGTCAATTATTGTCTTGACAACAAATGATATTCTGCATGGAAGAACAAAAAAATGGAGATACATCATCACTTCGTCATTCCTGACTGGGTTACAAAAGAATCTTTTGTATTGGTGCATTGTAGAACAAATCAACGAGTACCAAATGTGATGGCCAATCTCTTCCAGCAAGCAAATTTGAAGAATTTAGGATACTCACGGGACTTTCCAACTGTGACACTAGAGGGATGTTTGAATAAATATTGGAGTACTAATTACTGCTGATGGATTTGGTTTGGGCGCTGAAGTGCTGAACTAGTGTTTAGTATGTGCTAAATGAGTGTTTTATATGTACTGAGTATGTTTATACAACTCAAACACTATTAAATATCAATTACACATCTCATTAACACCTAGCACGCACCTCATCGGGTTAGCACGTCAGCACTTGCTGAATGTCACACATTTAACACCCTATCCAAATCCTTAATTTGATTTTCAAGGTTATCAGTTATGATTTTAGTGCTACTTACGATAATTAATTAGTGGGATTATCCCACAATTCAACAAAATTTATTAGGAATTAAATATGGTTATCTTTTGTTGATTGTGTTGCCTATATATAGGCCGAAGGTTGGTTTTGGCTATATACATATCGCATCTTTTGGTTTCAGAATTCTTTCTGTTTCTCGGATATTTCCAACACTTGATTGTAATGTGAAGTATAATTTCTAGCCACCAATTTCTGTACTTGTTTATTAGTTAGTACTTTATATGTATATGCATGCAGTGACGAAACCAGGAATCTCAACAAGGAGAGGCCAATTTCATAAAAAAAAATCAAAAAAAAAACTAACCCAAAACCAAATGCAAACTATTTTAAAAAATCATTTAAATAACGTTATAAAAAAAAAACTTACCGAGATGGAGATAGATACCGTTAGAAGTTAGAAGTTGATCCTATACTTGCTTTCCTTTGTTGTTGTTGTATTGTTCAAACTTTAAACCCATATTTTAGAAAATTATTAAACTTTAGAATTTGTTTTATAATGATGCTGACGGGACAAAACCTAGTATAGAGCAAGCTAGCTTTAATTCAGTATAAATGGACCAATAACTTTTGGATTATAATTAAATTAGGCTTGTTAAGATGTAAAAGAACAAATAAAATTTAAAAGATAATTAATAAGGGATGACCAATTTGCCATTACCTTTTCCGATGATTGCAACAAGGGATGGCCAATTAACTATATTTAGAATATATAAATATATAATATATACCATATATACTTTGTGTCCAATTTTAAGGGAGGGCGCAGGCCATTGCTATGCAATGAATGGTTTCGCCCCTGTATGCATGCATTGGTGGGTTCCCCATTCCCACATTTCAAAACAAGAACAACATAAGATATTTGGATAAAAATGTGGGAGTTAACATGTTTGGAAATTCGAATGTTTTTATTAGATTATGGGGAAAGTAATAAAAAGGGCCATTACAAGGAGTCTATTCCACTTTTAGGCCATTATAAGTTGAATTTCCAGAATTAGGCCATTACAAACACATGTTGAATGAAATTAAGCCTAAGGACCAATTTGAAAATTAATTAATTCCCAACAACTTTTCCTTTCTTTCATTAAAACCCCAAGAAAGTTTGACTTTATTTACTTTAGTCCTTTGTCAATATATTTAATTTTTCACTATATAAATGACACCCAATGCGTTTGAAAATTGGTATCAGAGCCTAGGTTTTATTGAAGAACATATTAATCATATTATTTATAATATTTTATTTCTTAATGGAGAAAATTTAATTATTTAATGGATTCAATTAATTTGAAACCCACGAGTTATTTCCAAATTTTGGAAATAAAAAATAGAAAATTCCAAAGGAAATTATTGAACTTGTCCATGGGACAAGATATTATCAAAATTAGTTTCTTTCCTAAAAATGAGAGGAACGGACTGGAAAGAAATTGATCCGGATAGCTCTAAGTTCTCACAGGACTTAAGGGAAATCGAAAAAATGATTCAAGATTATGGTAACCGGGTATTAATTATACCTGGAAAAAATAGATAACTTGAATCAGTCAACAGAGGAGATCTTGAAATTATTTCAAGATCTAAAGAAAGAGATTTTGAATCTGAAATTTGACATTTCAGATATCAAGAAAAGGCAGAAGGATATTCCTGGATCTTCCAAGAATAACCAAGCCAATATTAGAGATGCATTTGGACCAGTACAAGCTTTACACCAAAAAGGTAAAGCAACCATGGTTCCAAAGCAGAAATCACAAGAAGAGCTTATGATCGATCTCCTGAAAACAGTCGAATGAGTGTTTCCAGGGCAGATCTATCAGATCTACAAGAATTAGCAGAATCATTTTCCCAACTTGGGATTATGGATCTAGTCAATGTAAAACCCAATGAAGTTCTTCAGCTGGGTTATGCGGAAGAATCAGGATCCAACGTGACCCACGATGGACCGCCTGATGTCCCAATGAGAGAAAGTACAGACTTCCACATGAACAGGTATCCTGAGGTGCATCTCAATGCAAGACGAAACTAGGATGGAACCCAAGTAGAGTGTAACACCCCGGTTTTTGGTCACCCAGGTCGGGATGTCACCGCCACATCCCCCTAGTAAGACACGGTTTCTCCGAGCTTACTAAAGGAATGCAAGGCTAGGTATTGCAGTATTTAAAACATTTAAAGCATTCAAAATAGCTCGTACGATATAATTCGAAAATAATAATATCATAGCGCAGCGGAAATAATTGTTTTAGTATAGTATCGCAGCGTAAAATGTAAATAGGGCCGACATGGCCAAAACACGGGTTAAACAGGCCCGTTCATAATATAGTCTAATGCACGAATTTAAAAGCAAAATAATATTTCCCAAAAAGTAAAGTTCCCATGCATGAACGTGCTCATGTTCATTCTACGTACTCTGTAAGAAAAGAAAATAAAAATGGTTTGGTCAGTACAACTTGCTGAGTAAGTTAACACATGCATGATCGTAGGGTTTAAAAAGCCATTAATTTAATATTTAAATAAAACATGATAATAACATAAATAATTCAGTCTAATTTAATCAGCTATCCAATTTGCATGATTCAGTTCAGGGCTTCCTTTAACAACACATTTCACATAATCTAGAATAAAAGCCATAATTTAAATAAGCATTTAAATAATTTAATTGGACAACAAATATAATTTAATTTAATTTAAATTTCCCCCTTACATCCCAGATTCAGTATTTCAAGTATTTCACGATTGCATCGCAATATCAACAAGTTTAGCCGGTAGCCCGGCGGCCGCAACCGTATCAGCCATACCCAGTACCACTCCGGAGCCTCAGGAAACCCATGTGGATATTCTCGAGAGTGTAGGCTCTATATCTCATGCCTTTTTGGCAATATCATATCTCAATTTTAGCGCGCGGGGTCACCATCGTCTATTAAGGCACGAAGTGAATCGTTAGGGGGCACCCTGCAGAGCACTCACCCCTAATTTTAATTTATCAAGTTTGTAAGGGGATTTAACTTCAAAAATCTGATTTCAATTTTATTTATTTAAAAATAATATTTCAATTTGTTTCAACTCTAAAGGTTAATTCCATGTTTCAACAAGGTTTCAAGATTTGATTTCCGGTAAACCACAGTTTACTCTAAAATTCGTCTAAAATCAGATTTAATTCCAAAAATTCCGAAATTTCAAGACTGACTCAGAAACGTCGAGATCTACAACTTTCGTGTTTTAACTTTTCCAATCCGAGATACCGAAATAGGTCAAAAACACCAATTTTCACAGAACCACAAATCTGTCCGAATTTTACAGACCACAGTTTAGTGATATTGAAATCTACCATAGCAAATCAACTCCAAATTTAATGAAATTTTACAGAGACCATCTTAGGACATTTATCTACAACTTTCATGTTCGGCCAAAGATCTAGATCGGTCTGGAACCTATGTCAAAAGCGTGATTAAGATCGGACCTAAGTTCTGTCAAGAAATTCAAGATCTAGTTTCAAGCAGTTCGGTTTCGGTTGGTTTTCACCTATCAAATCGTCTCTAAAAATTCTGAAAATTTTACAGTAGATAGATCTAAGCTTAAGGAACTTTTTCGTGTTTTAAGTTTTTTCGTTTGAAGTCGTTTTAAGGTTCGGAAAAATTCGACAAACCTATTGCGCCGGTAAAAACATACATTGGCAGATTTACGATCTCTTGTTAAATCTTTTAGTTTCGAACGTTTTAATTCTTCCCAAAACCATGTAAGGTTAACTTACAGAGTTGTGAACATCCAGGATCGTCTATTTTGAAGGCGTGGCTTCCGGTCCACCGTTTCTCCTCTCCGCTCGTCGGGTTCTACGATCACAACGCTGGAGATCTTGAAATTTTCGTCCAACAGTCCAAGCCTTGGTTTCGTGCCTCCGACGACTCCGGATTTAGGGTTTCGAATGTGTAGAGAGTTGTATGGTTTTGTAAAAGTGTTCGGGGCTTCCAAAGGAGCTTATTTATAGATAGCTAAGACCTAGGGCGTCCAAAATCTGACCCTAAGGGTCTTGAGTCGAAAGACGTTCAACCGAAAGTCGAAAAATCCGCGTCTGGGCGAGAGATTCACGCAACAACCAAATCTGTGAGTGGCGCGGCCGTGGCGCGCCCAATGCCTATTGACCGCGCGGCTTCCGCGCCGACTTCGCCTGGACTTCGGTCCGGGCGGGTCGTGCGATCCGTCGTGCTTTTCCTCCTCTCTTTCGGATTTCTATCCCTCTATGCTCCCGAATTCTGAGTTCCGGGGTATCTCTGGGTTTCTACTTTCTCTCTAAATTTCTACTCGGGTCTAATTGGATGTTGGACTCGAATTCTCGAGTTCATTGGTGTCGGGTTTCGGTGTACAACTTATTTACCTTTAATAATTCTTTTTATTTAATTAAATTCCTTTAATTCCTTTTTAAGTAAAAATCTCATTTCTCATTCCCTTATCTTTATTTATTTCTTTATTTGCTGGATTTATTTATTTATGGTATTTATTGTATTTATTATTTATTTATTTAATTATTGTTTTATTTTATGTTGGAAAATTCTAGGGTATTACAGTCTACCCTCCTTAAGAATCAACTTCGTCCTCGAAGTTGTGTTTCGGCCTTTCTCGTGCTAAGGTCTTTTGTTTGTTTTGTTATTTTGTGACTGAACTTAGAATTAAGACTTCTAAGCTGCCTACGTACCCGGTGAAGGGATCAAGCCATAACGTAGTTCAAAAGTTTACAAAAATGTGCGAAAAATAGGTGGTATGACATCCTCTCCCCCTTAAGATTGCAGTTATGTCCCCATAACTGTGTCGGCATCGGTTTGGAACAATGTCGGGTAGTGTTCTCTCATGTCGGATTCTACTTCCCAAGTTGCCGTCTCACTTTCGTGGTTTGACCAAAGAACCTTGATCATTTTGACGGTTTTGTTCCTCGTTACTCGTTCCTTATTGTCGAGAATACGCACTGGGACTTCTTCGTAAGTCAAATCTTCATCGAGCTCAATTATCTCCGGTTGAAGTACATGTGTCGGGCCCGGCACATACTTCTTTAGTTGTGAGACATGGAAGACATTATGAACTCGATCTAATTGTGGCGGTAAAGCCAGTCGGTAGGCTAAATTTCCGACTCGTTCTAGAATCTCGTAAGGTCCTATGTATCGAGGACTCAACTTTCCTCGCTTGCCAAAGCGCATCACCCCCTTCATGGGTGATATCTTTAGCATGACCCTATCTCCCACTTGAAATTCTAGGTCTCGTCGTCTCACGTCAGCGTAACTCTTCTGCCGGTCTTGAGCGGCTTTCATTTTTCCTTGGATCACTTTGATTTGTTGAGCCATGTCTTCGATAAGTTGTGGTCCCACTACCACTGACTTATCGTTTTCTTCCCAGCTCAACGGACTTCGGCAATTTCGTCCATACAACGTCTCGAAAGGTGCCATGCCAATGCTAGCATGGTAGCTATTATTATAAGAGAATTCAATTAAGGGTAAATGGGATTCCCAATTTCCCTTAAATTCCAACACGCATGCTCTCAGCATGTCTTCTAGTGTTTGGATGGTTCTCTCGGTTTGTCCATCCGTCATCGGGTGGAATGCGGTGCTCATTTTGATTTGAGTACCGAGAGCTTTTTGTAACTCCGTCCAAAAGTGAGAGACAAATCTACTCTCTCTATCGGAAATGATGTCATGTGGTACTCCATGTCGTCGTACCACATTATCAATGTAGGCTCGGGCCAATTGGTCCATAGTCCACGTGTCTTTCATTGGGACAAATATGGCTGTCTTCGTTAGCCTATCCACAATCACCCAAATCTTGTTCATGCCTTTAGGTGATCGGGGTAATCCCGAGACAAAATCCATTGAGATGTTATCCCACTTCCAACTTGGAATCTCTAGTGGTTGCATCAGTCCTAAGGGTTTATGTCGCACTGCCTTGACCTTTTGGCAGGTGAGACATTTCGCCACGAAACTTGCCACTTCCTTCTTCATTCCCGGCCACCAATAGATCTTCTTCAGATCTTTGTATAGTTTGTCGCCTCCGGGATGTACGGAATATGGCGTGTTGTGCCCTTCCTCCATCAACCTTTGCTTCAACTCGGCACATTTAAGGGGCACGCACCATCTCCCTTTAAAACGGATGCTTCCATCCTCGTGGACAGCAAATCCTATTGCCCTTCCTTCGGCAATATACCCCCTCATCTTCTCCAATTTCGCGTCGCCCGGTTGAGCGAGTCGAATCTCGTCCAATATTGGAGTTTCTACGACCATGGCATTGATCGCTTCTCTCACTGTGCCAGGATGCACAAGTTCTAACTCCAATCTTGCTAACTCCATGTACAATGCCGGCGGAATTACCAACGAGTTTGTCACGTGTTGGGTTTTCCGACTTATGGCATCGGCTACCACATTCGCCTTCCCCTCGTGGTATGCTATCTCTAAATCGTAGTCTTTAATAAGTTCCAACCACCTTCGCTGTCTCAAATTCAACTCCTTCTGAGTGAATATATATTTCAAGCTCTTGTGGTCGGTGAACATTCAACACTTCCGCCCATAAAGATAATGTCTCCATATCTTTAGAGCGAAAACGACCGCTGCCAACTCCAGGTCATGTGTCGGATAGTTTTCCTCATGAGGTTTTAATTGGCGTGATGCATACGTTACGACCCTCGAGTCTTGCATCAAAACACAACCTAAACCTTCCTTCGAAGCATCACTGTAAACTTCGAAGTCACCATTCTCTGATGGTAGCGTTAATACGGGTGTGGTTGTGAGTCGTTTCTTCAGCTCTTGACACGCAGTCTCACAAGCCTCTGTCCACACGTATTTTACTCCCTTCTTAAGTAGCTGGGTCAAAGGTCGTGCGATTTTAGAAAAATCCTTCACGAACCGTCTATAGTACCCGGCTAAGCCAAGGAAACTCCTTATCTCGGTTTGGCTCTTGGGAGTTGCCCATTCAGTTACGGCGGAGACTTTTGCCGGATCCACTGAAACTCCATCAGCGGATACTATATGTCCAAGAAATGCTACCTCCTTCAACCAAAAGTCGCATTTGGACAATTTGCCGTATAGCTGATTTTTTTCGCAAGGTCCCTAACACTTGGTGCAAGTGCTGGGCATGCTCCTCCTCGTTCTTCGAGTAGATCAGGATGTCATCAATGAACACCACTACACACTGATCTAACAGCTCTCGAAATACATTGTTCATGAGGTTCATGAACATTTCCGGAGCATTTGTTAACCCAAAGGATAACACCGTGAACTCGTAGTGACCATATCGAGTTCGAAACACCGTCTTCGGAATGTCTTTCTCTTCAATTCTCAACTCGTGATACCCAGATCGTAAGTCAATCTTCGAGAATACTGAAGCTCCCTTCAGTTGATCAAATAGATCCTCAATTCTCGGCAAAGGGTATTTATTCTTGATAGTCACTTGGTTTAATCCCCGGTAATCTATGCAAAGACGTAATCCTCCGTCTTTCTTCTTAACGAATAAAACCGGTGCTCCCCAGGGGGAAGTACTCGGCCGTATATACCCCTTTCCTAACAGCTCCTCGAGTTGGTCTTTTAACTCCTTCATTTCCAGTGGTGCCATCCGGTACGGAGCCTTTGAGACAGGCTCTGTGCCCGGAATGAGATCTATAGTAAACTCAAGATCTCTCTCAGGTGGCATTCCCGGGATGTCTTCGGGAAACACATCCGGGTATTCTCTTACCACTGGTATCCTATCAACCTTGTTCTCTTCCGCCTCAAGGTTGTGCACATAGCACGCATACAGTTCGTACCCCTTACGCATCAAGTTACTTAGTTTAAGTGCACTAACGATTTTGTTACTTTTCTTAGGGGGCTGAGAGTAAAAGATAACTCTCTTTCCCCTACTTTTTGACAAGGTGATCTTTTGCTTTTGGCATTCGATCACCGCCTTATACTGGGATAACCAATCCATCCCCAGTATGATGTCAAAGTCTCTTAAGTTAAATTCTACTAAGTTCGCGAAGAATTCTACGTTCTTTATCACTATAGGAATTCTGTTATATCGTTTAGAGCAAGATACTACTTCTCCAGAAGGCAATTGAATTCATAAGCTAATTCTCTCGCACTTAGGTAGATCTAACTCAGGCACTATTCTTGATGCTATAATTGAGCAACTAGCTCCAGAATCAAATAGAATTCTAAGGGGCGTATTCAAAACATGAAATGTACCTGCCATCACTTCTCTTTGAGCAGGCACGTCCGCTTGATTAACCACGTTAAGCCTCCCCATAGGGCGTCCCTGATTGCCCTGCTGGTTCGCATTCGGCTGCTGATTTTGTTGCTGGTTTTGATTCTGAGGGGGCGGAGGTCGTTGGTTCTGATTCTAGTTCTGCGGCCTATTTTGAGGGGGTCTGTACCCCTGGTTATTTCCGTTCCGCCCATTTTGATTTTGAGGCTGTTCTTGCCCCGTGACCAAATCGTCCCTTCTCGTTACGTTCTCGACCCTGGTTCGGCAATCCCGTCGAACGTGACCCATTCGACCACATCGGTAGCAGGCACCCTGTTGCGGGCATCCCCTCGCCAGATGGGGTCGTCCACATCTTGGGAAGGGTGGTACCGGATCTTCCTGGTTGAACCTCCTCCCATTGTTGTTTCGTTGGGGCCTATTCGGCCCTCTCCGCTGTTCGTTCCTTCCAGTGTTGTTCTCGCTTCTCGAGTCACGGTTTCTCTTATCTTGGGGACCCCTGCTGGACTCCCCACTCACCCTTCTCTTCAGTTGTTGCACACGCGCTACCGCCACAGCGCGGTCATACACAGCTTGCAAATCGGGGTAGTGTACCCCCGCGATCACCTCGCGAACAGACAGGTTCAGTCCCATCTCGAACTTCTGTGCTTTCTCTACATCCGTGGGTACGAGTCTCGGTGCAAATCTCACTAGCTCCTTGAAACGTGTGTAGTATTCTTGCACAGTTTGGCCTCCTTGCTTCAGCGACAGGAACTCTTCGTACATCGCTGATTTGGTACTCAGGGGATAGAATCGATCCCTGAGCATCTCCATCATTTCCGCCCATGAGTAGGGCTCGTCATCCTCCGTCAGTTTGGCTTGTGTCGCCTGCCACCAATCGTCAGCTTCGCCTCCCAAGTAGTATGAGGCGACGTGCACTCTTTCTCCTTCCGGACACTTGACGGCTCCCAGCAGCTTGTCGAAAGTCCGGATCCATTCTTCCAGTTTGGCTGGATCCTCCTCACCAGCATAGTGGGGTGGCTGGTAGGGATTCACCATAGCCAGGTAGTTGGGGCGAGCTTGGGGCGGAGGTACCGCCGCAGCTTGGCCCTGGTTGACTTGCGCGTTTCCTAGCGCAATCAAGACCTCCTCTATCGTCCGAAGACGATTGCCCACATTGTTCGGTGTGGGGGCGTCCTGCGCACCTTGGGGTTGTTCCTCTACAGGTTGGGCCGGTTCCGTGACATTTGGAGGTATTTCGGTAGGTGTTTCAGTGGTGGTTTGAGGAGCGGGTTGAGTTCTTCCTCTGGATGCCATTCTGGTACAAATAGGGTGGATTAGGACATGTGAATTTAGCATATAGTCTAAGCAATTTCTATAAATGTATATGTGTTTTGTAATTTAGCACGTGGTGCTCGATCGAACTAAGAAGCGACGTACGCCTCGGGGTTTTATTTTAATTTGTTTTATTTCGAAGTTTTTTTTTATTTTAATTTGATTTATTATGAATAAATCGGGCATTTTATTATCTCAAAAGAAATTTTAGTACAAAGGTAGAAATATTTCGTAGCTAAATAGTGTCTAAAAATAGAATCTCTAGCGTCTCAAGACGTCCTCTGGTGGGGTAGCAGGATCCTCCTCCGGGTCTTCCTCCTCCGAACTCGGCGGCAGTAGATCGCCAAAGATAGTGTTCAAGTCTTGCCCATGGGCATCGATGTGCTCCTTTAGTATTAGGTTTTGTGTAGTGAGGGTTTGGACTTGGCGTTCGAGTTGGTTTATGCGGTGGTGATCCGCCTCTCTCAAGTTGCCCATGTGGTGCAAATTGGCCTCCAATTGAGCCATACGGTATTTCATTTGTTCTATGGTTTGATGGGAATCAAGGTGAACGTTCATCATCTTGATCATCAACTGCATCATGTCCTGACAAGCCATCTAGCGCAAGCAAGAGATCTAAGTTAACATTCGCCAAGATTCTAAGTTCAATTTCGCCAAGATTCTAAGTTCAAACTCGCCAAGATTCTAGGTTCAAATTCGCCAAGATTCTAGGTTCAAATTCGCCAAGATTCTAAGTTCAAATTCACCAAGATTCTAAGTTCACAGAAGAATGCAACATGCAAATGCAAATGATGATTCCCCCCAAAAATAATTTAATGCACTATATATATATATGTTTTTTTTCCATGGGTTTTAAAATAAAAAAATTTCCATGGAAATAATACTTTAAAATTTAAAATAATAGTCAAAATATTAATAGTACTTTAAAAATAATAATGGTTTAAAAATAATAGTTTTAAAATAGCCGGGCTCTGATACCAACTTGTAACATCCCGGTTTTTGGTCACCCAGGTCGGGATGTCACCGCCACATCCCCCTAGTAAGACACGGTTTCTCCGAGCTTACTAAAGGAATGCGAGGCTAGGTATTGCAGTATTTAAAACATTTAAAGCATTCAAAACAGCCCGTACGATATAATTCGAAAATAATAATATCATAGCGCAGCGGAAATAATTGTTTTAGTATAGTATCGCAGCGGAAAATGTAAATAGGGCCGACATGGCCAAAACACGAGTTAAACAGGTACGTTCATAATATAGTCTAATGCACGAATTTAAAAGCAAAATAATATTTCCCAAAAAGTAAAGTTCCCATGCATGAACGTGCTCATGTTCATTATACGTACTCTGTAAGAAAAGAAAATAAAAATGGTTTGGTCAGCACAACTTGCTGAGTAAGTTAACACATGCATGATCGTAGGGTTTAAAAAGCCATTAATTTAATATTTAAATAAAACATGATAATAACATAAATAATTCAGTCTAATTTAATCAGCTATCCAATTTGCATGATTCAGTTCAGGGCTTCCTTTAACAACTCATTACACATAATCTAGAATAAAAGCCATAATTTAAATAAGCATTTAAATAATTTAAATGGACAACAAATATAATTTAATTTAATTTAAATTCCCCTCTTACATCCCAGATTCAGTATTTCAAGTATTTCACGATTGCATCGCAATCTCAACAAGTTTAGCTGGTAGCCCGGCGGCCGCAACCGTATCAGCCATACCCAGAACCACTCCGGAGCCTCGGGAAACCCATGTGGATATTCTGGAGAGTGTAGGCTCTATATCTCATGCCGTTTTGGCAATATCATATCTCAATTTTAGCGCGCGGGGTCACTATCGTCCATTAAGCCACGAAGTGAATCGTTAGGGGGCACCCTGCAGAGCACTCACCCCTAATTTTAATTTATCAAGTTAGTAAGGGGATTTAACTTCAAAAATATGATTTCAATTTTATTTATTTAAAAATAATATTTCAATTTGTTTCAACCCTGAAGGTTAATTCCATGTTTCAACAAGGTTTCAAGATTTGATTTCCGGTAAACCACAGTTTACTCTAAAATTCGTCTAAAATCAGATTTAATTCCAAAAATTCCGAAATTTCATGACTGACTCAGAAATGTCGAGATCTACAACTTTCGCGTTTTAACTTTTCCAATCTGAGATACCGAAATAGGTCAAAAACACCAATTTTCACAGAACCACAAATCTGTCCGAATTTTACAGACCACAGTTTAGAGATATTGAAATCTACCATAGCAGATCAACTCCAAATTTAATGAAAGTTTACAGAGACCATCTTAAGACATTTATCTACAACTTTCATGTTTGGCCAAAGATCTAGATCGGTCTGGAACCTATGTCAAAAACGTGATCAAGATCGGACCTAAGTTTTGTCAAGAAATTCAAGATCTAGTTTCAAGCAGTTCGGTTTCGGTTGGTTTTCACCTATCAAATCGTCTCTAAATATTCTGAAAATTTTACAGTAGATAGATCTATGCCTTAGGAACGTTTTTTATGTTTTAAGTTTTTTCGTTTGAAGTTGTTTTAAGGTTCGGAAAAATTCGACAAACCTGTTGCGCCGGTAAAAACATACATTGGCAGATTTACGATCTCTTGTTAAATCTTTTAGTTTCGAACGTTTTAATTCTTCCCAAAACCATGTAAGGTTAACTTACAGAGTTGTGAACGTCCGGGATCGTCTATTTTGAAGGCGTGGCTTCCAGTCCACCGTTTCTCCTCTCCACTCGTCGGGTTCTACGATCACCACGCTTGAGATCTTGAAATTTTCTTCCAACAGTCCAAGCCTTGGTTTCGTGCCTACGAAGACTCCGGATTTAGGGTTTCGAATGTGTAGAGAGTTGTAGGGTTTTGTAAAAGTGTTCGGGGCTTCCAAAGGAGCTTATTTATAGATAGCTCCTAGGGCGTCCAAATCTGACCCTAAGGGTCTTGAGTCGAAAGACGTTCAACCGAAAGTCGAAAAATCCACGTCCGGGCGAGAGATTCACGCAACAACCAAATCTGTGGGGTGGCGCGGCCGTGGCGTGCCCAATGCCTATTGACCGCGCGGCCACCGCGCCGACTTCGCCTGGACTTCGGTCCGGGCGGGTCGTGCGATCCGTCGTGCTTTTCCTCCTCTCTTTCGGATTTCTATCCCTCTATGCTCCCGAATTCTGAGTTCTGGGGTATCTCCGGGTTTCTACTTTCTCTCTAAATTTCTAATCTGGTCTAATTGGATGTTGGACTCGAATTCTCGAGTTCATTGGTGTCGGGTTTCGGTGTACAACTTATTTACCTTTAATAATTCCTTTTATTTAATTAAATTCCTTTAATTCCTTTTTAAGTAAAAATCTCATTTCTCATTCCCTTATCTTTATTTATTTCTTTATTTGCTGGATTTATTTATTTATGGTATTTATTGTATTTATTTAATTATTGTTTTATTTTATGTTGGAAAATTCTCGGGTATTACATAGAGCACCAGAATCCACACCGTGGGCCAAGACGATGTTACAACCATTAAATCCATATGGCATAACATTGAACCTCGACATTATCGACTTCCGAAACATCGAAGACCTGATCGACGAATAGGTAGCTTCAATGAAGATTGCAGCAACCACTCTGGATCTCGATAAAGAAAACTTTGTCCGATTAATAGAGCTAAGTCTCGAAGGATCGGCGAAGCTGGGCTGGAAAAACTCCACGGCTGCTTTAAAGGAGCAAATACTCGAAGGAGAATCCAAAAGCACAATCTGCGAAAGGTTTGGCCTCTTATTCAAAACTCATTTTGTAGAAGATGGTTATTTTGAAGAACAGAGAACAGAAAAAATCAAAGTCTATACCCAAGCACTGTTGGGTATGGAGTTAAGAAGTATTTGCGCAGTAGATGAATATATCTACTGGTTTCGTAAATACTATTTTTGGAGTAAGATGACAGCTGAAGTAGCATGTCCCATGTTCTTCGCAAAGATCTGCAGCCCATGGAGAGAAATGTTGATCCAATCGTACACAGTACCCTCTGGTACAGTGGACTCAATAGCCCGAAGAATGTCCTTCTTAAAGGATAAGCTCGGAGAATGGTGTCAACAGGCAGCAGCCCAAAAGAACATCAAGAGACTAAGAAGTAAAATAAAAAGAACTCCTCTTTGCTGTGAAAATAACGATTTTCCAACAATTATAGGAGAATCAGAAGAAAAGAGGAGAAAGAAGAAGAGTCGAGGCTCATACAGTAGGAGTTTCAGAAGACCTCCATTCTGAAGAAGAAGAGCATGGTGGTCTGATAATGGCCAGAAATGACCATTATTTTCAATCCATTTCCGTGTCTTAAACGGGCATTTGATCGCTTTCCGGTCTTACATTAAGTAAGAAAGCAGTCGAATTGGACTTATTTATGCATAATTGTAAAAATAATAAGCTGGTGTGAAAAAGGCATAAATATGTAATTTTATTACATATTTATGTTAGAAAAATCCAAAAACATGAGAAAAAGAAAAGAAAAGAAAAAGGAATGAAAAAGATGGAAAAAGAGAGAAGAAAAGCCCACACAAAGAACAGTTCGGCCCATCTGGCCCAATCCAGCAGGCCCAGAAACGCCTCTGTCGCGGAAGCCCCTTTGTCGCGATGCATGTTTCCGCGACAAAGGAGGGTTCCGCGACCAAGCAAGCCTAGATGAAGGAGAAGACCAGCCGGAGCCCTCTGTCGCGATGCCCTGTTCCGCGACAAAGGTCCATTCCGCGACAAAGATGCATTTTTAGAGACACAAGACCCAGTCGAGAAGCTTTGCCACATGCAGTGTGTTCCGCGACCAAACTTGGTGCTCCGAGACAAAGCTGTGATGTGTGTGATGTCTTGAGACACAATGGGCTCAAATCAAGGCTCATGAGCTTAGGGTTTCCCCTCTATAAATATGAGGTATTTCCTTTGAGCTAGAGGTTGGAAGAATTTAAGAGAAAATACACCTTCTTGAAGACAAGTGGGGAGCTCAGTAGTTTAGTTTAGTTTAGGGTAGTTTAGTTAGGTTTTTCTTGTATTATTTAATTCATGCACTAGTTAGATGTAGTTTATTGCACTTTGGTTAGATAGCCAGTTTTTACACCTTACTTCTTGTTCTAAACTTTTGTTTAAGGGTTTGTGGTACCCAAATCATGGGTATGAACAACACCGTTTAATAATATGGGAAAACATTATCCATTTGTGTCCCAAAATCATGAAATGGGTCTCACACCCCATGGATTTTACTGCTTTCATTTTCCTTGGGTTATTTGATCCTTGTTCTGCATTTTAATGTCACTGCTTGGTGACTTTTTCTTGGGATAATGTTGCACGCTTATGGGTGATCAAGCTCAGATTAGGGTTTCTTAAGATTTAAGTTTGTTTCATTTCTTTTATGTTCAAGCATGTTCTAGCTAGATTCTTATTCTGTTTTGTTATTTTGAGCTTAGTTTAGCTTCTGAATCTGAAAAGGGTGAGATCACACATAATGCATGCCACTGTTCCACTTTACTTTTCTGACATGTGTACTGGACACACCTTTGTCGCGGAACAACTCTTGTCGCGGAACCACGTTCCGCGACAAAATGACGCTTTGGCGACAAAGGTGCCAAAGAACATTTGTTAACCATTATTTTAAAACCCTTGGTCGCGAAACAACCCTTGGCGCGGAACCACGTTCCGCGACAAAATCCTGATTGGCGACCAAGGACCCAAATACTTGTGATTTTATTCTGGAAGGGTTTTGTCGCGAAGTAACCTTGTCGCGGAACCACGTTCCGCGCCAAAACCTCTTGTTCCGCGACAAGAATTATGCCCTGTCCAATTTTCAACCTTTTTGTCGCTATGCCTCCTTGTCGCAGAACCATGTTCCGCGACAACATTTTTGCTTAGCGACAAAGCAAGCCCTAATTTTCAAAATCCCATTTCTCTTATTTCCCACCCCTTTGTCGCGAAACCTTTGTCGCGGAGCCACGCTCCGCGACACAAACTCTGCATCGCGACAAAGTGGCACCTTTTTGCCAGATTTTTAGTCTTCATTTCACCCCATTAATTAATTGAACCTTTATATTAATATTTTGAGGTTGAAATCCAATGATCTCAACCCATGATTAATTTGATATAAAGAACTTTGTTCAAATTCCCATTAAAAGATTTTTCTACAAATGATTAAACTCTAATGATCTAAGTATATAATCCGGACTGTAATTAATTAATTATGGAATGAGTGGTGATTTAGATCATAAAGAGTAATCATGGATTCATTTCCATACCTTGCATGAGAAACCAATGTCTCTCATGCAAGATGACCCAAAAATATTTTCTTTTATTTATTTTGTCTTTTCCGTGTTGTGTGAAACAGCTAATAAGGAATATATCAGATTAATGTTGGCGGGTATTCCCACACGGATAACTAGCTCGTGGTCTGTATATTAATTATTAGATGTTATTTTGCATGGTATGAATAGTGGTCGGTCGAAGCCTTGGCGGTTCGTCCATTCGGATTATAATAGCTGCTCAGCTGACTCCTATCCGGATACAGTTTTCTTTTCTTTATTTTAATTTCAAACCCGAATCTGGAGCTGTAGTAATGTTAGATGATATTTGCCAATGTCATCTAATAATTATTGCAGTGATAGAACATGTGGGTTTTTATCCAAATTCACAGATAGTGGAGCCTAAGATGACAGTGGCAACTGTCATTTAGGGAATTTCACTATCTAAAAATCATCCCACCTGAAATAATCAGGACCTGGATAGCAGATGTTTGCAGTCCGGATTATCCTGATTATTTTTGTCACCTTTTCAGCCAAATAAATTCTTCTCATCTCCGGCTATTTCATCTCTGTGTTTCGCATTCTGTCTAAACCCACCTTATATTTTGGGTTATTTGATTTTACACTTCTCTATAAATTTATGCATGATATTATTATGTAGATATTGTGGTTAATATTATTTTGGGATCCTTCCCTTGGACACAGGAGTCTTGATTTTAATCAAATGTCTCACAACAAAATTTCCAACAAAAATTCCTTTATAAAATCCGGATCTGAATAAGGGATAAATTCGACAGTTATGACTAATTCATATCCGACTGGGGGTTGATTTTGGGAAATTAGAAGCAGAGTCAGCGATTAGATCTCACCTAGACTGAAAGGATCTGTGTTTTAATTGAGAGTCTAGTACATGACAGGGAATGATTTTCAGATTTATTATTTTCCAAAATTGCTGTTTGTTGGAAATCTTATATTAAATATTGCACTGGATCAGATTTCACTTGGATTCCGATAAGGTGTGATAGATAATACTAGAGGAACAACATTCGGGCCTTGGTTATTTTCTAAGGTAGGGTTGAGTATTCTTTCAACTGCTATCCTCTTCTGCCAAAGCCTATTTTTGAGTCTTGAGTGAGTGCATCCGGAACGAACTAATTTATTAGTTCGTTTCATTAGTTTGTATCTCATAACCACCCGACGGGAAGTGAACACTGCGAGCGGTTCACCGAGAATAGGGAATTCTTGATCCACACCCATTCATTCTGACTGGGGGCTTTCTCTTACTACCAGGGTCAGACTTTCAAAAACCTCCGAGTGATAGGATTTTAAATGCTTTCTTTACCGTTTTCTTTTAAATGCTTTCGTTAGAGGTCACTCGGTTGTATTGAGAGTTGTGTAACTGCTACTAGGACTGAGAGTTAAGGGATGGTTCAGGGCTTAATTAGAATCTTTGGGCGTGACATGGGGGAATGATAGCGGTACTTGACACTTCAACTAATGATTTGTCAGGTGTTGCTTATCCACCACAGATAAATAACATACCATTGCAAGGGCAGTTATGCATCTGTGGTATCTTAGAATTTATTTTCTTAAAAAGCATGGAAACTCTTGCTGTAAGTACCTGTCTGTTAAAGGGAACATTGTATAGAGGACATGAGAATTAGCCAACTGAACGAATTATCCCAAACAAAGATCTGTGTAACAAAATGGAAGTTTAGTTGTGTTTCATCTGAATCTTGTCCAATCTTTATTATTTTCTTCATGTCCCTTCTGTCTCATTTTAAATCTGCTTTCTTAGATAATTTTAACCGCTTTCCTAGAATAATTTTATTGCTTTCTTAGATTTAATTTAATTCGCTTTCTAGAATAACTTTATCTGCTTTATTTTAATTGCTTTCATAGCCTAGTTTAAATTACGTCAAGTAGTTGTTAGTCATTACACAAACTTGAATCGAGTAACCGAGTGGAAAATCTTAGTAAAACGACGTGGGCCCTGCTTCTATCGCACATCCTCCAGTGAACGATCCGGTCTTACTATAAATTACTGCAATTTTTGACACCGTGCGCTTTTGGGGGCACAGTTTCTTAACACGAGCAATAAAAACATGACTACTCATAAATATATCCCTAATCACAACTCCACCATCATAAATTGGTTGGTTTCATTAAATAAAACCTAAACCAGGATCATGATTTTTCGGAAAATACTCATGTAGTGGGAATCAGTCAAAAGTTTCATGGCAGGAAATCTTATGGCAAGAATTGATGAGAAGTATCATGGCATATTTGCCGGGGATCCTCAGTGTGACAGGCTGAAGGTCAATCTATCCCGGCTGTGCCACGAGATTTGTCAACATTTCATGACAGAGAGGACCACAGCGCCATTTGAAATCAAAACACCACACTTGAGTAATAAAAAGACTAATAATCTTGATATATCCCTAAACCCTTTCCCGTGAATCGTAACTCTTTCCTTTCAATAAAATGAATCCTGGTATACTTTCTTATAAAAATATGCTCGTGTTAGTGAAACTTGTCAAAAGTTTCATGGCGCCGTTGCCGGGGAGGATGCTGCGTCGTTTATTAAGAGAATTACATTCCTGATTACTCATAGATTAGCTTAGTTTAATGTAATATATCTAATCCAGAACAGAAAAAGTACCCTCAAGATTAATTGAACATTTAGAGTACCAAGACTCTAAATGTGAGGATGTTGGACTGAGGAGAAAACCTAACCTAATGGGTATTCATCTGTCTTGCAGGAAATACGGAACCATCCAAAAAGAAGGAGCAGAAAAAGCATGGAAAACCAGGTTCTTGGTTGGGAAAATTCCACAGATCTGAGAAATTATTTTCGGAATTTAAAGGAATTTAAGATCCGGAATAAATCTCACAGATAAATGGAACTGACCCAACCTAATTTTATGCAAGTAGATTATTTTAAATAATGGCCCAATGTTTTGAATTTACTTGGACTGAATTCATTTAGGGCCAAGTCAAATAAAATGGACGCAGGCCCAACGTCACACTCGGGCCCAGTCCGTTGAAAATTTGAAAATTCAAAAAGTTTGTCGCGGAACGACCATTTTGTCGCGGAACCCCGTTCCGCGACCAAGTGCAACTCCGCGACAAAGTTCCCCTTATCATCAAACCTTGTTTGTCGTTGTCGCGGAGTAACCATTTTGTCGCGGTGCCCAGCATCGCGACCAAGTGCAACTCCGCGACAAAAATCTCACTCATCCCTGAACTCTGTTTGTCCTTGTCGCGGAAGCCTTTGTCGCGGAGCACTGCATCGCGACAAAGCTCCTATTCCGCGACACGGGCACACCACCCCATCCTTCCTTGCCACTTTGTCGCGGTACACTTTGTCGCGGTGCATGACTCCGCGACAAAGCCCCATATTCCGCGACACCTCTAATGTCGCCGAGCCTGGTCGCGTAACCCCGTTCCGCGACAATGGGCTAGGGTTCCGCGACCGGCCCATTAGTATTTAAACCCCTTCCCCTCCCTCTTCTTCCCCACGCTTCCACACTTAGAAATTTTCGGAAAAATCTCTCGTACGCGAAACCGCCTCTCCCGAAGCACACCACCGTGTTCTTCGCACACTCCGACCACCAAACTCGAGGGAAACTCTGCCCGATTTTCGCAAACCCAATGGAACCCTCGTCTTCGTCATCTCCTAAGAAAACCGAGCCCTGGTAAGTGTTTTCTGTCCGGTTCTTGCGCATTCTCGAGCCCCTGTTTTCGCGAGTCTAGAGATTTTGGGAATTTTTGATGTATAGAACTTGAAAAATGTATGAATGTGCATTATCGTGGTCTGATTTGCTTATTGGAGTTCAGTCTTGAGGACGCTTTGTTGTGGGCAGTATTCGAGTGGATTCTATGATTAGTTTGGGTGTTGGCCGAGCATAATGGGAAGATGGGGAGGTTATTTTGTCAACAGGGGAGTGTTCCATTACTGTGGGACAGTTTAATTTCTGAACTTAGGACTTTTTAGAGAACTTAGGAGGCAATGGATCTCGGATGCCGCCATTATTGAACCATTGAGTTCTAAGGTTCCTAGGTTTATTTTGTTTTAATATCCATGCTCTGTCTTTTTCTTAAATCTGTGGAAATTTCTTGCCAAAATTTGAAACCCGAAGGTTAGGAGGCAATGAGCATTTGGGTATTTTGAATATGTTGATGCTATTGCTGTGTTAATCTTACTTTCGAGCAATGAGAAGCATGAAACTATGTTGGATTCCATGTTTTAGCCAGGATGAGAGTATGATCTTGTGTTTTTGCCTTGCTGTGTTCATGAATATTGCATGCCAATTCAGACATTCAATGCAATTTCATATTTGGCAAACTCTGTTGGTCAGTATGGCAAATCTGTAAAAAGTGGTGTGTGGTTGTTTGTGGCAGTCTGTGCACACCAAAGCCCCTTTGGCCAATCACTTTTCCACTAAAAGACAAAAATAGTGATAGGAATTTTGGTTGACAAGTTGTTTTTGTTCCCAATGGAACTAAAAAGTGTGAGTTAAGTAGCAGTATTTTGCCACCTCAACTGCTACCTCTTTACAAAATCCAAAAATGGGACCACACACATCCCACTTTTCATTAAATAAAATCAAGTCAACCTTTTCAAAAATTAAAAATAGTGTCTGCATTTTCTTGAACGTTTTAACTGTCCAATGACAGTCCAAACAATCTGGAAATAGCAAATCCATCCCGCCACGCCCCCACTGCACATTCCATTTTCGAGCTATCCATTCCATCATCATCATCTCATTCCATTTTCAACAAGTGCCTCGAGCTTGTTTAATAAAATTGGAAAAGCAAACTTTTTGGGCCCAATAGCCTACTAAAAAATTATCTAAGTCCAATGACTTAGACTTTTTAATTAATGGCATATGCCTTATGATAATGTTTTGAGTATTAATCAAATAATTCACATTTCGAGCAAAGCTCAAAATGTGAGGATGTTGGTTTCTTGCCTGAAACTCAACTCTCAAAAATATATAAAAACTTGATTGGAATTAATACTTTCTATATTTTTCAGGAATGAACTAGTGATTAAGTCAGCAATTGGATTGCCCGATTGTACTCTGCATCAGGCAGCAGTAGAAGCATCTGCAAACAGGACTCAGATTAAGAAGCTCAGGGAGGCTCTAATGAGCGTGTACAGTGTTCCATTGGACCAGGGTACTGAAGCTGAGCTAACGTTGAGGCCCGGATGGGACGTAAAAATCCCCCCTGCAGATAGATCAACCGCTCTGACGAACATAGAAAGGGACTTCTCCCATCACATGCTGAAGTTTTAGGAACTAATGACAGACCATGCTCTGCATGATTCCATAATGACACCCGAAGTGCATTTGGAAAGAATCACGCTGAAATTCCAAATACATACAGTTGTCTGGCAACGTCATCTAGAAGATGGAACAGTGGGAATCGATATCTCAAACTATGATATACTCATTCCCGACCAGCCCATAGACCCACAAGTGCGATTGCAGTTCGTGGAAAGACCTTTACCGGTGAGCCTGATACTGTCAAAGGGAGCCATTTCAATGCATGAGGCCTTCCCTTGCATTTGGAACCCGAGGTTATTTGACAACATGGGGAGAGAAGAGCAGAGATGGGTGGCCAGGCAGGCTAAGCTAAGGCATCGGGAGATGAGTTACAACCTGCGCCACAAGCTGAGGAGAATCGAGGAGTTTAACACAGAAAGGAACTCCACCATGATAAACAAGTTTAGAGAAGAAATCAATGCAGCTCGGAAGGAATGGCATGAGATGGCACTTCTGTGGGGACAAGGCAAAGGTTTCATAACACAAGAGAGATTGGATGAAGGATTGACCTTGCCAGATGAGGATAATTTTGAGACAATTTTCATAAACAAGCGGTTTGGCCAGACAAGACCAGTGGAAAAGGGAACTCAGGTGGACCCTGGATTTCCCGAGCACATCAGAGAACTAAGGGAAAAAGCCCTTTATGAGGTGCAGCACCACAATTGGTCAGTATTGACCAAAAAGAAAGTGCAACTCAGATTAATGACCGAGGCTGAAGCAAAGGAATATCTGACGTTTGACAAAGCACAGATGATGACTTATGTGACAGAAGAGCTAGAAAGAGACATGATCAACACCATGATGGAGCAATATAGAACTTCATATCTTGAACTCCTCATGGAAATGGATAGAGAAGCCTTGAGGTATGGGAAGGAAGGAAACAAGACAAAGGTCATGCACTATAATCACAAAGTCAGGAGCCTGTTTTGCACACGGATTAAGGAGGCTTGGGAACTTAAACTGGTCCGAGTAACAAGTCAGACATTCGTGCATGATTATTTGAGATTTGCACACAAACTGTTCGGAACTCAAGAAGCTCAGAAAGATCCGGAAGACCCAGATGCTGAGATTGATGCTTATTTTTCCACCCCTCCTGAGGCCAACCCACAACCTACCCAGCCAGCAGTACAAGCTTCAGCTTTACCACCAAGAGGGCAGACTGAAGTGCAAAAAGTTGCTACGTCCGAGCCAGGGGTGCAGCAAGAAGCAGTCCGGACTCCAGTACATGCAGCTCAGTCTGAAATGCCAGCACCTGCCACCACTAAGGCACCCATACCGCCCGAGCAGACATCCAGTATTGCTGTCGCATCTGAAGGTCAGCCAGCACCTCAACCGGGAACGAGGAGAAGGTTGATAAAATCTGCTGACAAAGATAAACCAGCAAGAGCTCCGGAAAAGAAAGTGGAGATCAAGGAACCTGAGCCAACTGTTAGGAAAGTGGCAGAGCCCACAGATCCCAAGGACAGAGGTAAGAAACCGATGCCACCACCACCCCCGAAAAAGAAGCATCAAGTGGCATTCGATGCTGAGCTAGCCAGAAAAATGCAAAATGATGAACTTGCATTAGCTGGTTTGCTGGATCAAGTAACAGGTGGTTCAGGGGTAGAAAAGGTGACTGAGGAAGAACGCTTGGCAATGGAAAAGAAAGCTGCAGAGGAAGAGCAGATCAGAAGGAACATTCAGCAGACGAAAGATGAAGAGACTACCAAGAAGATGCAAGCTGATCTGGAAAGAAGGAAATCTGGAGAGGCTGAACAGGGTGATGAGGAAGATTTCGAGCTGAAAATCACTGGTGGAGTCGAAGGAAAGGGATTGAAGATCAAAGAAGAACAACCACCAGGATGGACTGGCCCCTTTATTCGTAGTGCCGAGACACTTCGGGAAGAATTGAGGCAGAACATCAACGAACAAATTGAAACAAGAATTGATGCTGGAGAAAAGCCAAAGCAAATCGAATATCAGACAGAAGTGGGTCAATTGATTGATCCTCTCGTGGGCACGGCCAGAATTGAAAAATTCATTACTCAAGAAGGATCATCGCATCAAGCTGAACAACCCCAAGGCTCGCATGAGTCCATTGATCCAGCAGCATTGCCCAAAACATTGGAAGAACAGCCAGGCGACCATCCCATGGCCTCCGCGCTTAAGGAAAAGGTTCAGGAAATTATGACTGAAGCTGCAGAGGGAAATGATTCAGAAGAAGAAGCTCGGCAGGAGGAGCAGGAATTCATGGATCAGATGGCGCCTATTTTGCAACGTCCAGTTGGACGAGCTGCGAGAATTAGGGAGGAGGAGGAGGTATCAACTGATGTTGATGACCGTAATTTTCATGTAACTACATCTTCTTTGCCTGTGAATTGTGAACTCAATACAATGAAAAATGTAATTAAACAGGTTGAGGAGGAATTCGGAGATGAAACAGCTCATGGAGAGCAAGAGCCAAGTCAGATGGGAGATGAGGCTGAACCAAGGAATGACCAGCCACAGGAAGGAGACGATCAAACAGACTGGCACACGAGCGACGACGAATCTGTCGGATCCATTCGACCAGTCGAGTTCTGGTCCGAGAATACTGTGAGGCAAAGGATGGGCGTTTCAAAGGGGTATGAGAAGAAAAAGCTGAGTGAAGAACAGATGCAGATCAAGTTCAATGGCAACAAAGAGAATGCAGAAAAGTATAAGAAGTTGCAGAAAATGATAGTGCCAGATAAAGGATTCAGACCAGATGCATTGTCACACCCCACTGTTGAGACTTTCTACAGAAATCAAGAGTGGGGTAACTTCATGCTGCATCATGACGAAGATGGCTTCGTGGAGCTAACAAAGGAATTCTTCTGCAACATCGATGAAGCTGCCAGAACAACATGGATCCGTGGACAAGTGATAAGCATTGCACCTGATTGGCTGAATCAGTTCTTTGGGACTCCAGACATTAAAAGCGAATTTCCCCCTGATGAGATCATGACAAAGAGAGCCAAGACGAGCGAATATGCGAAGTATGCAACCTTGGCTAATAGCATGACAAGCGTGACCGCCCCAGGACATACATTCAATGCAAAATGGCTGCGAATACAGTTCATGCCAACTTATGAGTTCTACATGTCCAAGATCTGGCCCAACTCGCATCCGCACACCACATCTGGGAATGTACTAATGGGATTTGCAAGAATGTGGAGCGGAGCAAAACTGAATATAGGGAGGCATGTATTCGAGGTGATGATAACCCGGATAAAGGATAGACAGGTGCTATGCTATCCAAATCTGATTAGGAGAATCTGCATAGCTCAGGGGGTTGATTTGAGCGCTTTTGAGGGTGACACAGTGGTGAGAGTAAACCCACCTATCAGTGTGCCGAGGCTTCCCCTGTGTGAGAGTATTAAATACTCCCTTCCCCAACTGTTCGGCAGAGGAGATTCGGACGCTCAATCCTCTTTCATATCTAGTGGGCAGACATCAAGAAAACGAAAGAGACAGCCCAAGACAAAGAAGGGAACACAGAAAACCTGTGCTGATGCAGGACCTTCGAATGTCCAAGAAGAGCCTCCTGCAGACCAAGAACGGACAGAGATTCCAATTCCACCTCCGACTCAACCTCAACCTCAGATGCCTCCTCAAAGCCAGAATGTATCGCAATTCCCTGCTGATTCCCAAACAATTGAGATGGTGAGCAGGATGAGTCAATCTATGCTCGAGGGAATGAAGTCCATGACTAACGTAGTTATGGCAAGCCAAGAGGAACAGCGAAAAAGGGCCGAAGAGGAACGTGAAGAGCGAAGGAGGGAGAGAGAAGAAGAACGCCAAGAGCGTAGGAGAGAAAAGGAAGAGAAGCGAAAGGAGAAGCAGGAGAAGGAAAAGAGAGAGGAGGAATTCAAGAAAATGATGATGGAAAGAGAAGAGCGCATGCACAGAGAAAGAGTGGAGAATGAAGAAAAGCAGCGCAAGATGATGGAAACACTGATGCAAGCACTCATCAGTCAACTTCCCAAGCCACCCCCACCTCCATCAGATGCAGCAGGACCATCGAGTCAGCCAGGAGAGAAAACAGATTGAGTATGTAATTGTCATATCAATCGAGCATAATTGTAAATATCATATAAGAGAATTTCATTTCCCTTGTGCAAAATCATTCTGATTGCAATGGAATCTCTTGTAATTGATATCATTCACTGTTTTAATTTTGGAATTTTGCAGTCCAAACAATTGTATTCTTGAAAAGATGTCTGCACAGTCCAAGATGAATAAGTGACTGTCAGGCCAAAAATATGCTGTGGACATACTCTGTATGTCAGCAGTGCCTCTTTACTGCTTTAAATTAAATAACCAGCAAAAATATGCATAAACTTGCTCTAAATTCACATGTTGAATTTAAGCTTGTGATTAAATTTTCAAACTTTTAAATTGGGATAATATAATTGAAGACATGCATGAAATGAATTCCTAAGGTTTTGAGCTATAAAAATTTAATGATGCGATCAGCTTATTGGGTAATAAATCTGCATGTTAGAGATTTTGATTGAATAAATTGTTAGAATTAAGCTTTGATTAAATTTAAGAATAGTGTATGACATGAATCAATCTAACCTTGTGAGATTTGAGCCATGAGTCACTTTTACTCATTCTTTTCTTTGATGTGTGAATCATTTTGATTAAAGAAAACTAGAACTTGCAGTTTGGACCGATTCAAGACTATGCCATATTCCCGAAATCGAGCATATGATTGAGGCACTTAGAAAACCCAAATTTTTGGCCTTCTTTTGAAATCCAAACCCAAAATATTTTCCCTTTAGGATAAACCAACTTGAGCCTTTAAGCCTAATTTTTCTTTGAAACCCTCTATATTTTCTATTTTCCCTTTAGGATAAACCAACTTGAGCCTTTAAGCCTAATTTTTCTTTGAAACCCTCTATATTTTCCCTAACCTACAAAAAGACCAAGAAATTCAAACCCAAATGTGCAGGGATAAATTCTATCAAAGGCATTAAATTTATGATCATCAATCCATATAAATTGGTATTCAATAAACCGATTCAAAAAAAAAAGTGCAAATGATCATAAATTGCAAATGACAAACCAATTAGACAATAGTCTAATGTCATGCAATAGAGAAGAAAATCAAAAAGAAAGAAAAATATTAATGATCATAAATTTTAAATAAAAATATGCCAAGTCATGATGGAATGAACTCTTGCCACTTCTTAGCCCAATAAATCCCCTTCCTACCTAATGTTACAACCGTATGCCCCGTTACAACCTTAAATAAGGCCTCATGATCTCGATTTGAAGAAATGAGCCGGTGGCGAGTTGGTCTGATTGCAAGCTTATGGGATAATTTAATTAAAATTGATTATGAGCGTTCACTGACTAAACCCCAATTGAGAGTGAGTGATCTTTCCGATTCCCTTATAAGTGAGGCTCTGTTTCATTAAAATGTTCATGTCATCCTCTAATTCTCATTCTCAATCGTTGCATCTTTCAAACATGACATTCATGAAGGATTAATAATAATGTTTGATTTGTAGGCCCGATGTAGTGAGCAAGTATCATTTCATTAAACACTGCAATCAAGGGAGTTTAATACTCGTAGTTTTTTATTGTCTTATCCCAATCCAAAAAGGATGTGATTTATGAAGCCACGAAAATGAATTGAATATATAGAGTCCGTGTTCTCACGAACATTGACTCTGACTGCTCGGGGACGATCAGTAATAAATGTGAGGATGTTGATAATGGCCAGAAATGACCATTATTTTCAATCCATTTCCGTGTCTTAAACGGGCATTTGATCGCTTTCCGGTCTTACATTAAGTAAGAAAGCAGTCGAATTGGACTGATTTATGCATAATTGTAAAAATAATAAGCTGGTGTGAAAAAGGCATAAATATGTAATTTTATTACATATTTATGTTAGAAAAATCCAAAAACATGAGAAAAAGAAAAGAAAAGAAAAAGGAATGAAAAAGATGGAAAAAGAGAGAAGAAAAGCCCACACAAAGAACAGTTCGGCCCATCTGGCCCAATCCAGCAGGCCCAGAAACGCCTCTGTCGCGGAAGCCCCTTTGTCGCGATGCATGTTTCCGCGACAAAGGAGGGTTCCGCGACCAAGCAAGCCTAGATGAAGGAGAAGACCAGCCGGAGCCCTCTGTCGCGATACCTTTGTCGCGATGCCCTGTTCCGCGACAAAGGTCCATTCCGCGACAAAGATGCATTTTTAGAGACACAAGACCTAGTCGAGAAGCTTTGCCACATGCAGTGTGTTCCGCGACCAAACTTGGTGCTCCGAGACAAAGCTGTGATGTGTGTGATGTCTTGAGACACAATGGGCTCAAATCAAGGCCCATGAGCTTAGGGTTTCCCCTCTATAAATATGAGGTGTTTCCTTTGAGCTAGAGGTTGGAAGAATTTTAGAGAAAATACACCTTCTTGAAGACAAGTGGGGAGCTCAGTAGTTTAGTTTAGTTTAGGGTAGTTTAGTTAGGTTTTTCTTGTATTATTTAATTCATGCACTAGTTAGATGTAGTTTATTGCACTTTGGTTAGATAGCCAGTTTTTACACCTTACTTCTTGTTCTAAATTTTTGTTTAAGGGTTTGTGGTACCCAAATCATGGGTATGAACAACACCGTTTAATAATATGGGAAAACATTATCCATTTGTGTCCCAAAATCATGAAATGGGTCTCACACCCCATGGATTTTACTGCTTTCATTTTCCTTGGGTTATTTGATCCTTGTTCTGCATTTTAATGTCACTGCTTGGTGACTTTTTCTTGGGATAATGTTGCACGCTTATGGGTGATCAAGCTCAGATTAGGGTTTCTTAAGATTTAAGTTTGTTTCATTTCTTTTATGTTCAAGCATGTTCAAGCTAGATTCTTATTCTGTTTTGTTATTTTGAGCTTAGTTTAGCTTCTGAATCTGAAAAGGGTGAGATCACACATAATGCATGCCACTGTTCCACTTTACTTTTCTGACATGTGTACTGGACACACCTTTGTCGCGGAACAACTCTTGTCGCGGAACCACGTTCCGCGACAAAATGACGCTTTGGCGACAATGATGCCAAAGAACATTTGTTAACCATTATTTTAAAACCCTTGGTCGCGAAACAACCCTTGGCGCGGAACCACATTCCGCGACAAAATCCTGATTGGCGACCAAGGACCCAAATACTTGTGATTTTATTCTGGAAGGGTTTTGTCGCGAAGTAACCTTGTCGCGGAACCACGTTCCGCGCCAAAACCTCTTGTTCCGCGACAAGAATTATGCCCTGTCCAATTTTCAACCTTTTTGTCGCTATGCCTCCTTGTCGCAGAACCATGTTCCGCGACAACATTTTTGCTTAGCGACAAAGCAAGCCCTAATTTTCAAAATTTCATTTCTCTTATTTCCCACCCCTTTGTCGCGAAACCTTTGTCGCGGAGCCACGCTCCGCGACACAAACTCTGCATCGCGACAAAGTGGCACCTTTTTGCCAGATTTTTAGTCTTCATTTCACCCCATTAATTAATTGAACCTTTATATTAATATTTTGAGGTTGAAATCCAATGATCTCAACCCATGATTAATTTGATATAAAGAACTTTGTTCAAATTCCCATTAAAAGATTTTTCTACAAATGATTAAACTCTAATGATCTAAGTATATAATCCGGACTGTAATTAATTAATTATGGAATGAGTGGTGATTTAGATCATAAAGAGTAATCATGGATTCATTTCCATACCTTGCATGAGAAACCAATGTCTCTCATGCAAGATGACCCAAAAATATTTTCTTTTATTTATTTTGTCTTTTCCGTGTTGTGTGAAACAGCTAATAAGGAATATATCAGATTAATGTTGGCGGGTATTCCCACACGGATAACTAGCTCGTGGTCTGTATATTAATTATTAGATGTTATTTTGCATGGTATGAATAGTGGTCGGTCGAAGCCTTGGCGGTTCGTCCATTCGGATTATAATAGCTGCTCAGCTGACTCCTATCCGGATACAGTTTTCTTTTCTTTATTTTAATTTCAAACCCGAATCTGGAGCTGTAGTAATGTTAGATGATATTTGCCAATGTCATCTAATAATTATTGCAGTGATAGAACATGTGGGTTTTTATCCAAATTCACAGATAGTGGAGCCTAAGATGACAGTGGCAACTGTCATTTAGGGAATTTCACTATCTAAAAATCATCCCACCTGAAATAATCAGGACCTGGATAGCAGAAGTTTGCAGTCCGGATTATCCTGATTATTTTTGTCACCTTTTCAGCCAAATAAATTCTTCTCATCTCCGGCTATTTCATCTCTGTGTTTCGCATTCTGTCTAAACCCACCTTATATTTTGGGTTATTTGATTTTACACTTCTCTATAAATTTATGCATGATATTATTATGTAGATATTGTGGTTAATATTATTTTGGGATCCTTCCCTTGGACACAGGAGTCTTGATTTTAATCAAATGTCTCACAACAAAATTTCCAACAAAAATTCCTTTATAAAATCCGGATCTGAGTAAGGGATAAATTCGACAGTTATGACTAATTCATATCCGACTGGGGGTTGATTTTGGGAAATTAGAAGCAGAGTCAGCGATTAGGTCTCACCTAGACTGAAAGGATCTGTGTTTTAATTGAGAGTCTAGTACCTGACAGGGAATGATTTTCAGATTTATTATTTTCCAAAATTGATGTTTGTTGGAAATCTTATATTAAATATTGCACTGGATCAGATTTCACTTGGATTCCGATAAGGTGTGATAGATAATACTAGAGGAACAACATTCGGGCCTTGGTTATTTTCTAAGGTAGGGTTGAGTATTCTTTCAACTGCTATCCTCTTCTGCCAAAGCCTATTTTTGAGTCTTGAGTGAGTGCATCCGGAACGAACTAATTTATTAGTTCGTTTCATTAGTTTGTATCTCATAACCACCCGACGGGAAGTGAACACTGCGAGCGGTTCACCGAGAATAGGGAATTCTTGATCCACACCCATTCATTCTGACTGGGGGCTTTCTCTTACTACCAGGGTCAGACTTTCAAAAACCTCCGAGTGATAGGATTTTAAATGCTTTCTTTACCGTTTTCTTTTAAATGCTTTTGTTAGAGGTCACTCGGTTGTATTGAGAGTTGTGTAACTGCTACTAGGACTGAGAGTTAAGGGATGGTTCAGGGCTTAATTAGAATCTTTGGGCGTGACATGGGGGAATGATAGCGGTACTTGACACTTCAACTAATGATTTGTCAGGTGTTGCTTATCCACCACAGATAAATAACATACCATTGCAAGGGCAGTTATGCATCTGTGGTATCTTAGAATTTATTTTCTTAAAAAGCATGGAAACTCTTGCTGTAAGTACCTGTCTGTTAAAGGGAACATTGTATAGAGGACATGAGAATTAGCCAACTGAACGAATTATCCCAAACAAAGATCTGTGTAACAAAATGGAAGTTTAGTTGTGTTTCATCTGAATCTTGTCCAATCTTTATTATTTTCTCCCTGTCCCTCCTGTCTCATTTTAAATCTGCTTTCTTAGATAATCTTAACCGCTGTCTTAGATTAATTTTATTGCTTTCTTAGATTTAATTTAATTCGCTTTCTAGAATAACTTTATCTGCTTTATTTTAATTGCTTTCATAGCCTAGTTTAAATTACGTCAAGTAGTTGTTAGTCATTACACAAACTTGAATCGAGTAACCGAGTGGAAAATCTTAGTAAAACGACGTGGGCCCTGCTTCTATCGCACATCCTCCAGTGAACGATCCGGTCTTACTATAAATTACTGCAATTTTTGACACCGTGCGCTTTCGGGGGCACAGTTTCTTAACACGAGCAATAAAAACATGACTACTCATAAATATATCCCTAATCACAACTCCACCATCATAAATTGGTTGGTTTCATTAAATAAAACCTAAACCAGGATCATGATTTTTCGGAAAATACTCATGTAGTGGGAATCAGTCAAAAGTTTCATGGCAGGAAATCTTATGGCAAGAATTGATGAGAAGTATCATGGCATATTTGCCGGGGATCCTCAGTGTGACAGGCTGAAGGTCAATCTATCCCGGCTGTGCCATGAGATTTGTCAACATTTCATGACAGAGAGGACCACAGCGCCATTTGAAATCAAAGCACCACACTTGAGTAATAAAAAGACTAATAATCTTGATATATCCCTAAACCCTTTCCCGTGAATCGTAACTCTTTCCTTTCAATAAAATGAATCCTGGTATACTTTCTTATAAAAATATGCTCGTGTTAGTGAAACTTGTCAAAAGTTTCATGGTCCAAGGGCAAGGCCAGATCATACAAAACTGGACAAAGAACGGGAACGACGAAGAGTTCATCCCAAGGTTCAACTAGCTCAGCAGCAAGGAGCACGGGGAGAACGACGTCCAAAAGAACATTCAGACGAGCCCATACCTGAGCCAACGAAAGTTTCAAGGACTGCAACTGTTGGAAGTGTGGAGCCAGAGGTCATATCTCACCCGATTGCCCTTAGAATCGTGAGATACGAATGTACGAAGCCACGGAGGATATCGTGGAAACAGTCTACCATGGAAAGATGGTACCAGTCTATCAGTTTGAGGACATCCCCTCGGATGAAAGCATCTACGAGGAAGAATTAAGAAGTGACTCGGACTTATATTCAGATGGATCTTCAACCGAGTCTGACTGAAGAAGACAGGATTCAGACCACTGAAAACCTGTCTGGATTCTTTTCAAGGATGATGATTTCGAATCGAACCATGGAAAGAATAATGCGACAAGATTCCAACCTCAGCCCATATGACGGATTCAGAATTGGCGGGATTGGACGAGTTCTTAACCAGATGGGACTCAACCAGAGAAGACATAACATCATCTACAAGGTAAGTGCAGGTGAGTTTGCAATTCCTATGGAACTTACTTGTAATGTTATGGATATGCAATTAATTCCTAAAGAAGAAATTCTTGAGAAATGAAGCAGAATGAAGGAGGAAATCGCCATTACTATGAAATGGATCCACATAGGAGCCATTGAAGTAGTAATTAAGGCAACCTTCAAAGAAGGCATTGATTCTGAATTACATCTATCAGTCACTAACAGAAGAATCAATAACCTTAGAGATGGTCTTCTTGGGACTATAGCAGGAAATTTATATGCAGGGAAGCTAATGTTTGACATACATCCCAGAATTTCCTATAACTTAGTTGACCAAGATTTTAGTAGAGTTCTAACCCTTCATCAGGATTTTAAAAGAAAAGATCTGATGAAAGAAGGGAACATGTCATATTCTATAACTTATAGAATCTCTTATGCACTTTCCAATAGTCATCATTCTGACTTATTTATCAGGAAAGAATATATAGAAATTCCTAGAATTTTCAAGGAATTTGCTAAAGTCATGACTCCAAATCCTACCCAGATTCCAAGGTTAGGAGGAGTAGACATACAAATAAGAGATCATCCAATTCTAGACAGATCAACGAGTGCTAGAATTGAGTACGCAAGTCGTATGTCTTTTTCGGAAGACAGAATTATGGCATATAAAGGGAAGGAGTTCATCAAAGATCTAACTCCTCAATCCATTGGGGTAGATAATATAAAGATTAAATGCCCTGAAGGATGGAAAGAAATACGAGTAATATTTGACATCACTGAAAAGATTAACCGTTTTCCATGTGATGACTTATACTACTTACAGCAGCCATCAATTGGAACCTACGAAGGAACAATTGAAATTGCAGGACACGAGATCAGAGTCTTAGGCACCGCCGGAAAAGACAATAGGGTTATGATTTTGGGATTAAGTTTTCTCGAAAATCATAAACCATGGGTAAGAAAGGATAATGGTATAGAATTTAATCTGAAGGGTCACACCATCATAATTAAATGACAAGTCCATTTCCATTTATATCTCAGTAGGGATAATATATGAACAATATAAGTCAGAATATTTTGCAGCTTATTTTGATTCAGGATCAGGTATTTGCACGGCAAAACCAGGAGTTTTTCCTAGCGAAGCTATGGAATTATTACCCATTATTGCAGGAAGAGATTTTTCCCAAAAAATCTTAGTACTAAGTAAGGGTATTCGACAGGCCAATATCATGATCGGAGGCGCATTCGGTACACCTTGGTATAAGGTAAAAACGCCGCCTATTTACTTTCATGATACATGAGCGGATATTTTGTTCGGGAATAATTTCATACAATCCTTTACAAAATATGTTCAAGATAACAAAAGAAATTTGTTAATATTTACCACAAGTTGTGGAAATGAGATACAGGTGTTGCACAGAGAAAAGGCATTCAACAGGTTAATGCCTATATTATTTCGCAGCAAACGTGGTGATAATGATGCCAAACTAACCCATCCAAAAATGCAGGATAAAAGAAAGTTTGGTAAGGCTTTGTTGTCTTTTAGACAGCAAGGATTCGATGAAGCTTCTATTGAGGAAATTATAAACCTCAAAGAAGCAATGCAGGAAATGAAGTCATTAAATATAACTTCATTAGACATTGATGGGGAAACTAAATTGTCCCTCGAAAATGTCAAAAGACCTATCCAGAGAAACTTTAACGGGGATCCTCTGGCATGATGGGATAAAAACAAGATCGAAGCTACTCTACAGGTAAAAGAACAATATAAATATGAGTATGTTCGATACAAACCCATCTTAATGAATATGCAGGATAAGAAAGATATGCAGCAAATTATCAAGGAGCATATTGATCTTAAACTCATCGAGCCTGGAGTCTCAGCTTATAGTAGCCCTGGATTCTTGGTAAGAAACCACGGTGAAATAAAGAGAGGTAAACCCAGGTTGGCAATAAACTATCAAGGTATTAACAAAATAATACAGTTTGATGGTTATTACATTCCGAGTAGAGAACACTTAATTGATTGCATCAAAGGTGCTAAAGTGTTTTCTAAATTTGATTGCAAATCTGGTTTCTATCAGATTAAGATGGAGAATGACTCGAAGAAATTCACAGCATTCTCCACCCCACAAGGGCAATATATTTGGAATGTTATGCCAATGGGGCTTTCTAATGCCCCTCAGATATTCCAAAGAAAGATGGATAATCTATTTAAGGATTATCTAGAGTTTATGTTCGTCTACATAGATGACATTCTGATTGCATCTCGAAATATATAGAGCATATTAAACATCTTGAAATATTTTCTGATGCATGTCACAGGGAAGGTCTAGTTCTCTCTGAGAAAAAGGCCACTATCGCTGCTAACAAAATTGAATTCTTAGGAGTTCAAATTGATGAAGCAGGAATAGAGTTATAGGAACACATTGTGGAGAAAATCCGCAATTTTCCTGATATATTAAAAGACAAGAAACAACTTCAGAGTTTCTTAGGAGTTGTAAATTTTGCGGGTATGTTTATTAAAGACCTTGCAAAATATAGAAAGGATTTTAGACCACTCCTGAAAGAGACTGAAAGCTCTAGATGGAAATGGGAAGAAATCCATACCAAGAGAATTCGTGAACTAAAGCAAGTCTGCAATAGCTTGCCAAAACTCGCGATACCTCAGGATGAGGATGAGCTGGTAGTCTACACATACGCCAATGATTTTCGATGGGCAGGAATGCTCATGAGAAAAACAACTACGGGTCAAGAACCTTGTAGATACACAGGAGGGTTGTTCACTGAACAACAAGCCAAACTTTGGCATATTAACGAGAATGAATTCTTTGCAGTATGGAAAACATTTAAAAAATGGCCTTTATTCTTACTTGCAAAGAAATTTGTATTAAAAGTTGATAATACTAATGTTAGGGCTTTTTTAAAAAATAAACTTGAATCAAAAATTGTAAAAGCTCGTATTATCATATGGCAAACTGAATGTCAATATTATACTTCTGATATTGATGTTATAAAATCTCATGAAAATGTTCTTGCAGATTTCTTGACGAGAGATGGAAGCATTTGAAGCTGATTCCATCATTACGAGATTCAGGCACCTCAGAGAAAATGGGAACAACTTATGATATTGATGTTATATATCTACTGCCTGGCTGGACTACCATGGAAAATGGGAACAACTGGTTTCCAAAAAGGGAATTAACCCTAGCAAAACAGTAATCGAGACATCCGGGAGATACAGCAGGGTATGGATGCTCGAAGGATCGAAACCAGAAGAGGTTCGAAAGTGGTATGACTTTGGAGCATTAGCATCTGTTCATACTACATCACCAGGGTTTCCGGAAATCGAAAAACTTCCGGGATGGATAAGTAGTGCGGTGCACGAATCATGGCAGAACAACCCGCACCTGCAAAGAGGAGATATTCTGGAGCTTAAGTTCATTTCAGCGGCATCAGAGATAGTCAGAAAAGGTTCTTATCCGGTCTTTCAATTTATTAAATTACAGAGACCTGATATGATTGTCTTCAACAGAGTTAAGTCTATGGATGAGAAGGCACCATTGGTATCTTCAATCAGCGAAGATGAAATCTCCACCCGACGAGCATGGGGATTCTGGGTCTGTCTCACCGAGATGGAAAAGGTTAAATATCCGTTTAAAATATTCTCAAACAATTTAAATGGATCGTTCCTGGTTAATTCTTTAACAAGGAAAAGCACAGAGTTTGCGGAAACCTCCTTCGAAAAGAAGAGGTTACTCATCTGGGAAAACAAGTTGCCAGCAACCGAGTCTACCAGAAAAAAGGCATGCAACATGATGCATGTTGGCCAATGGGATAACCACATATGCCCATATTGTGCAGAACAGGAGAAACCCCTATTCGGTACAAAGATCCGGGTAACCCAGAAAAAATCCGGACCCGAACAGGACAAAGGGAAGAAACGTCCAAAAAACTTTCACAAGCCAAAGTAAGATTAGCTGGATGTAAAAGAAAGAGAGGTGTCGGCAACACTCATAATTAAAAGCCGACAAAGAAGGGCAGAGTAGCTGGCAGAAAGTGGCCGACAAGAGAAGGTGGAAAGTTGACAAAAAACCACCTAACGCAATAATTCAAAAAAAAACAATAATGTAGCCGGTGGAAATTAAGGCCAAGTGACGAACGCAGTGACGTCACAAGGATTTAGAGGAAGACTGGAATCCGGGGCTGAAGTCCGCGGGCGCCTATAAATAAAGGAGTTTGAAGTAGATGGAAGGCATCGAAAATCCTCCCAACTCTTCAAAATATTTGTAATATTTCTCTTTCTGCAAATTTCCTTTGTGTTTGTAATAGTATGGGGTGCATCCCCAAGAGTCTTGTTTCCTCCATGAGGAACTAAGTGTCTGTCTTCTCCATTTGGGGAAATTATGTTTGAATAATATTTTTAATATTTCTTCAATAAAATCCAGGCTTCCAAATATTCCAAATACTCCGTTAAATAGTTAAAACCTTTACCCCAAACCTTGATACATCCTAAGGTAAGAAACGAAATAGGATTGTGTTGTTTGCTGCTGAAGGAAACAAGAATCGGCGAACCATCGGTTGCGGCTGCGTGGTTGGAAGAAGTCCGTAAAAACCCGGAGCTTGAGAAATCCGGCAGCAAGGCGGTCAAACTCAAGGCATGGAGTTTTATGCTTAATTGTATTATCGGAAGCATGATAGGCTGATATTGGACTAATGGTAATGAAGAAACTAAAATCTGGGGTCAAAATGAAATAAAGTAAAAGTTGGCAGGGTTAATTGAAGTTTGAAAAAGTCAAAATAGTCTAAATGGCCTTAATTTGGTCAGATGGTTTCTAATGGCCTAAATTGAAAATTGATTTCATAATGGCCCAAATGTGAAAATGGTGCCTTGTAATGGCCTAAAAAATTCATTTCCTCTTAGATTATTATGCAAATTGAAAAGTAGAGAAGATACATTTATTCTATTTAGACTTGGTTGTGTATTATATGTAATGCATCCTTCACATAAGATATACGATGATGGATCAAGACTCGAGTACATGATGGAACTAAGTATTTATTGATTAGTAGTATTAGTTATTGGTATTTGTTTTCAAGTCGTTTTTGGTAGCGCCGCAGCCGAATTTGCACCCTCCACCACCGTGCCAGCGATCATGCCAACCGCCATGCCACCAATCATGCCAACCACCATGTCCGCCGCTGCCACCTCCGCCTTGTCCGCCTCCACCACCTTGGCCTCCGCCTTGCCCACCCCCATTGTGGTCACCACCTTCTCCCCCACCTTGTCCGCCTCCACCTTGCCCATCTTGTGCACCTTCTCCTCCTCCATCTTGCCCACCACCTTGTCCGCCGGCGCCTCCTCCTCCACCTTGCCCATTACCGTTTCCTCCACCTAGCCCTCCTCCTTGTCCGCCTCCTCCTCCTCCTCCACCTTGTCCTTGCCCACCATCGTTGTGGTCACCGCCGCTTCCACCTTGCCAACCACCGCATCCACCTCCTCCTCCACTTTGATCACCACAACCTTGACCTCCGCTTTGCCCACCACCATTGTGGTATCCACCTCCTTCGCCACCCTGTCCACCACCTTTTCCGCCTCCGCCTCCATGTGCACCACCAAAGTCACCGCCACCTATGAAATGTGTTGGCTTCGCTTCATTTGCTAAATCATTCACTGAACCATATAATTATCAACTGTGTTAAACATTTTAACTCAACATAAATATTATATATATATAACCATAAGATATTAAGATGAGACTATTATATGACTTCAATTTCTTAATATTTTACTTAATTCCGATAACTATATCACATGCTCAGTGGATGCATTCTTTATATTTCTATTTATAAATATTAGAGGAAAATTACGTAGCCAAAAAGAAATTTAAAATGCAACACAGAGGTAAAACTTTACGTTTAGACGCGCAAAATTTCATATAGTGATTATCCAAAAGGGAATATACTACCTCTGTTTTTATAATAATGCAACATTGTATTTTTTTGCCACTATTCATCATTTAACTTTAATTCAAATATAGTTATACAAGGAAAAACATAGTCAAGTGAGATCTTGTTAGATTTGTTTAATCTTGTAGTTTTATAATATCTACAGTATTTTTTATAATTTTTACTTATACACAATTTAAGTTATTAATCGTTAAACATATGTATTGAACTACGTACAATGGATAAATGTTACAGTTTCAAGAGAACGGAGGTAGTAAATTTAAATTTTTCTTAAAAAATTATACTTCTAATTTTCCAATAGTTTACTCCGTCCACCCCAACGTATTTTTCATTTCATTTGGACATTTTTTAATGCATTATATTAATATTTCTAATTATATATAAGTATTGTAAAATATATATTTTAAAACTATATATATAATTAGATGAAATTAATAAGTTCCAATTGATTATATGTTAATTCTTATGTAGTTGCAATAAATTTATATCAAAGTTTATCAATAAATAATATCAAAATTCAAGATAATCGAAGGAGTATTATTTTATGGTTAATTTTCTATTTATAAATAAAAAATAATCTAATATGTTTTTTCAAGAGGGATAATCAAGTATGTTAGTTCTACTACACATTTAATTGTCACAATCTTACACGTACTGCGTTTACAATATGCAGAAATACATGATGCATGTATTAAACCCAAAAAAAAATGCAGTATATTGATTTTGATAATTGTAATCTAGTTGTAAAGTAAAAAAATTACCTTCAATTCAATTCCCTGTTTTTTTTTTCTTGTTTTATGTTATTCTCAAATTTTGTTATAAAGTTTAATTGCGGTTTAGAATTATTAAAAATTTGGAAAACACTGTAAATAAAATTAAATAATATATAACTTTATTATACATTATAGTTTTGAATTACCTTCTTTCACATTTTGAGAGGCTTTCTCAGCATAGGCAGAAGAAAGAAGAAGCAAGATCAGAGGAAGGACAAGAACGACCCCTTTGGACATCATCATTATTGAAGATTTGAGGCTAGAGTTATGAAAGAACTATATTTATAGGTGGATGAAGATATGTAATTTAAGAGGGCATGACATCCTATATGATGATGGCCACCGTTTGCGAAGCCATATATAGGCAGTGTTGATTGTTGAATCTCGCCTTGGAGTTTTCAACCTTCATTACGACTCCACTTTGAATGAAACATACAGACAGCAGTTGACTTCATATCTATGTATGTTTTTAGGGTTTTCTGCTGACGATAGTCTCACAGCTCTAGATTTGGGTATTCACGATATATAAGTTCCATAATGTTCGAAGCTTATTAATTGGGTTTAAATTGACGAAAGTCCCTTCTAAAATGGTTTTACAGCAAATCCCATGGTGTTGGGAAAATTTTCTGCATGTTGACATAGATTTAAGGGCTTATTTCGTCTCAGAATCAGTTTTTGAATCATTCAATTCAGAGGTTAACAAACAGATCCTTAACGACACCCACTAAATCATGTTTCTTGTTTACAACATCGGTATAGGCACTTAATTTTTAGTAGTTATGTTGCTGGTCTAAAATGAGTTAAATAGCTAACAGTATTGAGTTTATGCCTTCAGGCTCAATGGCAGATCCAAAAAATTTTTAATGGTGTCACAAAAATCGATAAAAGCTGAGTTAAGATTGTAGTAGATGGTAGTGACAATACAAAAAGTATTAAGAAAGCTACGCTTGAATTGATGACAACACTACGATCACAAAAATTAACTGGGTAATTAAGTAGATGTACCAAACCAAATATGAAAAACTTTTAAGCTTAAAATAAGAATTTTATCGATTTAAATAGTAACATGTGCACCTATATAGATTCACCCCGTTCAGGGGTTTCTGAGATTTCGCCAATAAAAGGGAGTTTGCTAATGATCAAATAATGTAACATGTTGTATACTTTAAATTTTGACATTAAACTATGCAAAAAGATCCCTTATTCTTGCAACAAGGTTATACTAATAATTTTTTTTTTTCGCTTAACAGCCAACATAAGCTAGGGAAGAAATAATTAAATTAATTATTAGACTATCATGTGGGTATAAAATTATTAATCACAGATAAAATTATTGTACTATTTTTATTAATAATACTTATAAAAATAAGTGATTTACATGATGATATATATTGAGCATTCAATAAGACCGCCGGGTCAATTATTCATAACCAAGTTTAATTTGCAAAGATAGTATCATCTTGATAAGCGTTTTGCTGGGACAATAGTGGGATATGATTTACACATACTTATTATTTAGTGATTTTTTGGCCTTCGATTCAAGCTTTATAAACGAGATGGTCACTAATATGTTTCTAAATAATATAAGACCACGTTCGATTGGTTTACTTATTTATTTGTTTGCGAAGCCGAAGCCAGAGAAATGGTGGTGCGAGTCCATTAATTAGTGCGACTATCAAGTTCGATTGGTGCGACCACATAATTCTTTTGGTGACACCATTATCATTAATTAGTGCGACTACCAAGTTCGACCCTTTGAGAAGGTACGTGTGATAGGCTTTAACTTTGTAGAAGTTTATTGAAGAAACTTTGATCAAATTATGGATTTGGTAGTTAAAACGATAGTAGCTAACGAATTTCTGTCGCTAAAACTGTGGTAGTTAATGAATTTCGGTCGCTGGGACAGAAAATTTTTGTAGTGTGAGTGCATGTGGTATGTTTTCTTGAATTCCTCTGCGAGTTGTCGTGCATGGAAATTATCATTATTATATTATTTATTAATGAATACACACCACAGCAGCAGCATATGCATGTTTTATTCATACAATTTTACCCACCTCATTAAACGAACAACAATAATAATCATATAAAATCATTTATTTCCCAATCAATTTTTCATTTGTTGTTGTTTGAGGAGGGCTTTCCTGTAGGCTAGGGCTTGTGCAGCTGTGCCACAGCATGTACATCCGATGTAGCCACCCCCTTTATGGCTATAACCAAATGATGCACTGCAGCACCCCCATTTACATATATTTCCTCCCCCGTATACGCCGCCGTGGTGGCTAAACCCACCGGAGAATCCACCGCCGCTGCCACCAAAAGCCCACTCGCCTGCTCCGATGCCCGCTGTCTCGCCCTTGTTTGGATCAGCACTTACAGTCGTCCCTATATAGATATATATAATTATTAGCTTGGTGACATATGTATATGTATGCATGCACGAATTCACCATCTTTTATGTAATTATTATTGTGGGATATCGAAATATTCCATGTAGAAAAAAAAATGTTATTTTCAGAAATGCATGAAAAAAAAAGGAAGGAAATTTCCATGTGTCGTAGATGGGAAATATAGAGGACCATTTAGTCCATTATATTAGTTTTGATAATTGTTGAATTCATCCTCTAATTATACTAATTCTTTCCATTTCGTTGTTTGCCCCTTTAATGAGTGTAATTAGATAAATGGATGACGAGGACCAAATGAATGCACTAAATGGGCCGCTAATTACATTTATTAAAGGCCCAAAACGTAGAATTAGCGTTAATGGATTAAGTAATTAACAAAATAAATTGACTAAATAGACAATTAATGATACATGAATACGAAATGGTTACTTAATCCTGCTAGGTGTGTGCGTGTAGAGGAAAAAGACTTTTCTTTTGGTAAAAATTGAAAGTCGTCTGTAGCAAATGTGTATATTGGGAGCCCTAGCCCAAATGGTAGATTCAATTTCCTAGGTTCGTAATGTAAGAACATACATACATACATACATACATACCTTCGTTGTCCTTTACCGGCAATTCCTTCTTATTGGGGAAATGGGTATTATCCTCTCCAGAAACAGTTGAAGCAACAAGCACAAGTGCAAGGAAGAGGAAAGTTGCTTCAGCCCTCATTTTTTGCTTCTGGTGAAATGTCCCTTGTGGTTTGAAAATTTGCTCGCAATGTTGCATTATATATATATATAGGCCATAAAAGAATGGAGATGAAGCTGCATTAATGAATGATCCCCTTGGCTTCTTTCGCCGATACAAGGGTGGCTTGTTGGTGAGGGTTTTGGGGAGAGCTTTTAAGTTATTACAGACATTTTTCATGTCGGCAACTTGTTGGGATGATGCATATATTTATTTTGTCTACATATACATAAAGGCACGGTCCTCCTAAAATTGGATTTTCGCCATTGCACAATGGCGATCCTCTTTTGTGGATATAGTAAAAGTAAGACCAAAATTATGAAAACGTATTTAATTTCAAAATAAATAGATTAAATTGATACTATTGCCTTAACTAGAAATACCAAACACCAAACGCATTTGGACTTAATGGTATGTGGCTTTGACAGTTTATGCAAATGTCTCGGGTTTGAATCTTTGTGTAGGTAGAATTTTGCCTTTGTAGAGACAACTTTAATTTCAATGCCTACCGAGCGAGGGATTAATCTTGTTAAAAATTTTCACTTAATGACTACAGTTCAAACAATCCAACCGTTCATTTTAGAAATTGTTTATTAATTTCTGAACTGAATAATTTAGAAAATGCTTTCCGTAACTTATGAGCCACTTAAAATAATAAACTCTAGTTTAATTTGTATAGGTTGTTCAGAAAAAAAAAAAAAAAATAATAATAATAATAATAATAATAATAATAATAATAATAATAATAATCTATACTATATAAAACTTTTTGGACTATGAATAGTGATAGGCTAATAATGGGCTTAACTTTAATTTTTTTTAGTTAATCTTATATGTCTATTATGTAATATATTTCATTTGTTTACTTAGGATATTTTTGAGTTAGGTATTTTATTTGCTTCATATCAATTGTGTTAAATTATTTATATTGAAGATATGCATAATTGTTTCTGTTAAATAATATTCAAAACAAAGATTTAAAGAAAAAAATTAATTTTTTTGGAAAGAAAAAAATTAATTGTGATTTTATATACTCCCTCCGTCCCATTCCAAATGTCCTACTTACTATTTTTGGATGTCCCATTACAAATGTCTTCTTTCTATAAATAGAAATAATTTTCCCCTCCAACAACTATGTGGACCCCACCATATACTCACAAACCAACTCTACCTTAATTCTCGTGCCCAACAGTAACCAGACACTTGGAGTGGGACGGAGGGAGTAATATTTTTTTTGTTTGATTAGTATTTTTTCGACCTAAAGATACTTTTCACTTAAATTTTTATGACGTATACAGGTATCACTTTACTTAAAAAAATTATGTACACAATTCTATATATAAAACTTTTTGGACTATGAATAGTGATAGGCTAATAATGGGCTTAACTTTAATTTTTTTTAGTTAATCTTATATGTCTATTATGTAATATATTTCATTTGTTTACTTAGGATATTTTTGAGTTAGGTATTTTATTTGCTTCATATCAATTGTGTTAAATTATTTATATTGAAGATATGCATAATTGTTTCTGTTAAATAATATTCAAAACAAAGATTTAAAGAAAAAATTAATTTTTTTGGAAAGAAAAAAATTAATTGTGATTTTATATAATATTTTTTTTGTTTGATTAGTATTTTTTCGACCTAAAGATACTTTTCACTTAAATTTTTATGACGTATACAGGTATCACTTTACTTAAAAAAATTATGTACACAATTCTATAGATGTAAATAGAATTTATATTTGTTAATCCAATTATCTACATCTAATAAAAGGATATCATCCATAATATTGTGTGATAATTAATTTACACAATGTCATAATTTTTAGTAATTTAAATACATCATTTCGGTCAAATATTAGATGAATATTATATATATTTAATTAATACACTATTGTTTAAACTATTAGGGTTAATAATCAAGATTTAAACAATTAATATATTATGTTTAATTGTTGGTGAATTAATTATATACAAAATTGTATGGGAGAAATATTTTAGCGAATAATAATTATTTCATACAAAATTCAAGCAAATTTGGATGTGTGTTATTTCGTATTCGTCAATATATCAATATTAAATTTCAATATTTTATTATCTTCTTATGCGAACTATATTCTATACTATTAACAGTGAAAATTTTGGAGGAGCGGAACCTCTCTTTTATTGATGAATGTTGAAGGAATTACAAAAATGCAGAAAGTAAAATACAGGAATTGAAATAAAGCTGTAAATAACGAAAGTGCAGAAAGTGATAAATGAACTGCAGAAAGAAAATATAAAATGCGGCCTCTTTGAGGGTTGATTGGAGATGTCTTCCTTTGGTGCCTCATTGAGCTTATATAAGGTTGGGGAACCTAGGGTTTCCTCAGGCCCATGAACTCTTCCCTCAACGCTTCACTGTGATTTTCTTCTCTTCGGTGGTGCTTCATCGCGATTTCTTTCCTTTGATGGTGCATCATTTCGATCTTCCTTCCTTCTATGGTGTCTCATCACGATCCTCTTTCCTTCCATGGTACCTCATCAGCGATCCTATGGATTTTCCCGAATGCCGCCTTTTTAAAATCATCTCCCTTCGGATAAAATGAATTGGGCCGGAATGTAATTGTGGGCTCATATATTTTTAGGTGACAACAGATGTCCCCCTTGCGCTTTCAATCAATGGAACTGAGACTGAAAATACGCATATATTTTACTAATGCCGCCGTCGGCATTCGAAATTGAGAAACCACGCATATCACTCTTGGTTTTATTTTACTTATCGCATTTGTATATATATATACATTTTATTTATTATTACTATTATTATTATATATATATATTATAAAATTGCATGACATGCATGCAATTTTGAAAATGAATGCCGCCACTTTGTGGCATTTTTTTTTTCGGCTGCCAGGCCGCCACTTTGTGGCATTTTTTTTTCCAACCAAGCCGCCATCCATCTTTGCAAGGGCCGCCACTGCAGCTTAGGGGAGCCGCCACACCTGAGGCCGCCAGCACCGTTCCCAGCTGCCATCTCCCTTCGAGTTGGGGACCGATATCGAGACTTCCCTCGGAGGCCGCCGCCATCGTTGATCCGGAGCCAGGCCACCGCCATCTCTTCTCGGGTGCCAGCTACCATCCCCATTTGAGTAGGGGTGCCGCCATCATCCATCCGAGGGCCGCCATCTGCAAGCCTCGGCCGCCATCTCAATGCGAGCTTGGGAGTGCCGCCACCTCCGTCATCAGGCCGCCATCAGCATCCGGGAGCCGCCATCCGCCAAGGGTGCTGGGATCCAGATCCTTAAGCCGCCATCCTGTGTGCTCCGGGCCACTATTCGAGCATCAGCCAGGGTGACATCCTCAGTCAGGCCGCCATACTCAGCCAGGCGCCATCCTCAGTCACCGACTACTCGACTTCCAAGGCCGCTGACGACGGCGTTCCAGGGCCACTATTCAGGGTTTTTACCACCCAAGGTTATTGCCTTGGCCACCACCCTTGATTCGTCTTTCTCTTTATCGTGTTTCAATTCCTCAAAACGAGTCTTGTGTATAGGTAGATGCTTCTCATCTCGTTCCACAAAGAACTTTTCCAAGCGGGCCGCTTTCTCAGCCAGCTGGGCAAGATTAGTTGCATCCTGCACAATTAAATATTCCTTTAGTCTCGGCAACATATTAGCCACTGCTATATTGGCTATTTTCCTTTTCGGGATTGCTATGGAACATCGGCCTTTAAGCCGTTGTAATCTACTGATAAAAGTATTTGCCGCCTCATCGACATATTATTTGGCATTGGTAAGGTCTGCAAGGCTTACCTGTGATAGTGGAGTGTAGAACCTATCATGGAATGCACGTTCGAGGTCAGCCCAATTTTGTATCGAGTTAGGCCGCAAAGAGGCAAACAATGCGAAGGCAGGTCCGGTGAGGGATGAGCTGAACAGTCTTAATTTCAGCCAATCATTGGCCGCTGCTTCCCCGCATTGAGCAGTGAATCTTCCAACGTGCTCTACAGTGGACTTGCCATCATCCCCCGGAAAAGGTGGTGAACTCGGGCATCTTGAAACCCCTTGGGTAGGGCTGCATGGTGTCTACCCAATCAGGATATGGCTTCCTATATGTGGGCTGCTCCATCGGATTCAACTGAATCCCGAAGTGCTGTTGCATCATATCAGCGAGCAGCTCGGGTGATATCACTGGTGTCTGCGTAGGGGGCATGGCGGCTTGAGCGGCAGGTGCCGCGGGTACCCCACGTGGTTGTGGTGCCTGCCCCTCCTATGGCAGCTTGAGTAGGTATGGCGGCTGGTGCAATGGGTGCCGCCACCACTCCACATGGCTGTGGCGCCTGCCCCCTAGGGTTGGTGGCATCCAACCAGGGTTTAGGGCGCGGCCACATAGGATGTGGTTGGAACGTTCTGCACATGGGGTGCCGTCTGTCGTGGCGCGATGCTAGGTCCGACCGCCGTACAGCCCGGTGTAGCGCTGGTTGCCATCAAAGGACTCGATGAAGTATAGACCGGCACGGGAGGCGCTGCGTCACCCAAATTCGGTATGCTAGGTGTCGCAGGAGCAAAAGCATGAGCAGCCTGATATGAAAATGGGAACATACTGGCCACGCCTCCGGACTCCTGGAGTGGTGGCTGGCCAAAAGTGGTTCCCCAAGTCCGTTGTTGGCCGCCCGACGACCTCGGATATGGGATGCTTGGCGGCACAATAATGATGTTTGCCGGAACAACTCCGTCTTGATGAACACGCAAGGAACCGTATATTCGGTCAGTTTGGTCGGCCATGACAGGCCGCAACACATCCATTAGGTGCCTCGTGAGTAAAGGCATAAACTCGGCCATCGATTCAGTTATCGATAGCCGTATTTGCTCGGACAATTTAGGGGCCTGCATAATCCCCTGTAGCGGTTGGGAGGTGCTCGCCATCTCAATGGCGTCCTCAAACGGCGTTCGCACCGACGTCTTCTCTTGTAGAGACATATCCTCAGATTGTTCTGTCAAATCAACAACTTTTCCGGATCTAAGACGCATACACTATTTGGAGCGGATATGGTTTCCACTTCGTGTCCCACTGGGAGTGCCAATTTGTTAATAGTGAAAATTTTGGAGGAGCGGAACCTCTCTTTTATTGATGAATGTTGAAGGAATTACAAAAATGCAGAAAGTAAAATACAGGAATTGAAAGAAAGCTGTAAATAATGAAAGTGCAGAAAGCGATAAATGAACAGCAGAAAGTAAAAGTATAATATGCGGCCTCTTTGAGGGTTGATTGAAGATTTCTTCCTTTGGTGCCTCATTGAGCTTATATAAAGTTGGGGAACCTAGGGTTTCCTCAGGCCCATTAACTCTTCCCTCAACGCTTCACTGTGATTTTCTTCTCTTCGGTGGTGCTTCATCGCGATTTCTTTCCTTTGATGGCGCCTCATTTCGATCTTCCTTCCTTCTATGGTGCCTCATCACGATCCTCTTTCCTTTCATGGTACCTCATCAGCGATCCTATGGATTTTCCCGAATGCCGCCTTTTTGAAATCATCTCCCTTCGGATAAAATGAATTAGGTCGGAATGTAATGAGCTTAATTGTGGGCTCATATATTTTTAGGTGACAACATATACATCGTTCTCACATATCATCCCTGCCCATTCGGGTGGGGGTAATACTAGTAATAATAAACAACGCCTTAACCTTTTGACTTTAGATTTATAGATTTGTATCCGATCCTTCATTACCCAAGTAACTAATACCATGCCTTAAAAAAACATGATAACAAAAATAAATGGAACTGGTTAGCATGCTTCAAAGTTCTTTTTGAAGCACATGCTTCAATGTGATAATATTACAGCACACAATGTGATATTTTGTATTTTTATTATAAAGATTCCATAATTAAGTAAAATTTTATTAAGGTAATGACATATTCTCTTACCATCACATGTAACCGACTAATTTGGAAAATTAATACCTTCCAAAATTTAATTAATGAGTACTATTATTCACTTTCTAAATGAGGCTTGTGCAAAAATATGAAAAACCCTTTTGCTATTCATCCCTAATGATCTTCCGGCCCACCCAAATGTTGTGCTAATTTGTGTGGAAAAAATTACAAGCATCATTTCTCCAGAACACATGATAGTGTTATTAGTTGTGTGTGCTAATATTCTGTATTAGTAATGATGAGTTTATTTATGTTCTGTGCTATTAATTTATGTTCTTTTAATTTTTAGTTTAACATATTAATCGAAATTATAATTGTAATTTGTGTTAACTTATTCATTGTGCATATTTTATTTGTAATTGATGTTGATTTTAATTGTGTACTACGCTAATTTTATTATAACATGTACTTACTTATTTCATATGTGATGAATATATTATTAACTGGTGCTGATTTTAGTTGTTTACTGTGTTAATTTTATTTGTAATTGGTGCTGATTTCAATTGTATACTGTGCTAATTTAATTATAACATGTACCGACTTAATTCATATGTGATGATGTTATTTTTAATTAGTGCTGACTTTATCCAATGATTTCATTCATTCCCAATGATACCTATTAATCTGGCAGTTTCCTATCCAAAGATATTAGATATGCATAAATCATAGTGAAAAAAATAGACAGATTACAATCTCAAATACACAATCTCCAATTAATACGGGCCCACAAAAATTAATAATAATCTACATTGTTGAATTAGAAAGTCAGTAATTCTCATTAATTACATTGTGGAAGGTATAAATTATCCAAATTAGTGGGTTATATATGATGGTAATAAAATTATGCTTGATATGGAATCTTTATAATTAACATACATCCTAGCACAATTTAAATATAATATTAGCACATTGATGCATGTGCTTCAAAATGAACTTTGAGGCATGCTAACTAATCCCAAAATAAATAATCTTAGACAATCTTAATTTAAAATGTGAATTTTATATGAGGGACATTGCAGTTGGGAATATGGCAGGTGCCTGAGCTTCAAAATTTAATAGGTTCAAGAATTTCATTTATTTTGGTCAACTGCAAACGGATTTGGTGGAGTATTTATTGTGAATGAAGTCATTCCATTCAAAACTTATGTGCTCGTCAATCGTCATCATGTCTAAATAAAAGATAAAGACAACAACAATCTTGCATGGACGCCTCACACCCATTTACACCATTCGGTTAGGGGCTTCTACTGTTTAGAAAATTGATTGTGATTATTTCACTTATTGTGTTCATGTTAAAGTTATAGTATTAGTTTATTTATTTATTTATTGTGTTTATGTAATACTCAATTCTCCAACAAGTTAAGTGATGTTGCACTGGCTATTGGCTAACCTAAATTAGTGGTGAAGTAATTTAAGATGCAGATAAAACACAACCATCTAGCACATAAAGTTCAAAATTCTAAACTTAAGAAATTGAAAATAGAGGTGTCAAAAGGGGTCAGGGACGAGAAGGGCCAGCTCGTGGCGAGGACGGGCTTAGATGGGCTGGCCCATTTAGGTCCATTCTCAAACTGATTAGTATTATCTCGGCTCAGCCTATCCCACTGATATATAGGTTGCGGACCAGACAGGCCAGTCCATTTTTTAATTAATTAATTAATTTACATTTTCAATTATTTTATATTGTTAATTATTCAAAATTAAATATATTATCTAATTTTAAAATTATAAATATTTTTTTAAAAAATAAAAAATGACTAATTAGTTTAATTTTGTAAAGTATGCTTTTTGAAAAATAACAACAAACTAATCTAAAAATTAATGTTAAGTAGCCCATATCATATATATTATGAGCATTAGAATTTTTTTAATTTAATTTAGTTAACATCAAGTCAATTTTATAATTTTTAATTATATTTTACAAAATATATAAAATTATTAAATTATGTAATATCAAATTAACATTATATAGGGATGATGACTTGGTCAATTTGTCGTCTCCTCACTCTAGGTTGGAGGTTTGATTCGCCACCCGGTCCCCCATTCCTCCACTTTATCCATTTGTAATTTGTGTGACATGGGCTCTCACCACTCATTTCCTAGCATGCATATGTTCAGAAAAAAAAAAATTAACATTATATCAAATAGCATCCAACCAACAAACATTTTTACAATACTATACATTATATTATTTCATAACAAACTTTAAAAAGAAAATTAGCTTGTCCTGCAGGCTAGCTCGCCCCAACACGGGCCAACACAGGCGGGGCGGATTTAGGCTGATCCGTTTACACTTGCATCCAAAAAGGTCTCTGTTTATTCAGCCCAACCCACTTTTTGGAGATGCCGAGCCGACTCAATAGATCAAGCCCATTTTGATATTCCTAACTGAAAACATTAAATGATATGGCATAAAACACACTTGAAGATCTCGTAATAATTTTGATACAAAAAGTTTAATTAAGCAAGAAATAGTCAAGCAGCATAATTAACTATCAGTGCTAGCTAGTACAAACCATTAACAACATAAATTCGGAAAAATCCGTCTTTGGTACCATGATATTCTCTTTCCAAAAATCCGTCCTTTTAGGTCGATTAAGTTTATATCCAGATTCTGGACCTCCAGAAGTGATATGGTGTTTAGATTAAAATGCTATATAAATTTTTTGTATAGATTATAATCACTGTGTACCATTTATTGCCATTTCTCAGTGTTTTGTGATTGCCGTAACTCAAGACGGTCCCATTTATATAGCCTTAATCAATGCTACATAAATATGGAAATGATTTATATTCTTTATCCACTGTCATCTATTACTCTAATAAAATATTTTTTTAATTCCCACTATCATCTGCTACCACCGCCCATCATCTCCCAATTCTCCCACTTTCAACATCTCTCATTTTTCAACTTTTCATCTATGATTTCGCCATAAACCCACTGTCAACATATATCATTTTTCAACTTTTCCATTTGTAAGGGGTTCGAAGGTCTTCTCAAAGAGGGGTTTTGTCTTCTATACAGCCGGCCTCGGGTATTGTCGTTGATTATTTCTATTTTTTCGAACTTTTGATTTTGATTTGTGGTGGAACTGATTTCGTGTTTATACGAACTTTCGATTTTGTTTTCGGGGGAACTGATTTAAAGATTTCATTGAATGCAAGATAGGAGGATGTTACACTTGTTCTTTTATTCGTAAGCTAACCATGGCAGATGTTAACAAATACGTTGGCAAAATGCAGTCCCCCGTCAATGAACAGCTCGCGGTAGTAGATCCCCAGCCGGTCGAGCACGCAATGGTATATCGTATACCCTATCTAAGTTCATGATGCGTCCACATTTACATATACTATATTAGTTGTTTCTATCTGCTATATTTAGAATGTAATTATGCTTTGTCTTTTATGTGATGTGCTTTGCACCAAACAAATGATAATAATTTAGAACTGACATGCTACATGAAAATGTGTTATGTAATTCACAAATAATGATATATTCAGAACATGTATGTGATGCATTGCAAATGATAACTTAGTCTGCTATCATATATAAATTGTGATATTTTTCCCGTAACATAAATCCGATTTTTGACACCAAGTTTGTGATGAATTACCATAGTGCTACATCCATTTTTGCATGTATCTTTTCTGTCCTCATTCTTTAGCATATATGGCTATCCAGATTTAGTCTATTCTGCACAGAAACCGAGTCGCTTTCAGGTACTTATGAATTTTGGGTGTTAAATAGGGTGAGAATTATAGTATTTTTTTTTCAAATCATGGCACAAAAGACCCTTTTGTGTATCCCCTTCCCAATAGATGGTGCCACTGAAAATACAACTACAACCATTGCCCTTGACCACTGCGACAGATTGAATATACTCTCTTTTTGTTTTTGACCAGTCGTGGCCATGTAATCACTATCACCAATCATCATAACACCTGTCGAAGACTTTATCACTTCCACCACCCCACCATGGCATAAAGAATGTGAAATCACCTGGTCTGTTCTTTGTTGCCATGTTTTTAGTTTATTTTCACTCTTGATTTTGTTTCAAGAAACTAGCTAATTAATGGAGATTGAGATTGTTGAGGATTGTTTAAATGCTTGAGATAGTCACTATATTAAAATTCTCACTCAGCAACGCCAATCAAGAACCCTTAATTCCCTCATACCGTTTAATTTGATTCCTTGTTGATGCTGCTACGCCCTCTGTTAAAATATCTCATATGCTTATATGTTGGGATATCCCCTTATTTATATGAATAGGTCACTCCACCTATTATTTATTGATTTTGGGTTGGAACCCCATTTTGGTATCTCTTCATTTCTGAGATGAATATCATCTTGATAAGAGTGTTAAAATATCCCACATCACTGTTGGGATGTCCCTTTATATGGATTTCGATAACTCTACCTATTAATAATTGGTTTTGAGTTGGAACCCCATAGTCATTTTCTTTTAAAATGTGTTTCCCACGTGCAATAAGCAATGATGGATCTAGAAAAATAAATAAATAAATAAATAAATATAATGGGGCTTATACATTAGCACTGAAGCACACCTCACATAATATACAATGCACAAGTCTCTTCAACACCAAAAAATTCAAGGAATGGGAACCAAATATCCTTAAACCGGGTGAATTTGTATTTAGCTAGATAAGTTATAATTACGTTTGTGGCATGGTCGCAATTAATTTGGCGCCACCAAGCAGTCATGGCCTCCAAGACGCCGTCATAGCCTCCAAGGCCTCCAGCATTCATGGCCTCCAAAGACTGTATGGTTTCCAAGGCCTGTGCCATGGCCTCCAAGACCTCTAGCCCCAAGCTCCAAGGCCACCAGCTCAGCCTCCATCATGGCCTCTAGCCTCCATGCCATCAGCTTCCATCACGGCCTCTAGCCTCCATGCCATATGCCTCCATCAGGCGTCGGCCTCCCTCAAGCCTCAGCCACCAGCCTCTATGCCATATCAGGCTACACCAGGCCACCAAGGTCACGGTCAGCAGGCCACAAATGGATTGTTAACAAAGGAATATTCTTAATCTTGACTACATTGGACCAATCTAAGTAAGTTGGCCCAGCAACAATGCCTAATTAAATATTGGCCTGGTCCATAAAATAGTCTAGGACGGATCGAACATTAGAAGATAAGGCGGATAAGGCCTGCAAACGGTTTTTAAATGGCGTCCAAGAAAATGTGCCCTAAGGCGGTTGAAGCATCAAAGAAGGATTGGCATAGGTGCGGTTGAGGGAGAAGCACGATGCATAGCAGTTGAAGATACATATCTATAAATACAAGACCCATTGACATCATCGAACACCTAAATCATTCTCAAAGAAGCCGCCTTTATATTTTTTTACAGCTTTCTACAATTCCTTTCTGTTAATTTATCGCTTTATGCAGTTCCTTTGTTTACCGCTTTCTTCTATTATGCAGTTTTTTCCTTCGTTTATCGCTTTCCGTTCTTGTTTTCTATAAGCTTCTGGTCCATTTAATACAGAAGTTTATTTCCAGTTCATTCGTTTTCCATTTCATTAGCATCAATTCCAGTCCTCAAATAGGGATTTATTCGCCAAATAATTTCTTCGTACAACTACACGAAGTGGAAACTATATCCGCTTGAAAGATGTCTCTACAAGAGCAAACATCTGCCAAAGCATACAATGCATAATATGCCGGTGACACGGCGGTAGATGTTACACCACCGGGAATAATGCAGACCCCCACAATTGTGAAGAGATACGACTATCGACGACGGAATCAATGGCTGATTTCATGCCATTTCTAACGAGACATTTAATGGATGTCATGCGACCAGCAATAGCTGATTTAGTAGATAGGGTATGCAGATCCTTGCATCTCCAACAATGAGTCACTCATGCAATATCTTGGGCCATCAGGTAGCAAACAGAGGATCTGGGGAGCATCACCCTGCTAGCCACCCTCCTCAGACTTTAGTGGTCTGGCCAATCCCTTTCGGCCGTCTGATCAGGCGTTACCTCCTATATATAAGTGGCATCCAGTGTGTTGAATGTCCCAAATGTGGCAACACTAATGCCATTCTACGCATCATCAGCCCCCACGGGCTGCAGCAAGACCAAAAGTGGCGTTGGTCTACCACCTTGCCAAACGGCACCACCAGTGTCAAACATGGCCTTAGTACCTCATGTGGCTACCTTCTCATCAGTACTTGGACACATCCTCAATACCTACCATGAACCCTTGTTGGACACCTCCAATGCTAGGGGCAACCACCTGAAAAGACCAAGAGTCTACGTACAATTAAGGTTCCTAACAGAGATAGAACCACAAGTATAGTGGTATAAATTCCGTATAAAATAAAAGAGTATTTAATTGTGCAGGAATCCACTAATCTTGCCTAGCTAGAGCAGCTCGCTTGGAAATGTTCATAACGGAACAAAGAGAGAAGTGGTCTCCTACACGTAGAATCCACCTGAAGGGAGTGAGGTTGAGCGAAGAGGAAGAAGAGCCCCCAGAAGTGGCGATAGCACAACTAATGCAGACCGTCAGGCCATACACAGGTACGACCCTCAAACCATCGAGACAAGAAGAGGCCATGTCTAGGCATAAAGAAGTCCTCTTTGTTATAAGTAAAGCAAGTGTTTGATTCTCTACTCAAAGATGATGTGGTTAAGTTGCCTGAAGGGCAGGAGTTACTAGCGACCGTAGACATTCATAGCCGGTTATTCAGTATGAAAGCAAGCATCAATCAATGTCTCAGCATTCAAGAAAGGGCATATGGTTTCATTCCAAATAATGGCCGCAGAGATCGAGGCAAGGAACGCAAGAGGAAGCAGACTCCTCCCCTGGGGAGTGAGATCACAAAGCCAGCCTAGAGGATCTGCAAGGAAGGGAGGAACAAGCCTGCTACAAAGAATTACAGTCATGGGGTACAGGTCATCCCCACATTGATGAGGTTTCCTGAGTATCCAGTAGAGTTTGGGACTGATACCTTGCACGAAGTGCAGCATTTAGTTGTAATTAATTGATACGTTAATGGCTTAATTGGTGAAAATTGTGGAATTATTTGCTAAAAACAATGAATTTGAGTAAAAATAATTAATTATGACCTTATTCCATGATTTTATACGTTTTAATGTATTTTGTGTTGAGATTGCATGATTTTAAGTGTTTTTAGCAAAAGACAAATACGAAAGGGACCAAAAAGAACTCAATTTAAGCTCTTAAACTCGGAAAATGGAGAAAACGGTTCGCACAGCTCACCGCCCGCGCACCCAGCGCACGACAGAAGACAACCGTGTGCAGGCACGCGGTGCGGACGGAAAGCATGCCATGAGCGCGCGCCCCGTGGCAGACGGCCCAAATCTTACTGAATCAAATCCTTGGCGTTCCGATTTATAAATAGCACGATTTCAAGCCAATTAAAGGGTTACAATCATTCCATACTTTTAGAATTCCATCTCATACTTTCATATCTTTTCCATCCATCATTCAGGCAAATAGAATAGGAAGACGAAGGCAGCCCATTGAAGATCGAGAAGAATCCTACATTGGAATTCCTTCACCAATTACATCACAAAACTATGTTTTCTTTTATTATTCTTTTGAGTTTGTGTGATATTATGTTAGGCTAAACCCAACGTTTGGGGATATCTAGATTTTGACATTGTTGATTTTAGCAATTGTTAATATGAATTTGGTTAATTATATGTTGATTTGTTCAATTCTTATGTGTGTTTGGAGAGGCCGAAATGATATCTGAACTAGGGCTTTATATTGTTTAAATGGTTGAAAAATACTTGAGCAAAAATAACTGAACAAATTTATTCTAATAATTGGTAACTTAAAAAAAAGAACAAAATTTGTTAGAAGCAAGCTTATAATAATCACTAGCCTTAGAAGTTACATATGTTTAAAACCGAGATGTTTCTAAATATGATAATTCTAAATAGGTATAATAATTAATTAAAAATTAGATTTTTATATGCAATTGCAAGTTTGTAAACAATTGATTGATCTAGGGATCATCATTCATCATTTAGCACATCAATCAATTTACTCTCTCTTTATTTCTTCAATGGAACTTTTTAATAGCTTTATTTTAGTTAATTGCAATTTTAGGAATTTAGATAAACCAACTATTCACGCACTTAAATTTTATTCGCTACTTGAATTTGATAAATTATTAGCAATTCCCTGTTCCCTGTGAATTCGACCAGGTTTCACTGGTTTATTACTTAGACCATACACTGCGTGTTGTGTTGGAAAATATTCCACACACCAGGGACGTGAATGAGAAACCGGCCAAAGAGCAAGATCACCCCTGGCGAGCTTCTGCCAATGAATACGAACCAGTATAGGTATACAGAAGCAATGCAGCAGTGGAAGCTCCAAGGACAGTGCCACTATACAGAAGCCTCTGAATCCTAGAGACCTATACACGAGATGTCAAAGGGAACACAAAGGTCAGACTACATAGGAGGCAAACTCTAACATAATTTTTGGAGGGGCTAAGAATTGTAAACCTGGTGGTAGAGGCCAGAGGGGTAACCCTAATTACCCTTTAATAAACGGGTAGATTATATTTATTTATTGAGAAAATGTTTAAAAGGGTATGATTTATATACAGAGAGTGTGATTTAAATATCTAAGATTTATTTTCCCTTATTTATTTCATTATTTTTATTTTTGCCTTCGGATAAATTAATTTTTTTCTTTTTATTTTATTTGCATTTATAGTTTTTAATTTTTTATACTTTGATGAAATAAAATGATGCTTTTTCTTTTTATATCTCAAAAAAGCAATACAAATTTTTAATATAATTTTTATTTATATTATTAAACATATTTAAACTAATTTATTAAATTATCATGATGAATTCTCGATAATCAAGGACCATGTTTCTCAAGACAATTGAAATAAAAAAGACCCCATCAATTTTTGCTCGACCCTTACCGGCCAGAACCAGATGCAGTTTCACATTCCTAGTTCCCAATAGAGATAGCATACATGCTTGACTCTTACTAACAGGTGCAACACGGCCGTCTAATCATTTTGGGAGGCCCTGTTCTAAAAATTTTTTTGACCCTCTTAACATATCTAATGTTTAAAGTTATTTATAAAACAAGCACTATAATCAAAAAAAATTAAACATAAAAAAATTAACTCGAGAAGTTCCCTCTAATATTTTTTAAAATAATAAAAATAAAAGAACTTATTAAAAAAAAAATAACAAAATAACTTTCTAAACAAACATATTCTGTGAGAGCATAACACTAATCATAACCAATTGAAATCTTGTTCCAATAGAAAGGGCAAGAACTAAGCGAATTAGTTTTTAGACAAAATCTTTGAAAACTAAGCAATATGCCTTCTAATGAAAATCTTGTTCTCCTCGTCTAAAATATAACAAATGTAGGTCCCTTAATAGTCAAGATTCAGTTACGGTTGTTTACGGTGTGTTCTAACTACGCAAAAATGAAAGCAGTAAATGAACACAAACAATTTGATGACCCAGTTCGGTCTTGCGACCTACGTCTGGGGGATACCAATCCAGGTGACTCCACTAGACTGAAAATCACAAACACAGACTCACTATCCCAAAACCTAACTCAAGATCAACCTCAACACTAGATGAACAAACCTAGTTGAGCAGACGTCGTTGGAACTCCCCCTCAACACGTCTGTAGGGACTCCCCTAATTGCAATCTTCAAGGCAGGATCTCAGTCCGTCGTTCACCATGATTTCCATCTCTTCACCGGATTGCTCCAGATTCTTTCAGTTGTAGAACGCTCAAATATCTCCAGATATCATCGATGTAAACTCTTTCTTGATACACGGTTCTTCACAAAATATACAATCAAATCTTGAAGAACATTCAAAAGACTCTCTCTCTAACTCTCTGTAATCTAAAGAATGAAAATACTTCTAAGTGTAAAACACATAACTCGATTACAGAATCTGCAACTTAAATAGTAAAATACAAATGAACTTCAGCAGAGATAACTGTATGTCGTCGTTATCGGAATGTGCTAACACCTGTAGATCATCTCAATGAAAAGTACATAGTTAGGTTGTCAACACAATGTATAACAATCTCCCCCACATTTCATGGAGATGATGATCCATCAAACAAGGTGTCTATCAAAAATGCAAACAGTAAGCAATTCAGATCATGATAGTTAAGCACATCAAACAATATAGCAAAATATCAACAAAGTAAAGTTTCAATCAAGACGACAGTTTTAGAGAGTCAATAGTCCATCGCAGTTCATCCAAAAACAAACAAACTCAATCAGCAAAATATAGTGTCATCAGCACAAAGTTTAAACATCCATCAGTCAAATATCCATCAGACAATCACCAAAAACCATTAAAAGTTTAGTCAGAAAAGTGTTACCCAAATGTACCAACAACCATACCACACCGAGACGACCTCCACCAAAATAGACACCACCAGCAGAATTCAGCTTCTCCCCCTTGATGGATCAAACAACTCCATCAGAAGAATCCTCTTCCTCATCAGCAAATGGATTTTGCTCCTCACAACGAGTTCCACTTGAAGAGGCCTTGCGGGTTGGGGAGAGAGATCCGGGAAGCATACTCATAATCTGTGCAATCTTGCGCTTGGTGGCAATGGCTTCCTGGCTGATTTTAGTCTGCTTGTCACTCAAAGCAAGCAACTCAGACTTGATCTGCAGTATTAGATCAGTGCCAGACGGTGGTGGTCCTTCCTTGAAGTCATTATGCTTATCACGAAGCTCATTGGAAGGAGAATGCACATTAATCTTGATCAGGTCATCCTTCTTTGTCTTAATGCCATTTTGATGCAGCAACAGTGTGATAAGGCCGGGGTATGGTAAACTAGCAGAATTGGTGATTAGATCACGAGTATAACCTAGCATACGTTTCAAAACCAGAAGACCAAAATTCATAAGTTCTATTCCAGAATCAATACAAAACAAAAGTTTACCCATCCCCAGTGATGGTTGTGAAGCATTGGATGTTGGTAGGATGTTTGCACGACACAGATAGAACAAGCAGTGGAATTTCATAGTCATGTCTGAAACGCTGCATTTATGTCGACCAAAATCAAAAGCTCTCTGATTTGAAATTGTATAGGCAATGTCAGCAGGGGAATGAGGAAGATACTCCAGCGGGTCTCCGAGATCGTCGTTTGGTGCAAGTTCTAACAACGCATTGATCACACCAGGGGTTAAATCAATAAACTTGCCTCTAATATACATCTTACCGAACCATTGAGATTTCTTGTTCAGAACATCAGGGTGTAAGTTGGCGTAGAACTCTCTGACCAGTGTTGGAGAGTAAGCTTTAAAAACCCTTGCCCACTTCAGCAAATGTCTTTCCACAAGAAACTCATCAAACCCTAGGTCGATGTAAGTAGCATGGACGAAGGTCTCAACAACACACGATTGATGATGTGACATGCTGTGTGAATTGCTTCAGCCCAAAATGACTTGCCAAGAGCACTAGCATGTAGCATTGAACGAGCCATCTCTTGAAGTGTTCTATTCTTCCTTTCAGCAATCCCGTTCTGTTGAGGTGTCTTTGGGGCAGAGTACTCATGAAAAATTCCATGGTTGTTGCAGAAAAGTTCAAACTCCTGATTCTCAAACTCGCGTCCATGATCAGAACGGACCTTTGGATTTTGGTTTGCTTTTCATTCATCAACTTCAGGCTTAACTTTTCAAAGTGTTGGAAGGCTTCATCTTTACTCCTGAGAAAACATACCCAAGTGAATCTCGAAAAATCATCAACACAAACTAAAACATACCTTTTGCCATTTAGGCTTTCAGTTTCCGTTGGACCCATAAGATCCATATGAATTAGTTCTAAGCAATGATCTGTAGAGACTCCATCAGTCTTCTTATGTTGAGTTCGGGTTTGCTTTCCTTTTGAACAGTCCACACAAGCAAGGTCTTTGTTATTCTGTAGTTTTGGCAGACCTCTAACAGCGGCTGAACAACTTAGTTTGTACATGGTTTGATAGTTGAGATATCCAAGCCTTTTGTGCCATAAGTTTGTGAGGTCATCCTTGCTTACTAGTGCTTGTGCCAGATTAGCTTCCAAAGTATATCAATTGTTCTTTGATCTTTTGCCTGTCATATGCCTTGAACAACCTGAATCAAAATACCATTTTTTGGACCGTGGTTGTTGCTGTGATGATAGAACAACAAGGCATTGACTCTCCTTTCTCTTAGGCACCCACTCCATTTGAATTCTGATCTTTTTCTTTAAATCTTCATGGGGCCAGACCACTGGGCGACCATTCATGAGATCATGAACAATTCTCATGCAAGTTTCAGCTGTGTGACTAGGTAAGCTGCAATAAAGACAGTCTCTTCGTCGTTTGGGTGATGTAGGAACATCCTGATATGTCAGTGAATTTGCTTCAGCATTCAAATTTCCACTACTAACAAATAGTCTTTTTCCAGTAGATGCTTGATTCTTGTACCCAATACCAGTCATGTCTCTATAGCTCTTTCCAATGGACAGAACTTCATCCAGTTTGCCTTTCTCTTTGGTCATCTTCTCCAAGTCAGCAACTCGTATTTTCAATTTAATAGATTCCTCTCTGAATGATTCCTTCTCTTTGGTCACAGTAGTAATCTGAAGCTTCACTTCATCATACTTTCCCTTAAGAACTTTTAGATCATCAATAGCCTTAAGCTTTTCAGCTTCTGCTTTGTCCAGAGTCAGACGGATGTCAGTGAGTTGTTTTGACAACTGCTCATTCTCCTGTACAGCTTCATCATACTCCTCTTTGAGTTCTTCATAGATATCAACTAGTTCTTTATAGAGATTACCTGATTTAGCTGTAACAATAGAAGAAATGTCAGTAATTAATTGTATTGACTCAGAATTACCTGTGGAAGGGGTAGGACTGGCTTCTCTTGTCACAAACGCAACAACATCATCATCATCACTTGATTGTTCATCCTCAGCTTCAACTTCAGACTCATCACTCAAAGTGGCTTGAAGTGCTTTCCCTCTCTTCTTCTTAGCAGTAGGACATTCAGCTCTCACATGGCCTTTTCCTTCACATTCAAAACATATAATCTCAGAAGATTTATCAGACTTATCAACATCTTTGTCCTTCTTTTACTTTCTGAACTTCCTATCAGATTTCTTTTCAAATCTGTTGTTCTGCTTCTCCGTCGTCACTGGGTTGTCAGAACTACGATTTTTCTTCTGAAACTTCTTGAAATGCTTATTCTGAAGCATCTTTCCAATCCTTTTGGATAGTAAAGAAACTTCCTCTTCAAAATCATCAGCAGGTTCATCTTCGGCTTTGAATGCAATGTTCTTATGCGATTTTTCTGAGGCTAAATGATTGATTTCATAAGTTTGAAGAATACCAACCAATTCCCTTAAGGACATTGTCTTGATCTTCTCAACTTCTTCAAGAGCTGCCACTTTTGCAGAGTATTTCTTAGAAACAGTCCTAAGAAATTTCCTCACGAGCTTTGATCCTTCAAAAGTCATACCAAGAGTTGTGGCCTAATTCACGATATCTTGAAATCTTCCAAAATATGATGTGATATCCTCATCATTTGTCATTCTCAAACTGTCAAAGATCGATTCAATGCGCTGTAGACGGGTTGTCTTGACATCCTCAGAACCTTCATGTTGAGTCTCCAAGAAATTCCAAGCTTCGTAGGCAGATGTACAATTAGCGATCATTCTGAATTGCGCTTCATCCATAGCACCACTGATAGCGTTGAGAGCTGTGTAGTTCGCTGATCTTGCAGTCCTCTCGGCCTATGTGAGTTCGGCATTGGTTGCCGGTCGAATCGTTGTAGTGGCCGTTTCTCCTTCTCCAGTTCGAACAGTTTTTGTTGGCTGAGTCTATGGCTCCAAGACTGAATCCCAAACACCATCTCCCTGAGCCAAAAGATAATTCCGCATCCTAGCTTTCTAATAGGCATAATCATTTCCATCGAACAATGGCGGACGAGTGTTAGACGCTCCTTCTCGACTCATGATTCTTGAATCTCGAATGAATGGATTTTCTCAGTTACGTTAGAGAACTCGCTCTGATACCAATTTGTAGGTCCCTTAATAGTCAAGATTCAGTTACGGTTGTTTACGGTGTGTTCTAACTACGCAAAAATGAAAGCAGTAAATGAACACAAACAATTTGATGACCCAGTTCGGTCTTGCGACCTACGTCTGGGGGATACCAATCCAGGTGACTCCACTAGACTGAAAATCACAAACACAGACTCACTATCCCAAAACCTAACTCAAGATCAACCTCAACACTAGATGAACAAACCTAGTTGAGCAGACGTCGTTGGAACTCCCCCTCAACACGTCTGTAGGGACTCCCCTAATTGCAATCTTCAAGGCAGGATCTCAGTCCGTCGTTCACCATGATTTCCATCTCTTCACCGGATTGCTCCAGATTCTTTCAGTTGTAGAACGCTCAAATATCTCCAGATATCATCGATGTAAACTCTTTCTTGATACACGGTTCTTCACAAAATATACAATCAAATCTTGAAGAACATTCAAAAGACTCTCTCTCTAACTCTCTGTAATCTAAAGAATGAAAATACTTCTAAGTGTAAAACACATAACTCGATTACAGACTCTGCAACTTAAATAGTAAAATACAAATGAACTTCAGCAGAGATAACTGTCTGTCGTCGTTATCGGAATGTGCTAACACCTGTAGATCATCTCAATGAAAAGTACATAGTTAGGTTGTCAACACAATGTATTAACAACAAACATATTCTGTTCTAATTGAAAAGGGGCAAAAAGATTGAAATCTATTATTCAGACACCAAATTGCCTTTCAATCTTATTGAGGAAACTAGAAAAAGGAAAATTCATATTTATTGAATAGAATAAAACTAAACAAATTTCTAAGATAAACTACATCAAATTAAATAAATTGCCCGAAAATGAATCACCAAGACATGAATGAACAAATATGGAGTCGAAATCTAAAAACAAACACAGACTTGATCAGAACCTGGGGAAAAGGAAAATCTACCAAGAAAACTCGTGAGGAAATCAGCAGGCGGCAGCAGCAAAAAGAAGCTGGGAGATCGACAATGATGCGGCGAAAATATTTGAACTTTCAGCAATGGAAATTGAGAAAATTGCGCAGAAAGGGTTTGTACAGAGAAAGGTGAACGGATTGAAGTGAAAGAGAAAGGTACCCACACTTTCTACTACTCATATTTTACTCCAATTTTTTGGGCCTCAATTAGTTTATTAAGTAATAATATACTTAATATATAGTAATAGAAGAAAAAAAAAATGGGCCCTCAATTTTTTGGGGGCCCTGTGCTAAGGCCCAGCTTGCACTGGGCCTTAGCCGGGCCTGAGGTGCATACATCACATAATCATGTCGTTCATCATACCATAGACACGGTTTATATGATGACAGTTTATAATAAACCGCATCACATAAATCATGACGCCCACCACACTAAATTACGCTTACATTACATGAAACTCTGTAGGCATCACATGAATATAATATACTCCCTCCAACCCACTCAAACTGTCACATTTTGAATTTTGGTAATGAACGTTGACCTAATGTTGTCGCAATTATATAAGAAAAATATAGTCAAGTTCGATCTTGTTAGATTCGTTTAATCATGTAGTTTTATAATATATATTTTACATAATTTTTACATATACACATTTTAAGATATTAACTATAAAACAAATGTATTAGACAGTGTGTCCAAAAGTTTTGAGATAGAAATAATGGGACAGATGAGTATTTGCATAGTATGATATAAATTACAAAACCCTGTGGACATCAAATAAATCATGTCGCACACCACCTTATACTACTCATATATCACATGAAGCTCTGTAGATAGTTTCAACCACTCACTACAAACCATAAATCTAAAACAATACATAATTAATCACACGCATCACACAAAATTTTTCCATCACAAACATTACTTCTACCATCCACCATACATGCTGTAATACCCCGGAAAAATGGCTTAAATGGAGTGAAATAAGCTACTCATACCAATAATTTACCTTTCTTTCTTGGTAACCATCTTATAAGAACTCCAATGTTAAGCGTGCTTGCCTTGGGGTAATTCTAGACTGGGTGACCCCCTGGGAAATCTCCCAGGGTATGCGTGAGTGAGGCCAAAACGCACTGGAAAGAGCTCATGTTGGTTTGTGGGGTCAGCCTTTACTCTGGAGCCGACAACATCTAGAGTAGCACCATATCTTTCCGCTGCGCTGAAAATGGGGGTGTTACAGATGGTATCAGATCCAGACCGCGACCGCGCGTTGTGGTATTCAGGCGCCTAGCGGGGTGAAGATCCATGGGATGTGGATGGTTGTGGCGTCCAAGGATGTGGATGGCCGAGCGCAACGAGGACGTTGCGATTTTAGGGGGGAGGGGGAAATGTAATATCCCGGAGAATAGCTTAAATAGAGTGAAATAAGCTACTCATATCAACAAGGTACCTTTTCTTTCTTGGTAGTCATCCTATAAGAACTCCAAAGTTAAGCGTGCTTGCCTTGGAGCAATTCTAGGATGGGTGACCTCCTGGGAAGTCTCCCAGGGTGTGCGTGAGTGAGGCCAAAATGCACTGGAAAGAGCTCATGTTGGTTTGTGGGGTCAGCCTTCACTCTGGAGCCGGCAACATCTTGAGTAACACCTTGTCTTTCCGCCGCGTCGAAGATGGGGTGTTACACATGCACTTGCATGTACATGTACATCACAAACAGGGGCGGACACACCCATAGGCCAGGGCCCCACCTCAAATTTTTTTTAAAAAATATATATATATATATATATATATATATACTTCTATTATATTAATATTAATTTTAATTTAAGTTATTGAATTCAAATTAAGACATTTCTATTATATTGTTCTAATCCAAAATTAGTATTTGATTATTTTAATTTGATATATGAATTGTGCTTCTATTAAGGCATTTTTGAATTAACTTAATTATTTTTTTCCTAAGGCTTTCGATTCATTGAAGTAAGAGATGAATAACCGATTCATTTAAACAACTTCGAAATACTACCTTGTTATCTTCATCATATGTAGCTCAATAATCCAAGTTTGATTGAATTAAATTGATTACCAGTTGCCACAATAGTAGTTGAAAATGTATTCTCGACAATGATTTTTATGAAAATAAATTTGAGGAATAAATTGGGAGAGGATTTGATGAAAGATATTATATTCATTGTTTTAAATATCCTCGAAATCTCCAAAATTTCGACCGAAATTTTGGGTTTCGGAACACCTCGAACCGAAATTTCACCTACAATATTTTTTTACAAAATTTCCATCGAAATTTCGTCCGAAACTCGATATTTCCCGAAATTTTTATTTTTTTAAAAAATATTGTTTTTCTAAATTTTAAATATATTTTTTACAAAAATTAAAAATAAAAAATTTATGTTTGGACACATATTGATTATGTCATCCAATTAACTTGTTTTCATCGATTTTAAGTAAAAAATTTCTCAATTAACATGGTGCATAAAATCAAATTATCAACAATATTATTAGCACAGTATATCATTGAATGAATATTTTTAGCATACTACTAATTATATAGCAACAAAGGGATGAATTTTTTAATATCTTCATTTTCATCCTCTCAGAATCTCGATGCGGTTTTCTAAAAAAGTTGCAAATATCTCCACAATTTCCTCCGAAATTTCAAATATCTTCGAAATTTTCGTAAATTTAAATGTCCGATATAAATACCGATATCGATATTTAAAACCTTGATTATATTGACATAAAAAATATGTTTTCACCTCTATAAAAATAAATCTATATTACATCGACAATATCAATTAAGTAGATTTTTAATGCAACAAAATGATAAGAAATAATTTATATATTGTATTATTCTTCTTGTGGTATTTTATGCTCTTTTATGAACAAAATTACATATAATTATTTTGTATATTTAATGTTAAAAAAAAGAGAGAGATATTTCGGCCCTACCAATGGAAAATTCATGGTTCTGCCACATCACAAACATTACTTCTACCACCTACCATACATGCACTTGCATGTACATGTACAGTATGATAGTAATATACTACTCCCTCCGTTCCGGAAAAGTCGACACGTATTTCTTTTTGAGCTGTCCCACGAAATTTGATACGTTTCCTTTTTTAAATAAATTAAATTAATATAAATATAATTAGAATCTTAACCCATTAAAAATAGTGTTAAAAATAATTACTTTAACTATTCTGCACAACTCCCAATACACTTTTATTTTTTTATACAAATCCCTTACATTTCTTTAATTCTCCATATCTCAAAATAAGTACAAATAAAAATTATATAAAATATACTCCCTCCGTCCCGTGTAAGATGTCCTGTTTGACTTTTTTGCACTGTTCATTGTTTAACTTTGACTCAATTTTATTGCAAATATATATTTGAAAAAAATAGTCGAGTTTGGTCTTGTTAGAATCGTATAATTATGTAGTTTTATAATATATATTTTACATAATTTTTCGTTGTATATATTTTGAGATATTAACGGTTAAAAAAGTGCATTGGATTGTATGCAGAAATCAAACAAGGCATCTTAAATGGGACAGAGGGAGTATATTCTAAAACTAGACACCTAGACGATTCTAACAAGACCACACTTGAATATTTTTTTCTAATTAAATCATTACCATAATATTAAGTCAAAGTTAAACAATAAGTAAAGTGAAAATTCATTAAAATTTTTAACACAAATACCCACAACACTTTAACCATTAAACCCCACTACATAAATTACCGTGCCCAAAAGAAACGCGTCAACTTTCGCTGGACGGAGGGAGTACGAGCCAGTGATAGTGGAGAATAATTACTCAACTCGCTATCTATTTCCTACGTGTATTTATAGAGAGCCTCCAAACTTCCTTTTTTGTGATAATAACTGATAACAATAAAGTACTGAACTAATACTACCAGAAATGGGATGAGATTGTGTAATTATCTAATAATAGAAATGCATTTAAATGGTAATAAAAGATATTTAAACAAAATGAATCTTACCTTAATTAGGCATGGTCTCTTTCTTTGATCTCTACAGTAATGCATCATTAAGTAAATTAAGGAAAATTAAAGAAAATTCCAAAATCGGGCCACGCATATAGTACCATATTTATCTATATTTAAAACAAGACCAAAAGAAACCCCCAAGGGGTCCCCCACCCCCGCTGGCCACTTCTTTATTTTTCTTGCATGATTCTTTAGTTTATCTTTCTTTTGTGGTATTAAGAGACAAGAAAACCCTCTTTTGGTGTTTGTATCACTCTTCAAGTTGATGGTTGGTGACATCTGAGCTTTCTCCAAGACTCAACAGTAGAATTTCTTTTCCCCAGAAATTTAACTTCACCATCAATCACTTAAAACATACAGTCATTGGTCAGCCATGGACAGATAGTCATATAGATATAGCCACGTAGGCCATAGCCTCATAGCCATAGTCCATTTCCAATTTTCCATTGTCTCTTCAAAATCACAGGAACACCAATGACCAAAGTACCAAACCCCCACCCCACCCCACCCCACCCCCTCCCTCACCTGCATAAGGAGACATTACAACCACAGTCCATCCCCAAGTGGTAAAGGCAAATTAATCCTCCCTTGCAACTTTGCCAAGTTGATGCCTCTTTTTGTAATTTGCAGTTTTACACCATACCCTTTTTGGATTCTTGAATCCTCATTCTCATACTGTCAATAGTCAATAGAAACCCTTTTCTTTTTCTGTTCAGTTTTTCTCTCTCATTTTATTTTCTGGATCTGAATTCTGAATTGAGCATAGAATGGAGCCCTGATTCATCAAACTGCCTTTAGTATTTGTTCTCATATTTCCACTCCAAAAATGGCAAGATTCCACCTTAAAAATGGGCGTCTCTCTCCATCCCTTGTTCTCGATTGATTTCTTGCGAAGGAATATCATCCTACTTTTAGAATTAAAAACCCCTTTCCTTTTTTCCCGGTGCCCAATTGTGGCATTTGTCTGGTTCAGATTCATTAAGAAAGACTCAAGTCTGAAGGGTGGGAAAAAACCTACCTAAAAGAAAGCCAGCAGGAGGCATCGATCCATTTATAGAAATGGCTCGGGAGAAGATTCAGATAAAGAAAATAGAGAACGTGACAGCACGGCAGGTGACATTCTCCAAGAGAAGAAGAGGCCTTTTCAAGAAGGCTGAAGAACTCGCCGTTCTCTGCGATGCTGATGTTGCTCTTATTATCTTCTCCTCCACAGGCAAACTCTTCCACTATGCCAGTTCCAGGTTCTCTCTCTCTAACATTTGCTTTCATTCCATTTCTTGTTCCTGTCATAATTTTGCAACCAAGAAATTAAAGAAAAATACTCCACTCCGAAAGTAGGGTTTAGACTTATTCCTTGTATGCATTTTCTTTGGATTGCTCAGCTTCCCCTTTTTGCAGTCGTTGATGGTGATTATAAGATTCTTGCTACCCCCTATTTAATGTTTATTCACTGAATCCTACTTAAAAGTGTCTTAAAATCATGGAAGGGTCGTAAAATTGTAGTTTCGTCATTCGGATTCTACATACAAACACTTCTAAAATGTCCAAGTTACCTTCATTATTGCAAAAGAATAAAATAAAATAAAATAAAATACTTAAAAGGGTTTTCGAACCGCAACAGTATCTGAATCTTAGGGTAATTTCCGGCGATTTTGCCCCCAATTCGGCAATTCCCTTGAGAGAGAGAGAGTGAGGGAGGGAGAGAGATCTAATCTATGGGTAGGGTCGTACGTAAAGTCGAAAGTACTACTCGACTAACCCATCTGTACAGAGAAAGGTCGAGCTATATATACTTACATCTATGCTTCAAAAATTTGTTGATGTGATCCTCATCTGTATTTATTTATAGTACTATAGTTTAATTTTCATTTATTACCTTTTAAAAAATACTACTCCTCAGTCCCATTTAAAAATGTCATATTTAAAAATATTTTTAATGGATTTCTGCACACAATTCAATATATTTTTTAAATCGACAATATCTCAAAATATATAGAACTAAAAATTACGTAAAGTGTATATTATAAAACAATACGATAAGACGAATCTAACAAGACCGAACTCGACTATTTTTTCAAATATATACTTATAATAATATTGAGTCAAAGTTGAACAATAAACAGTGTCAAAAATTTAAACAGGACATTTCTATTGGGACGTAGGGAGTAATTTTATATGTTTTTTTAAATTAATACTTCATGTCTTAACAAAATTGTCTTATTTTATTTTTTGACATTATATTGTTGATCATTTAACCTTAATTCAATTTTATTGTAAGTATATATTTTGAAAAATAGTCGAGGTCTTAGTCTTCTTATAGTTTTATAATATATATTTTGCATAGTCTTTACTTATATATTTTAAAATATTAACAGTTAAAAATGTAAATGGATTGTCTACATATAACACAAGACAATTGTGGGAGTAATTTTTATAAAATGTTTTGAGTCAAAGATTGTGATTCAAAGCAATGTTCAACATTTTACTCGGCCCCCGACTTTGTCCTTGATGATATCTTTGTTGACCGTTTAGGTCTGTATCAAACTTTGCAATTTTTTTTTTTTGGAAAGCAACTTTGCAATCATTTGAATAAAAGGCTTAGGCCCTCCTCTTTACCGAAAAAGATTGTGATTCAAAGTTCCTAACAACATCCGCTTGTGTATGTGTTTTTTTATATTTGAAAAAGAAAAAAAAGGAAATTAAGCAGACATGCATAAATGTTCAGTGGGTGATATTTGTCTTTGTATTTATTTTGGAATTTGAATCTGACAGTCAAAACACATGTACATTATGGTGTCAAATTTGTAATATTATCTAAAAGAAAGTACTACTACTACAGGTAGCTAAATTAATACCTGAAAAGGGGCCTGATCAAATCCTTTTATTTGGCCTCCTTCACGAGTAAATTTTCTGTTTTATTATAAGGTACTAGTATATTAATTATTGAATTGACTTAAAAAAAATAAAGAAGAAAAAAGAGTAAAGGCAAAAAATAAAATTTGAATAGAATTCGATACTATTAAAATGAAAGCTATATGTGTAAAAATAAAAGTAAAAAATCAATTAAACAAAATTTATTTGGACAAACATTTAGAAAAATAATTTTCTTTAATAAACTATTAAAGTGTAAAAATATAGAAATGCTTTTATTTAATATCTGTAAATTATCCAAAAAATGAAAGCTAGATCTATATATGTTTGTATATATATTAGGATAAATGTAGATCCATTTTAGTCAAATTGGGAGTCAAAGAATAGTTTAAAGAGTTGTTAATCCTGTCACTGATCAAGGCATAAAATAAGGGCAAGGATAAATTGTGTGGTTCAGATCCTGTCCTGAATTAGGTATTTTAGGTAATGGTGAATGTGCTCAAATTGGATCGTTTTGTGTTCGTATTGCCCTCAATATCCAAAATATTATACAGTATGTCAATTCGGTTTCTGTAATGGCATAACAATTGCCAGCATGTGCAGACAACGCTAAAAATGATGTGTAGTCCTTTGTAAAGTGATGTGTAAGCCTTATAAAGTGATGTATAGACGGTAGTTTGTTTTTTTATGAGTTTTTTGTTCATAACATCCATCCATCACTTTTTTATACTCACACATCACTTCATACACACATACCCATCACTTTTGAATGTGCCAGCACCTACAAGCCGCCAGCACCCAAACGATTTCCACAGTATGTGATACATTCTTCAGATATTTTGTGTATTAAAAAGGAATGCAATTTTAGGTTTGTTGTACTAATCCTACATTAGTTATTGAATGCATTCGAAAATAAGAGGCGGGCACAACTCAGGCAAAAGTGATCACATTTGGGATGGAAAATGATACAATGCAGACTCTGTAGATACATACTGTAACTGGGGAAAACATTTTTGTGATGGCATTGCAATGTGTGGAAGATGATGCCCTGAGTGGTTTTTATGATGAGGCATAGTTTAGCAATGTCATTTTTAATCTATCATAAAATTTCATTCTCGCATCATATATATTTTACCATTCTCCTATCATGTCTGAGTATGCTTATTCTTCCTAGTTTGTAGAGTAACGGGACTGCATTTGGGAGGTTTATATTGAGGACACAATCCATATCCTAAATTGTGTAGATGTAAGAAACAGCTTACTCTTGTAGCAAGATGGCCTGGGGAGAACTTGGGAGGTTCTTGAGGGTAGTTTGGTTGCCAACTTTGTGAAGTGAAGGGGTGGATAGAATGTGTGTGGGATTGTAGCTAGGGGAGAAATGGGATATGTAAATGGGTGAGGGGTAGTCTTAAGGATAAGTTTTAAAAGTGTTTAATGCCCTTAATGCAATGAGGGAATTGAGGGATTATATAAATTTATTATTATTATTATTACTTTAATTTATTATTATTACAAAATTTTGAATGTTATAGATGTGTTGTACTCGTTAGGTTTTGCTAAAAACTAGGATGGAACCTGGTGGTTTTCTATTTTCAATGTCTATAAAAAGATATAGATATAGCAAAATACTCTCTACCTGTCCCTCATCTTCAATTTTATTTGTTTATCACATTATTTACCTGCCTTTCTTATGGTTCGATCGATCTCTATATTCAAAAACTTAATTGCAGTGTTGCTTGTGTGTTCCTAGACTTTATTGAGTGCATTTGTGCTTTTTCATCATATTGTAATATCCCACATCGGTCGTAGAGGAAAACGAAGCATGCCTTATAAGAGTGTGGATACCTCTCCCTTGTAGACGCGTTTTAAAACCGTGAGGGCGGGTTGACCCAAAGCGGACAATATCTATAAGTAGGTGTGACTGGGACGTTACAGATGGTATCAAAGCAAGTACACAGGCTGACGTGCCAGCGGTGACGCTGGCCCCTAGGGGGTGGATTGTAATATCCCACATTGGTTGGAAAGGGAAACCGCATGTTAAAGTCGTGGGGGCGGGTTGGCCCAAAGCGGATAATATCTACAAGTGGGTGTGACTGGAACGTTACACATATATTGAAAGTGTCTCTGCCTCCTTGTAGATTGAGTCTAATGAATTCTCTCTAAAAGAATGTGGTTGGATTAGGATCCTAAATTAAGGTATTTAAGATGGGTGTTTGGTTCGGGGATCCTAGATTTCCACTAGGAATCTTGGCTAGGGAATGAAATATGTCCACATTTGGTTCGGGGCATGGTTCATGTGGAATATTATGGGTTTTTGGTCACGTAATCTTAGATTATCATCTCTATTTTCCCTATTTTTATGCCAATTTGACTTTTTACCCTCAGTTTTTATACTTATTTTTATAAAATTAGATATTTGTATTATAAAAAAATGATAAATATATAAAATTTAATTTTTTTAAAATCAATTAAAAGACATTAAATGACTATCATATAATAGTTCACCAAAAAAATATACATACAATAAATTATATATAAATAATTTTTTATATTTAAGAAAATAAATCGGCTTAAATATTTTCTATTGTGTAGAAATATAACATATTTATAATATTCGTTCAACTGAAATTTAAGGACATTATAGTAAATTAATTAGAACTAGAAATCTGAGATTATCAATCTAACCAAACGCAATAATCTTAAAACATCAAAAAATAAGATTCTCAGCAATCTCATATTCTCAGTAATCTTACATTCCCAGCAATTACGTTATAACTGATGATCTAAGATCCCTCCAACCAAACGGATCCTAAAATGTCATCATTTTAAAAGATTGTGTGTTCAAGGAAGACAATTAAGTTACTATCCAGATTCTTCATAATCTGGATATCAATACGTGTTCCTGGCTTGAAGAGGTTGTGCTGTGTGTTTCAATGCTGTGCAAAAATACCAATTATGTGCAATGTAATGAAAAAGAAAGTGGATCTGTCAAAAACCCTCATTAATGGCATAATTGGCTGAGTAATTAATGACTTCCATGATGGACGGTTTTGCGTGGCCAAATAAATTCCATTACAGCACAAATTATTTGCGACAGGGAGATCAAAACCGAAATGCTCGACCTAAATTCTTGAGTAACCTGTTTCTGACCTGTGGCACCGGTTTTTTTATTGGTGTTGCTGTGAAATAACTGGTTCTGAGATTCAGTATCGATAGTGTTATATACCTACAGGAGTAGTGATATATATGTTCATAACTAATGCTATGACACATCCTGATTGGTACTGTATATTAAGTTCAATGTGTGGCAATATTGTGCTGTAATTCATATCAACAAAGCACAGTGGTCTGTCATGATGCTTTTCGGTTGAACACTTGTAAAGTACAGTTAATTATCACAGGGTAACCTTAATATTCAATCTTTGTTGATATGAATTACAGCACAATATTGCCACACATTGAACTTAATATGCAGTACCAATCAGGATGTGTCATAGCATTCGTTATGAACATATATATCACTACTCCTGTAGGTATATAACACTATCGATGCTAAACCTCAGCACCAGTTATTTCACAGCAACACCAATAAAAAAAAAAACCGGTGCCACAGGTCAGAAACAGGTTACTCAAGAATTTAGCTCTAGCATTTTGATTTTGATCTCCCTGTCGCAAATAATTTGTGTTGTAATGGAATTGATTTGGCCACACAAAACCGTCCATCATGGAAGTCATAAAATATACTACCATATGGAAGTTGATTTTAACCGAGAAGCACAGGCCACTGTGTGTTTCCAACAATTAAGAAAACTACAAAAAGGAAAGAGAATATTTAAATATATTACCATATGTATAAAATCAAAATCCATAGTGTTTCCAACAACTAAGAAAACTACAAAAAAGAAAGAGAATATTTAAATATACTACCATATGTATAAAATCAAAATTCATAGCACATCTACTGCGTCCAAATATCACCTCAGGATATCCATAGTATGGACACAAACTCACTTGCAAGGAAGATATATTTTGAGTTAGTAAATGGTAATTTTAAAAAATTTGCAATAAATACTCTAATATAATTAATAAAGCAAGATCATAAAATACATTGATATGATCGTATTTAGAAGGTCCATCATTAGGACCTAAAATCAAATCGTATAATATGATCTCAAATGTATGTATCGGCCTGCAATATTATGGCTAATGTCATTTTTTTTTAATTGGTTCACATAACATATTACATATGAGCCTGCTTACGAGGATAGCCATTTCTATTTGAATTAAGTACTCCATGCGTTTCCCCTGATAGAGAAAAAAGGGTTTATGCGAAAGGGTTCAATTGTAGCTATTTATGTGATGTGATTGTAACTAGCGAAGTTAAATATTTATTTATTTATTTATTTATTTTTTTGATGTGATAATTCTATATTAAATTTATTGATGATGTGAGATAGGATTTGAAAATTTAATTAATTTATTTGTTATTAATGTGATTGTATAAGCTTGTATTGATTGATTGTAGTGGATTTGAAATTTGAAAATTTTGTCATTGTTAGAACACTACTATATTATAACATGGGAACAAACAAACAAAAGAACATTTTTCATGTTAGGTGGGACAGGGGAAGTATTTTTGTTGTCGGTTCAAAGATGTACATAAACTATCATTCATTGTTACTTATTAGTGACTGTATAGCACCCCTAATATGATTTTAAAGGAGTGAAAAGGTAGCCGTGCAATCATGGTACATGTTTATTTTTTAAGGTAATTATCCTATAAAATGTTCATGTTTAAGCGTATTTTTCCATTAATAATTTTAGAATGGGGACCTTAGGAATTCATTTTGAGGAGAAAGCGCACTGAAAAGACTCATATTAGTCTGTAAGATATTAGCCTTCACATCTAATCTAGCAAACTAGCAATAAAGCCCTACCTTTCCGCTCGAAACGAGGGAGTCACAACTTAGGAGTGAATTTCAGAAACGCCCCCAAATCATACTAATTTTTTCAATTTAAAATCTAATCTAACAATATTTTCAGAAATCACTCAGAAAAATACATTTCCTACTTAACAGAAAACGAAACTTAACGGCCAAAATGGACGGAAGTCTATTTATTTTCAAAATTTTGAAACAATATAATGTCTAAGTTTAGGTTGGAAAAAAATTTATATGCTGAAAATTTGAATGTTGTTTGGGGACATCTGTCGAAATTCGCTCTAAAAAATTAAATTAATATCGAATACGAAAACAATATAAAATGTGTTATTTTTATTGAAATTTTTAGTTTGTTACATGCTCATAATTTGAATTTCTAGCTTGAAATATAATTTTCAATAATAATAACAAATCAAGCTAAGAGCAATACAGGGTCATTGCATGCTAAACCCTATAATTACTGGCTACGAATCAAAAGAAGAACGAGTCGGATGGAAAGAAATCAATGTCCAATTAAAGTGTCTTGCATATTAGTTTTGGATGTGCCATCATAAGTGTCTTATTTCTATACATAAAAATAATTTTTTTTCCTTTTACAATTATGTGGACCACGTGATATACTCAAAAATCAATTCTACCTTAATTTGTGTGCCAAACATTACCATGAAACCTTGGGACGGATGGAGTATCTTGTAAAATATGCTTTATCATTCTATGATATTTTATTTTTGCAAAGCAATGTAATTCCTATGTCTTTTGAGACCAAACAGTAATCTTGAGATACACTTCCATTTACATTTCTCTTTCCGTACAAAATAAAATAAATGATGCTAAGATTGAAAGGTTGAAGCTTGAAGAGGTTGAATGGATTAATCAACTTATCTAATCTCAATTCTTAATAAATGGTGAGATCGATAGAACAAAAGAAGATAAGAGGAAGAAAAGAAGAAATATGTATGTACTTATTAATTAGAAGTTCGTCGAACTTTCTTAGTTAAACCCTAAATCCTAATTTCATTTTTTTTTTCAACAATAATAAATCACAAACCAAGCTAATTAGCTAAGAAAAATGATTGAAAGTTGATGACCCTTGCATTATTGTTCTACAAATCAAAATGGTTAGTTTGAACAAAAACCTTGGTTCTTTTCCAATTTTGTGTGTCTATGAAGCATGAAAGAAATCCTGGAAAGGCAGAATTTGCACTCCAAGAACCTCAATAAGATGGAGCATCCTTCACTTGAGCTACAGGTATACAATATGCCTGTTCTTATTTCATCCCGTTCTACAAATTTGACATATGCATTTCATCTACTAAACGCATCGTACGTGAAATGTGGTGCAGCTAGTCGAGGACAGCACCTATGCCCAGCTCAACAAAGAAGTCGCTGAGAGAAGCCATCATCTTCGGTATGCACCATTTCTCTTTAATTTTTTGAAGTTATAAATCGTTTTAGATAATTAAAGCAACATGGTTATACTATTTGCTCTACTAAATTAAACTGGGATATGGCCAACAGGCACATGAGAGGGGAGGAGCTCCATAAATTGAGCATTGAGGAGCTTCACAATCTTGAGAAATCGCTCGAGGCTGGATTGAGCCGTGTCCTTGAGAAAAAGGTTGGTTTTTAAATTTATATGCCAAAGAAGATCCTAATTAAGTTTTTGAACATTTCGTACGTAGTTGCATCAGTCAAATTCCTGTGCTAAATCGTAAAATTTAAGTATATGCAGAATGTCATAGGTATGAGTCATTCTGTGATATCGTAAAGAATACATCATATGAATATGAATATGTGATATTTTATATGTAGCTAGGTAATTAATCCAATCGAAACAAAATCTACAATAATTAATCTGTAATAAATACAATTCTGAAACAACATACCATATTTAGCATAGGATAATAAAGCACCTAAACCAATTCCGTAATTGCCTTTTAGCTTTGTACGATTGGGGTTGATATCTAACTGTGGACATGTATTTTTGGATCCATGATGACAGGGAGAGAAAATCGTGGAAGAGATTAATCAACTTCAAGAAAAGGTTGGTACCTAAATAAAGTGGGCATTGAATATTTTGGATCATAAATTTGTAGATCTTCTAGCATTTTGTTGCTTCTTGTTAGAATCGATAAGCCATAAGCGTGTAAAGTTCACTTCTTTTAGTTCCTAAGACAGATGATTTTGCAGGGAATCAAGCTCATGGAAGAGAATGCACGGCTAAGACAACAGGTTTGTAGTAAATTCAAAAGAGTTATGTCCTCGACTCACTTACTGATGGCTAAGTAAAACCAAAGTATCGAACCCAATATTCCTTTAGTTTTGAATGTAATTGTAGTGCTACTACGTCCTCTACAATCTACGGCCATTTGGAATCTTCAAACTCGAGTTTCTGTCATCAAACTTCATTACAAGACGCACACACAATGCATTACAAAATTTGTACTAATGATAAATGGTGATTGAACTTATGTTTTGCAAGGCTGCGGACATATCCTGTGGCCAGGAAAAACTGGGACCAGATGACTCAACCAACGTGGTGAACGAAGAAGGGCAGTCGTCTGAGTCCGTGACAAACGCCTGCAATTCAGTCGGCCCACCACAAGACTACGAGAGCTCGGATACATCTCTTAAGCTAGGGTGAGCTTGAAAAAAAAAATACAATCTTTCCTTCATTTTGAATATTGATGGTACATAAATTCGATGTCTTGGTGATGTGACGAGAATGCTAACTGTTTGCTTCAGGCTGCCCTACAATGGATGAAGTTGGGAGGATTTTGTCCAAAATGTAGGGGATTGATGGTTTGTTAATACATAATTATGCTTAAAAGGTTTGGATGGATTGAAGTAAACTAAACTGTGATCAGACACAGGATTATTTTGGCCAACATGTATGTTCCACAATCTGTCTTAAAATTATTTTGCTTGTATGAGTATCTGCATCATTTACCTGATTTCATGTGTGGAACATCGATCCTCCAGGCTTAGAATCTGGTTAAGGTATATTTCTACATATATATGAACTTGATCGGGTTTTCTTGATTTCAACAGCTGTCTTAATTATAACAAATGTCTGGGATTGTATTATTGTCCTAATCCAACAGTGAAGTGGGAGCTTTTAAAATGAAGATTTCCATTATACAAGTATTGCTCCCTGCGTCATTTGTGTGCAGCCAAAGTGTCGATATACACTCAATTTCGGAACGATGTTGGCTTTACTCAATTTGAGGGCGAGGGGTCAATGAATAAATGATTGAGAAGAAAGACGATAAAGGAATAAGGATGTTTAGAAAAATAATTAGAATTTAGAGTTTGGAATTTAATATTTGAGATTAGTAGTAAAAAATAATTAAAAATTGAGATAATTTTAAGTACTGATGTTTGCTGAGACATTTAAAATTAGAGTTTAGAGATGTTAAATTTTGAGGAATAAATGCCCAATTAGTTATTTTTTTTTTCTTTTTTGGTCAAATCAGTCCTTTATCTATTTTTATACTCAATTAGTCCTCTACCTTTTGACTTAATGTCCATTTAGTCATTTTTGTATAAAATAATCTCCACTTGACACTCTTTTATATTAAATTGACCACCAACCTTTCAAACTATTTCATTTTAGCCCCAAAACTTTAAATAGTGATTTTTATTAATACATACATCAAATAAATGCCCAACATGCTTCCGTAAGAAAAATTAAACAAAAACCTCATACCTCGGGTTTGACCGCCTTGTTGCCGGGTCTTCCGAGCTCTGGGATTTTACGGACTCCTTCCAACCACACGACCGCAGCCAATGGTTCACCAGATCTGAGCTCCTTCAGCAACAATCAGCACAATCATATTTCGTTTCCTACCTTAGGACATAGCGAGGTTTGGGCAAAAAGTTTAATTCTAATTTTGGAAGATTGTGGATATAGGAAGCCTGGATTTTTATTGAAGAAATATTAAAAATATTACAGAAATATTTTTCTCCTAATGGAGAAGACGGACACTTAGCTCCTCATATATGAGGATGCTTGACTCTGGGGGACTGACCCCATATGAAAAATAAATACAGAAAGGAAATTTTGCAGAAAGGAAATACAACTTATTATTTTGAAGAGTTTGGAGGATTTCTGATGCTTTCCATCTGCTTCAATCTCTTCTATTTATAGGTGTCCGCGGACTTCAATCATGGACTCCAAACAAACTCTAATTTCTTGTGACGAACGCAGTGACGTCACTTGCCTTGGATTCCAGCCTACATTATTATTCTGCCAGAATTATTGCTAGTGGGCTCCTTTGTCAACTCGTCACCTGCCCTTGCCAACTGCCCCTCTCTACTTCGCTGGACATTATTGTAGGGTCTTTGCCGACACCTCTCTTTCTCTTACATCCAGTTGTTTTCACTTGGACTTGTGAAAGTTTTTTGGACGTTTCTTCCCTTTATCTTGTCCGGATTCGGCTTTCTTTTGGGTTACCCGAATCTTTGTACCGAATAGGGATTTTTCCCGTTCCACGCAGTATGGGCATATATGATTATCTCATTGCCCAACATGGATCATGTTGCATGCCTTTCTTCTGGTAGACTCCGTTGCTGGCAACTTATTTTCCCAGATGAGTAACCTTTTCTTTTCAAAAGAGGTTTCCGCAAACTCCGTGTTTTTCCCTGTTAAAGAATTAACCAGGAACGATCCATTTAAATTATTGGAAAAGATTTTAAATGGATATTTGACTTTTTCCATCTCTGTGAGACAAACCCAGAATCCCCATGCTCGTCTGGTTGAGATCTCATTTTCGCTGATTGAAGATACCAATGGTGCCTTCTCATCCATAGACTTAACTCTGTTGAAGGCAATCATATCAGGTCTTTGTAATTTAATAAAGTGAAAGACCGGATAAGAACCTTTCCCGACTATTTCTGGTGCTGCCGAAATGAACTTAAGCTCCAGAATATCTCCTCTTTGCAGGTGCGGGTTGTTCTGCCATGATTCGTGCACTGCGCTACTTATCCATCCCGGAAGTTTTTCAATTTCCGGAAACCCTGGTGATGTAGTATGAACCGATGCTAATGAGCCAAAATCATACCACTTTCGAACCTCTTCTGGCTTTGATCCCTCGAGCATCTAGACCCTGTTGTATCTTCCGGATGTTTCCATCACCGTCTTGCTGGGGTTAATTCCCTTTTTGGAAACCAGTTGTTCTCATTTTCCTTGGTAGTCCAGCCAGGCTGTAGAAATGACCTTTTCTTCTGAATTAACCTTAGAGGTGTCTGTCATTGTCCTAAGGTTAATTTCTTCCTCTTTTACCCCAGAGGCAGTGGGTTTACTTGAACTTTCGGAAATGTGACTTTTCTCTTGCTCAACATTTTTGTCGGTATCCGACAATGGTTCCTTTGAAGCAGTGCTTGAATCTGCTTCTTCATATGTGACCACCTTAGCTTTTTGGGCACATTTCTCTTTGTTTACCAGAGAGGCTGACGCCTTCCTGATTGACTCTAATACTGTTTCCCATAGCGCTGTCATTGCTATATGGGAGGTTCGTATATTGTTGCGGACCATGTCCACATCACTCTGTTGTATTTGGCCAGCTGCTCGTGCATTGATCTCGAGCTGTCCAAAATGCTTTGATAGCTCCTCTAGGTTTTCTCTGAGGTGCCTGAATCTCGTAATGATGGAATCAGCTTCAAATGCTTCCATCTCTCGTTAAGAAATCTGCAATAACATTTTCATGAGATTTTATAACATCAATATCATAAGTATAATATTGACATTCAGCTTGCCATCTGATAATACGAGCTTTTCAATTTTTGATTCAAGTTTATTTTTTAGAAAAGCTCTAACATTAGTATTATCAACTTTTAAATCAAATTTCTTTGCAAGTAAGAATAAAGGCCATTTTTAAATGTTTTCCATACTGCAAAGAATTCTTTTTCATTAATGTGCCTGAGTTTGGCTTGTTGTTCAATGAACAACCCTTCTGTGTATCTACAGGGTTCTTGACCCGTAGTTGTTTTTCTCATGAGCACTCCTGCCCATCGAAAATCATTGGCGTCTGTGTAGACTACCAGCTCATCCTCATCTTGAGGTATCGCGAGTTTTGGCAAGCTATTGCAGACTTCCTTTAGTTCACGAATTCTCTTGGTATGGATTTCTTCCCATTTCCATCTGGAGCTTTCAGTCTCTTTCAAGAGTGTTCTAAAATCCTTTCTATATTTTGCAAGGTCTTTTATAAACATGCCTGCAAAATTTACAACTCCCAAGAAACTCTGAAGTTGTTTCTTATCTTTTAATATGTCAGAAAAATTGCGGATTTTCTCCACAATATGTTCCTGTAACTCTATCTCTGCTTCATCAATTTGAACTCCTAAGAATTCAATTTTATTAGCAGCGATAGTAGCCTTTTTCTCAGAGAGAACAAGACCTTTCCTGTGGCATGCATCTGAAAATATTTCAAGATGTTTAATATGTTCTTTTATATTTCGAGATGTAATCAGAATGTCATATATGTAGACGAACATGAACTTTAGATAATCCTTAAATAGATTATCCATCTTTCTTTGGAATATCTGAGGGGCATTGGAAAGCCCCGTCGGCATAACATTCCAAATATATTGCCCTTGTGAGGTGGAGAATGTTGTGAATTTCTTCGACTCATTCTCCATCTTAATCTGATAGAAACCAGATTTACAATCAAATTTAGAAAACACTTTAGCACCTTTGATGCAATCAATTAAGTGTTCTCTACTCGGAATGTAATAACCATCAAACTGTATTATTTTATTAATACATTGATAGTTTATTACCAACCTGGGTTTACCTCTTTATATTTCACCATGGTTTCTTACCAAGAATCCAGGGATACTATAAGCTGGGACTCCAGGCTCGATGAGTTTAAGATCGATATGCTCCTTGATAATTTGCTGCATATCTTTCTTATCCTGCATATTCATTAAGATGGGTTTGTATCGAACATACTCATATTTATATTGTTCTTTTACCTGTAGAGTAGCTTCGATCTTGTTTTTATCCCACCATGCCAGAGGATCCTCGTTAAAGTTTCTCTGGATAAGTCTTTTGACATTTTCGAGGGACAATTTAGTTTCCCCATCAATGTCTAATGAAGTTATATTTAATGACTTCATTTCCTACATTGCTTCTTTGAGGTTTATAATTTCCTCAATAGAAGCTTCATCGAATCCTTGCTGTCTAAAAGACAACAAAGCCTTACCAAACTTTCTTTTATCCTGCATTTTTGGATGGATTAGTTTGGCATCATTATCACCACGTTTGCTACGAAATAATATAGGCATTAACCTGTTGAATGCATTTTCTCTGTGCAACACCTGTATCTCATTTCCACAACTTGTGGTAAATATTAACAAATTTCTTTTATTATCTTGAACATATTTTGTAAAGGATTGTATGAAATTATTCCCTAACAAAATATTTGCTCCTGTATCATAAAAGTAAATATGTGGCATTTTTACCTTATACCAAGGTGTACCAAATGCTACTCCAATCATGATATTTGTCTGTCGAATACCCTTATTTAGTACTAAGATTTTTTGGGAAAAATCTTGTCGTAGATCGAAACTTGTTTAGTGACAATATCCGGATTAGGGTTGTCCGAATTTTAGGGTTAGGTAAAATGATGATTAGAAGGTTAGGGATATGAAGATTGATGAAGAACAAGAACACACAAAAAAAAGGATGATTATGATATAAGATGATGAGACTAAATTGTAAAATAAAATATAATGAAACTTATGAATGAAGGGGACCCGAACTTGCCAAGGGAAGTGAGTCAAGCTCAAGACAAATGACTTCCTTCAAGTGCATCATTCATTGACAATACATCGAGCAAGTTTCCAACTTGATGGCGTGAGGGAAATGAACATAAGTTCAAGACAAACACGGATGGGGGAGAACACTTTTGAAAGAGTGCTCTCGGTTGTGAACTTTGAAAATATGAGAGTTGATTTCAATATTAAGCAAAGTTGTTTACAAATGAAGGGGGAGGTCATATATATAGGCCAAGCCCCTTGGGAAACAAGAGAAATGAAAAATACATCAAAAATGGCCTAATTCAGTTTAAGGGGAATCAATTCGGTCTATGGTGTAAACCGAATTGGTATGGCCTAGATAGAATTGGAACCAAACCTATCTATTACAAAAGAGAAAGGGGTGCCAATTCGGTTTAGACCGAATTGGTCATAAGACCTAATTGGACACTTACAAACATTACAAGTAATAATAATAATAATAACAGTCAGAGGGCAATTCGGTTTATGTGGTGCAATTCGGTTTAGACCGAATTGGCCAATAGACCGAATTGGGAGTCTTAGAAAATAATTGCTGACTGATGCGATATAGGCAATTCAGTCTAGGAAGCAATTCAGTCTAGACCGAATTGGGTTATACCGAATTGAGAGAGAGTGGGCAATTTTTCTAAGGCATGGGCCAATTCGGTTTAGGCCAATTCGGTCTAGACCGAATTGGCTATTTCGAATTGGCTAGACCGAATTGGTCTTAATGCCTTAGCCAAATTTCACACGTTCTTATTTACTATACTATTACAAAATATGTGCGACGTCCAGTGGTGGTTCCGGCTGCTTTCCGGCCACTTTTCCGACGAACTCCGTTTTGGGCCTGTTCATGCTTGTTGGGCTTTCCTTGTGCATCCTAAGGCCTTCTTCCATCTTTATTTAAATCCGATGTGAGGAATCCATATTAATGGATTCCGAGCTTGTCCGGTCTTGATCTATCCGGATCATTATTTGCAGTTTTTGGGATTCTTGGGGTTCCAGATTATCTGCTTCCTGCAAGAAAAATTTATACATTGCATTAGAAAATTTCTTGGCCTTTTGTTTGGACACTGATTGGAATAACTAATCCATTGGTTCTAGCGACTACGCCATCCCCACCCCCTTGGGAAGGTTTAGACATCAACCGATCAGAATCCAACTCATCATCTCTTTCGAAAAGAGATAAATCAGCAACATTGAAAGTCGGATTAATATTAAAGTCATCAGGAAGCTCAATCCGATAGGCATTGTCGTTGATTTTCTCAAGGACTTTGTAAGGTCATGTTCCACGGGATGCGAGTTTGCCATGCGTCTGTGCAGGAAAACGTTCTTTTCTCATGTGCACCCAGACCCAATCTCCTGGTTTCAGCAACAGCCTTTTCTGCCCCTGTTGGTAAATTTGGCATATGTCTCTGATGCCTTCAACAAGCTGTTCCGAACCTTCTCGTGCAGATCCTTGATTGCTTTAGCCCTGTCCCTGCCATTGAAGTTAAGACGCTCACTGCTAGGTAGTGGCAGAAAATCGAGAGGGGTCATCGGGTTAAATCCATAAACAACCTCGAAGGGTGACATGTGTCTGGCACGATGAATGTGACGATTATAAGCAAATTCAATGTAAGGTAAACATTCATCCCAACTTTTGGAGCTCGAAGAAGTAATTATGCGCAGGAGGTTACCCAACACATGATTTACCGCTTCTGTCTGTCCGTCCGTCTGAGGATGGTAAGACGTTGAGAACAAAAGTTGCGTACCCATCTCACGCCAAAAGCCTTTCCAGAAGTAGCTTATGAACTTGGCATCGCGGTCAGACACGATTGACTTTGGTACTCCATGAAGACGTACCACTTCTCTGAAGAATAGATTCGAGATATGCCTGGCGTCATTGGTCTTCGCACATGGAAATGTGCCATCTTGGAGAATCGGTCAACTACCACAAAGATTGAATCTTTGCCTCTTGCAGTCCGCGGTAGTCCAAGCACGAAGTCCATTGATATGTCCAGCCAGGGTCCTTCTGGTACTGGTAATGCTTGATATAAGCCGTGGGGTTTAACAGTCGACTTAGCATTCAGACAGACCAAGCACCTAGCAATAAAGCGAACAACCTGGGCTTTCATTTTTGGCCAGTAGAACTTCTCAACAAGGATTCCCAGAGTAGCGTCTTTTCCAAAATGTCCCATGAGACCACCACCGTGAGCCTCTTGAATCAGCAACTCCCTGACAGATCCCTTTGGGATGCATAGTCTGTTCCCATAATATAGAAATCCGTCCAGTTAGGAGAATTCCTTGAAACCATTCTGCTTTGTCCTCTCGTACAACACTCTAAAATCTTCGTCAGTGGTGTACTGACTCTTGATGTGCTCAAATCCAAACAGATGAGTAGTTGCAAATGTAGCCAATGATGTTCTTCTGGAGAGTGCATCTGCAACCACATTGTCTTTCCATTTCTTGTACTTAATCACGTAAGGAAAGGACACTATAAACGTGCTCCACCGAGCATGTATTTTGCTCAATTGTCCCTGAACCCTTATGTGCTTAAGTGTCTCATGATCAGTGTTGATCACGAATTCCCTTCCTCTCAGATAGTGTTGCCATGTCCTCAACGATTGAACAACAGCATACAATTCTTTGTCATATGTGGAATAGTTCAGTTGTGCTCCACTGAACTTCTCACTGTAATATGCTATCTGTAATACCCGGGATTTTTATCGACGTCCAAAGGAATAAAATTTATTTCTTAATCCAATCAAGGTCGAAATATCTCCGAGAAGAAGAAAATAATTTATCACAATAAATTATTGCTCGGAAATGAAACACCGATAGATTCAAAAATTCAAAATGGAATAAAAGAGGGAAAGGAAGCCCGAAGGCATTCCATGAATCGAGTCAAAAGAATCGGAATTAAATTCAAGAAAGAAAGAAAAGAATTTTAATTCCAGGAACCCGTGAAGTCGGAAATAATTTAATTAGATAAATTGTTGCACGGGAGCCAAAAGACGACGAATTAGAAGCCGACGAATCCAAACACGACGGACTCCAGATTTCGAATACGGGATTAATTCGAGACGAGATAAATTTAAGATAAGAATTTATAATTCGAGAATGACCCGAAAAATCGAGCCCGAAAACGTAAGAGCAAAGAAGTCCGAAAGAGAGGAGAAAAGGCCCAACGGGATCGCACGGCCCAGTCCGAACGCACGGCCCAGACCAGGCCGTGCGCCCGCCGCGCGCCCGTTGGCCTAGCACCGCGCCACCACCGCGCCAGTGCAGCAGCAGCTGCCAACTTGCGCGATTATGCGATTTTCTTGCCATATTTTCGGCCCCCGACTTTGGTAACTCAATCTTAAGCAAAGGAAAGGCTATATGGTCGAATTTGGAGGTGATAGGACTCATTATTTTCGACACACAACCCTAGAACAGCCCCCATTCCTCCCAAACTCTCAAAAACTTCTCCCTTGTTCATCCAAAACCGATCCGACGACTTTCCGATCACTTTCCGGCGACGAAAATCGACGAAGGAGGCGTGGAGAACAACACCTTTAGTGTTCCAGATTGTGGTAAGACTTCCATAGGTTTTCGTTTAAGTTTACGAGTCCAAAAATCCGATCTAACCCTAGATTTTACTTTCGATTTTGTTTCGGGGCCAACGGGAAGGAGACGGAGTAATTGGGACGTGTCCGTAGCAAGCGTGGGTGCCGCGATCAATCCAAAAACGTCCTAGTCATCCCCACTGTAAGTTAATGCTTACTTGGTTTTGGGTGACTTAAAATGCAACCAAACATAGGGATTTAATAACTCTAAAATCTGTCAACACGAAAAACCCCCGGCGCGGCGTTTTGGTGTGAATTTTTCGACCCTTAAAACTGCTTAAACGGAAAAACTCAAACATGAAAAACGTTCCTAAGACATAGATCTAGTTCGTGTAAAATTTTCAAAATTTTTAATTGTGTTTTGATATCCGAAAATGGCCTTCAACGAACCTGCCCTAAAAGTCGAACTTGAAACTGTGACAGATTTGAAATTGGACCAAAACCCCTACTTCAAGAATTCAAACCGAAAAACTCAAAACTAGACATTTGATCCTAACACATTAATCTATGTTGTGTAAAAATTTCAGCCATTTTCATCAACGTTTGCTATCCCAAAATGATCCAAACACAAACTGCCTTGAAAAACCTTTTTGGAAATCTGAAGGTGTTGATGTCCGAACTTGATGAGCCTGTTTCTATATTTTCGAGTCCGAATTGATCCTTGCAATCTAAATGAAAATTGTAGATAATTATGTCTATTATGTGCATATAAAATTTCAGAATTTTTAGAGTCCATTTGATATGTTAAAAAGTCGAATCTTTTAACGGTGTCGAATCTGAAACCTGACAGCATACGAAAGACTTGATTTTTGACTCATTTTCTTAACCCGGATCGAGAAACGTAAAACACAAAACTTGTTCGTCTCTGTGTTTTCGATTTACCGGTGAAATTTCAGAATTTTCGGACTTAAAATGAATTTTTAAATAATTATGGAGTAAGACAGCGACTTGTGTAAGTTATATTTTGAGAAACTTGTGAAAACTTGCGAAATGTTTTCTTACCTTGCGGGTTTGATTCCCCAAGGACGATTGTATGTTTTCCTGCGGGTTCGATTCCCCAGGATGTGTGTTGATTCCTATGGGTTCAATTCCCTATGATGTATTTGAGTTCTTGCGGGTTCGATTCCCCAAGGGCGATCGTTTGTTTCCCTGCGGGTTCGATTCCCCAGGGTTTGTGTTGATTCCTATGGGTTCAATTCCCTAGGATGTATTTGAGTTCTTGCGGGTTCGATTCCCCAAGGGCGATCGTTTGTTTTCCTGCGGGTTCGATTCCCCAGGACGTGTGTTGACTCCTACGGGTTCGTTTCCCTAGGATGCGTTTAAATTCTTGCGGGTTCATTTCCCCAAGAACAAATTATACTAGATCATACCGAACAAAAGTGAAAGAGTGAAATCCTTGAAATATCAAATCCTGAAATCATGAGAAAATTTAGAGACTTGAATATTTTCTTTGTTTAAATTATGCCTTGCAAATTATTTTACCATGTAAGTTGAATTATGATCACGTGGAAATCATTGTTTTAAATTATGCCATTTATTTATTAGTGGATGATGAACTTAAATTTTGTATTACCTGCAAGCATGTTTTTATTAAATTTAATTAAAGGCTTTGAAACCCCTAAATCATACTAGGTGTTAACTTACTCAGCACGTTTTGCAGACCCAAAACCATTTCTTTCCTTTTCCTACAGAGCATGTGGATTATACTGAGCACGTACATGCATGGGAATTTTCGGGAACACTTTATTTTAAATTTGCAGTAGACTATAGTATGAACGGGCCTGTTTAACCCGTGTTTTGGCCATGTTGGCCCAATTTTAATTTCGCTGCATTACTTATATCTAAATATTATTTTCCGTTGCAACTGTAATGATACTATTTTCAAGTTTTATTTCAATGGGTTGTTTGAATGTTTTTTTTTTTAAATTCTGAAAAACCATAGCCTTGCATCTCTTTAGCAAGCTCGGAGAAACCGCGTCTTGCTAGGGAGGTGTGGCGGTGACATCCCGGCCTGGGTTATCAAATCCGGGGTGTTACACTATCGGTCTTCCTTCTTGAAGCAACACTGCTCCCATGCCTGTTCCTGACGCATCACTTTCTATTTCAAATGGCAGGTCAAAGTTTGGTAATGCTAGGACAGGGGCATGAGTGAGCCTATCTTTGAGGTCATCGAATGCCTTTTGTTGTGCTGGCCCCCACTTAAATGGAATGTCCTTCCTAAGCGGTGCAGTAATCGGGGCCGCAATGACGCTAAATTGTGGGACGAATCTTCTGAAGAAACCACTCAAACCCAGAAAACTGCGTACTTCATGCACAGTGGTTGGCGGCTTCCAGTCAGTTATAGCCTTGATCTTTGATTCGTCCACTTTCAGTCCATCTTTTCCTACGACAAACCCAAGAAATGTCACTTCCGGTACACAGAAGCTACACTTCTCGAAGTTGGCGTACAGGCGAACTTCTCTCAATCGATCCAGTACCTGTTGCACATGATTTACATGATCGATTAGAGTACAGCTGTAAATAAGAATGTCATCAAAATAAACTACTACAAATTTTCCTATAAATTGTCTAAGAGTCTCGTTCATCAAACGCATAAATGTAGAGGGGGCATTTGTAAGGCCGAATGGCATGACGAGCCATTCATATAGACCAAACTTCGTCTTGAAGGCGGTTTTCCATTCATCCCCTGGCTGCATTCGGATTTGATGATATCCGCTCTTTAAATCGATCTTGGTAAAGAGGCTAGCGCCACCAAGTTCATCTAGCATGTCGTCCAGTCGGGGAATTGGATGACGATATTTGACCGTAATAGCATTGACTGCCCGACAGTCAACACACATACGCCATTCGCCATTCTTCTTCGGGACAAGTAAGACTGGAACAGCACACGGAGATAAACTTTCTCGAATCCAACCTTTTTCGAGCAGTTCTTGTACTTGCTGCTGAATTCCCTTTGTTTCCTCGGGATTCATGCTGTACGCAGGTCTGTTGGGGATCGAAGCTCCGGGTACAAAGTCAATGCGATGTTCCACACATCGGAGTGGTGGTAAGCCAGCTGGCACTTCTGCCGGAAAAATATCCTGATTTTTGTCAAGCATTCTGGAAAATTCCAAAGGCAAATCAGGTGCAGTATGACAGTTCTATTGAGAGATTCATCAGGTTTAATTAATGCAAGAAAACAGTGACCTGAGAAGTCAGGTTCTTGTGCTGCTTGCTGAAATGTTGTTTTGGTCAATATCAGACATTGATCCAAGCTTGATGAATCTTCACCTATTTTGGCTTTTCCTCTTTCCCTTGCCTTGTGGTCAGCTTCCGCTTGAGCTACTTTATTTTTCAACTTCTCCTGGTCTAATCTGACAGCTTTTACAGATAAAGGCTTAAACAGATATTCTTTTTGCCCATGTTTAAAATATAAAACATTAGATCTTCTTCGGTAAGTGGCGTCCTTATCATAAAGCCACGGTCTTCCAAGCAAAACGTGACAAGCGTTCATGGGAACGACATCACATAATACTCTTTCCGAGTAGGTACCCTTCGTGATAGGGACCCATGCCTGTTGGGAGACCTTGGTCTTGCCACTACTGTTCATCCAGTGTAGTAAGTAGGGACTAGAATGCTCCTCTATTGGTAGCTGCAATCTGCGCACAGTATACAAACTAACAATATTAGTGCAGCTTCCGTTATCAACAATGACAGTGGCATTATTGCCCTGAATGGTGCAACGACAATGGAAGAGATTTTCCCTTTGTTCGTTGGGTGAGATTTCTGGCTCTCTGTCAGCGTTTAGCACCTCATGGCTACCAGCAGATTCACATCTTCCTCATTGTCCTCATTGATTTCTGGATTAACTGGTTCATCAATTTGATAGCGCCTTGGATCTTCGTCACAGTCATCCTCATCCTCAGAATCAACAACTTTGAATACTCCTGGTTCAACCTCGATCACAGGTCTTTCATCCTCGCCTGTATTGAGTATAGCCACTCGTCTTGGATTATTGCATTCATTTGCATAATGGCCTTTCTTGCCGCATTTCCAACAAGTGATTTCTCTTTTGTCTTTGGCGGGTGGATGTTGATCTCGGCCCGGATTCCCGTTCCGATCTTCCCGGTTGTATTCCCTGAAATTTTTACCCAGTTCAAACCTTTTAGGCCTGTAACCTCCCTCAACGTGAACCGGCGATGGTGTTGGCTGGAGAATTTTGGGTTTCTCTGTCCTCTCGGGTGGTCGGATTAACTATGGCTTGTTTGGGTTGTAACCTGTGGAAGTCCGGTGGGTTCTCCTTTTGAGTTGGGCCTCAAACTTTGCGGCTTTTCTTACCAGATCAATGATATTCACATACCCTCTCATGTCCATTTCTTCGAAGATTTCGGGTCTCAAACCTTTTGCGAATCGGGTTAGGGTGATCAACGGATCTTCATTGAACTGTGCTCGCATCATGAGCATTTCCATTTCGCGATAGTATTCTTCAACAGTCCTTGATTCCTGCTTCAGACTGATCACCTTCATGTACATATCCGGCTTGTAGGTAGGAGGCACGAATCTTCTCTCCATGAGTTGCAGAAAATATTCCCAGTCGGTGACTTGGGGCTGTCCGGCATTGTGATGATCAATTGTGAACTTTTGCCACCAGAGTTGGGCATAATCCTTGAATTCTTGAACCGCCAACTGGATTTTCTTGAAGTCAGAGGAGTTGTGGCAGTTGTAGATCATTTCCATTGTGTTCCTCCAATCGTGGAATACGTTAGGATCACCAGTCCCTCTGAAAGTAGGGATGGTGAATTTGATACATTGCAGATTGTCATCCACGTCATCGTGATCATCACGATCCATTACAGGCGCATTCTGGTGCCGATTTTGCATAGGTGGTGGAGGCATGGCCAAAGGATCATTGATGCGTAACCCTTCGACTGCGACAGGATGAGGAGGGATTGGAGCCATCGGAGGTGGTGTTCTTCGAGCACCGGGCCCTTGCCGACGATCAAATGTCCCTATCGCGACTTGTTCCGCTTCCCTTTCGGCTATGGCCTCCTCTGCATCAGCCATGTCAGTTCCTTGGACGTGGCTATTGCTCCCAGATGCTCCATTTTGTCCGGAGGCGGAAGGATTATAGAAGGCATCTTCCAACCTTCGTTCAACCCGTTGCATCAATCGTTGCGCCAAGGCCTCATCTTGTAATTTCATGCGTCCTCCAAATGCATTGCTCAAATTATCAATGCGCTCATTCACGGCAGTAATATTTGAAACATTAGCATCAAGAGTTTGCTTAAGGGTTTCGAAATCAGCCCTTTTAACAGTATTCTCGCTCATTGATCGTAGCATCTCCATGATGTCAGTCAAATTTGGTTCTGTGTTTCCTGCCATGATACTTAGAAAAATAATATAGGTATAAGGTAGGTCAGAAAATAAGTGCAGAAATATATAGAGTGATCTCTCAAATTTGCACTGAATCCTGGTCCTCAACACCACTTCAGTTCGTCACCTGCTCAGATAGTTTAATCAGATGCAAGAGAAGGACACACAGATATTTCGTACGCACAGTTCAAGAGTCAAATGAACTGTTCGACTCAATCAAAGAACGCACAGATATGTATGCGTGCACTGCAATCGAATCAAGTTCACAGTTTTAAACAGATATCACAAGCGAAGAACAGTGATATTTGTCCCAATTTAGAAGTGCAAAATAAAGCTCACAAGAAAAAGCACTCGAGAAATCAAACCTAATTTACTCAAATGACTTCTCGGGCTAGGTTTCACAAAATGCCAGTCACGATATCCACTTTATTGTACAAGTACTCAAGTGGCTTCTCGGGCTAGGTTTCAAATTGTGCCAGTCCGATATTCACTTTATTGTAAATTCACCCAAAAACACTCAGATCTGTGAAAAGGAGAAAATAATACTAGAGATGGAATTACACCACAACACTTGAAAATTTCTGGGTCCTCAATTCGGTTTAGAGGAGCCCAATTCGGTCTATGTCGCACCAGGAGACCGAATTGAAGGAGACCGAATTGATGACTTCCAAATTGATGAGTTGATGCGTAATTTTCTCCAGGCAATTCGGTCTAGGGACGATTCGGTTTAGACTGAATTTGATGGAGACCAAATTGGGTTGTTGAACTTTGGCAATTTTCTTCCGTAGGAGGATTGGTGAGGTCTATGCTAGCTAATTCGGTCTAGTCCGAATTGAGGGTAGACAGAATTGCTTTCGAATTGATTGTTCCGCAATTTTTGACTTTCTTCCTCCCTTTTTCGGCTGAATGTCTTGTACCTCCTTGGGAAATTAAACGCTGCAGATTTCTTTACAATATCTTCACATTAAACAAGGAGCCGAATTTGCACATGATTGGACATTTAATGATCACGGCTACACATGCTAGCCTTTCCCATGCAAGATCAAACTTACACTATTACATCAATTTGCCAAGAACACGATGAACCTTGTCAAGAACAATATGAACACCAAGAACAAAAATCTCACTCCCAAACCCGAATACCCCTAACTGCTTGCTCTTAATAATCTTGTTTAATCCAATGAACTCAAGCAATCATGCAAGCACATTCATACATGAGATTAGGACAACAAGACTAACATCAACAACAAACAAGAAATGGAAAATTGTGGTATGGCCGAGAGTTACAAGGCACGAAATATTTTTAGGGTTTTCACAGATTTTTATATGGATGAGAACACAAATAACACACGGATAATAATAAGAAAATATGGAGAATAATCCTATTGCACCAACAAGTTTGGCTCTGATACCAAATTTCAATATATGTCGTAGATCGAAACTTGTTTAGTGACAATATCCGGATTAGGGTTGTTCGAATTTTAGGGTTAGGTAAAATGATGATTAGAAGGTTAGGGATATGAAGATTGATGAAGAATAAGAACACACAAAAAAAGGATGATTATGATATAAGATGATGAGACTAAATTGTAAAATAAAAGATAATGAAACTTATGAATGAAGGGGACCCGAACTTGCCAAGGGAAGTGAGTCAAGCTCAGGACAAATGGCTTCCTTCAAGTGCATCATTCATTGACAATCCATCGAGCAAGTTTCCAACTTGATGGCGTGAGGGAAATGAACATAAGTTCAAGACAAACACGGATGGGGGAGAACACTTTTGAAAGAGTGCTCTCGGTTGTGAACTTTGAAAATATGAGAGTTGATTTCAATATTAAGCAAAGTTGTTTAAAAATGAAGGGGGAGGTCATATATATAGGCCAAGCCCCTTGTGAAACAAGAGAAATGAAAAATACATCAAAAATGGCCTAATTCGGTTTAGGGGGAATCAATTCGGTCTATGGTGTAAACCGAATTGGTATGGCCTAGATCGAATTGGAACCAAACCTATCTATTACAAAAGAGAAAGGGGTGCCAATTCGGTTTAGACCGAATTGGTCATAAGACCGAATTGGACACTTACAAACATTACAAGTAATAATAATAATAATAACAGTCAGAGGGCAATTCGGTTTATGTGGTGCAATTCGGTTTAGACCGAATTGGCCAATAGACCGAATTGGGAGTCTTAGAAAATAATTGCTGACTGATGCGATATAGGCAATTCGGTCTAGGAAGCAATTCGGTCTAGCCCGAATTGGGTTATACCGAATTGAGAGAGAGTGGGCAATTTTTCTAAGGCATGGGGCAATTCGGTTTAGGCCAATTCGGTCTAGACCGAATTGGCTATTTCGAATTGGCTAGACCGAATTGGTCTTAATGCCTTAGCCAAATTTCACACGTTCTTATTTACTATACTATTACAAAATATGTCCGACGTCCAGTGGTGGTTCCAGCTGCTTTCCGGCCACTTTTCCGACGAACTCCGTTTTGGGCCTGTTCATGCTTGTTGGGCTTTCCTTGTGCATCCTAAGGCCTTCTTCCATCTTTATTTAAATCCGATGTGAGGAATCCATATTAATGGATTCCGAGCTTGTCCGGTCTTGATCTATCCGGATCATTATTTGCAGTTTTTGGGATTCCTGGGGTTCCAGATTATCTGCTTCCTGCAAGAAAAATTTATACATTGCATTAGAAAATTTCTTGGCCTTTTGTTTGGACACTGGCCCTTCAGGGATTATTGGAATAACTAATCCATTGGTTCTGGCGACTACGCCAAATCTCTTCCTGCAATAATGGGTAATGATTCCATAGCTTCGCTAGGGAAAACTCCTGGTTTTTCCGTGCAAATACCTGATCCTGAATCAATATAAGCTGCAAAATATTCTAACTCATATTGTTCATATATTATACCTACTGAGATATAAATAGAAAATGGACTTGTCATTTAATTCTGATGGTGTGACCCTTCAGATTAAATTCTATACCATTATCCTTTCTTACCCATGGTTTATGATTTTCGAGAAAACTTAATCCCAAAATCATAACTCCATTGTCTTTTTCGGCGGTGCCTAGGACTCTGATCTCATGTCCTGCAATTTCAATTGTTCCTTCATAGGTTCCAATTGATGGCTGCTGCAAGTAGTATAAGTCATCACATGGAAAACGGTTAATTTTTTCAGTGATGTCAAATATTACTCGTATTTCTTTCCATCCTTCAGGGCATTTAATCTTTATATTATCTACCCCAATGGATTGAGGAGTTAGATCTTTGATGAACTCCTTCCCTTTATATGCCATAATTTTGTCTTCCGAAAAAGACATACGGCTTGCGTACTCAATTCTAGCACTCGTTGATCTGTCTAGAATTGGATGATCTCTTATCTGTATGTCTACTCCTCCTAACCTTGGAATCTGGGTAGGATTTGGAGTCATGACTTTAGCAAATTCCTTGAAAATTCTAGGAATTTCTATATATTTTTTCCTGAGAAATAAGTCAGAATGATGACTATTGGAAAGTGCATAAGAGATTCTACAGGTTATAGAATATTGCATGTTTCCTTCTTTCAACAGATCTTTTCTTTTAAAATCCTGATGAAGGGTTAGAACTCTACTAAAATCTTGGTCAGCTAAGTTATAGGAAATCTGGGATGTATGTCAAACATTAACTTCCCAGCATATAAATTTCCTACCATAGTCCCAAGAAGACCATCTCTAAGGTTATTGATTCTTCTATCAATGACTGATAGATGTAATTCAGAATCAATGCCTTCTTTGAAGGTTGCCTTAATTACTACTTCGATGGCTCCTATGTGGATCCATTTCATAGTGATGGCGATTTTCTCCTTCATTCTGCTTAATTCCTCAAGAATTTCTTCTTTAGGAATTAATTGCATATCCATAACATTACAAGTAAGTTCCATAAGAATTGCAAACTCACCTGCACTTACCTTGTAGATGATGTTATGTTTTCTCGGAGTCCCATCTGGTTAAGAACTCGTCCAATCCCGCCAATTCTGAATCTGTCATATGGCTTGAGGTTGGAATCTTGTCGCATTATTCTTTCCATGGTTCGATTCGAAATCATCATCCTTGAAAAGAATCCGGACAGGTTTTCAGTGGTCTGAATCCTGTCTTCTTCAGTCAGACTCGGTTGAAGATCCATCTGAATATGAGTCCGAGTCACTTCTTAATTCTTCCTCGTAGATGCTTTCATCCGAGGGGATGTCTTCAAACTGATAGACTGGTACCGGCTTTCCATGGTAGACTGCTTCCACGATATCCTCCGTGGCTTCGTACATTCGTATCTCACGATTCTGAGGGCAATCGGGTGAGATATGACCTCTGGTTCTGTAACACCCCGGATTTGATAACCCAGGCCGAGATGCCACCGCCACATCTCCCTAGCGAGACACGGATTTTCCGAGCTCACTAAGGAAATGCAAGGCTTATGGGTACTTAAAAGATTTAAAAACATTTCAATATTGAGTCCGGAAAATAATAATACTTAGTTCAAAATGCGGAATAGTAACCATCCATGCACGAGATAGAGTAGATGCAGCGGAAAAGTAATCACGACCGACATGGCCAAAACTCGGGTTTGACAGGCCCGATTTAAAACAGTACTGAAGTGCAAGAAATAAAAGTGTTTATGAAATAGTTCCCCCCAATGCATGAGCATGCGTCACTCGACATACTCTGTAAAAAATATACCGAGTAAGTTAATCCCTAACTAAACAATTAAGAGGTTGTATGTGTTTAATTAAAAGTTAGATTTTTTATGCATATTAAAAATTAAATTAAAATTTATAGGTTACTTGCAGCGGGAAGACATGATTATTATATCAGGCTAGAATACGAAATTTTAAAGCATAACGTACAAGTATAATTTGAAAGCATAATTTAAAAGCATGATAAATAAATACAATTTAATTAAATACACACTCACAAGTCTTTTAGTATTATCCCGATGACTAAGAAGAGGACATCATACCAGGGAGATCAATAACGAGGCAATCTCAAATCGTAGGACCACTAACGAGGCAGTCCAAACAAATGGGAGACTACTAACGAGGCAGTCTCAAAGATAGTAGGACCACTAACGAGGCAATCCAAATAAATACAGCACGCGAGATCACTAACGAGGCATTCTCAGATAGTAGGGAGACCACTAACGAGGCAGTCTCAAAATAATGATAGCATGAGGATCGGCTCAGCCTAGTGAATGGGATTTTTCGAAAGTTCAAGTTTCAACGATTACAAGATATTCGATATCACATTTCATAGTTCGAGTTTTCTCAAGTTCGAAAAATCCAATTTATCACAGTTTACGCCTTTTGAAATTAAAAATTCGTCTTTTAACCAAAATTCTGAAATTTATACAGTAGCACAAGGACACCCATACGAACAACTTTCATGTTTCGAGTTTCTGGAAATAAGGTTTCGAAGTAAGTCGAATTTCGAGTTCTTTACGAGGGAAGATTTATGCCCGAAAGTTTAATTCTGTCACAGTTTCGTACAACGCCGATTAAAAATCCGTTTTAAATCCAATTGATCCGAAATTTTTACAGGTTGTAGAAAACACCTTAATGAACAACTTTCATGTTTTAAGATTTTTGGAAATAATGAGTTTTAGATGTTCAAAAATCGTCACCAACACACTGCTCACGCGCGAGTTCAAAAATCGGTTTTAAACTGGTTCTGAATTCGTCCGATTTGACATATCAAATGAACTCCAAAATTTATGAAATTTTATATGCATAATCTAGACATAATTATCTACAACTTTTGTTTAGAAATGCAAGTTCAAATCGGTCTAAAAATGGATGAAAAACATGCATCAAGTCGAATCAATAAAACTGTCATGGTTTCAAACGTCCGGTTTTCATACAGAAACTTTACGTCACGTTTTGGGATATCAAAACCTTATGTCAATGGCTGAAATTTTGACATAAGGTAGATTAGAGTCTTATGAACAAAATCTACGTTGAAAAGTTTTCGGTTTGAATTCCCGAAGATAGAGTTTTGGTCGAGTTATTAAGATTGGTCGAAAATAGGGTTTTTGAAAACCGATTTTAGTTACATGTCTAGATCTTTTAATTCAAACGACAATAAACCACAAAAATTGAAGAGTAAGGTCTTAACTTACTTAGTTAGAGAATAGGGTCGCTATAAGGGCTTTCCGGACGTCCTAAGGTCGCGACGAACGGCCAACTTCTCCTATCGCTTTTTGTTCGTCCCCCGACGTGAAATCGTAGCAAAGGAAAGGATGTTAGATTTCGAGTTTCTAAGATTTATGGACGAACTAAACACTATACTATAACTTACCAAGGGTCTAGAAGGCAGAGGCTTCGTCCCGGTTGTCCCGTCGTCACCGGAATACTCGCCGGAAAGTGGTCTCGAAAGGGTTTCGGCTTGGAGAGGAAGATTGAAGGGGAAAGACTTGTGTTTTCTGTGAAAATGGGGATGAGGACGCCCCAATACCGACCTTTAGCCTTTCCTAAGGCTGTGATCCGGTTGCCATCGATAGGGATCGGATTTTTGGCAAGAAAATCGCCATGGAAGGAAAGTTTACACCTCATGCACCTCTGGCACGGTGGTGACTCGCATGTATAGGTTTGTCCGCGCGCAGCACGCGCGACCAGTCCTGGGACGCGTCTCCCTCATGCCGCGCGGTGGCCGTGCGCCGGCGCGCGGAGGGCGCGTGACGGCCGGACCGGCCGGTTCGGCAGTTTGTGTGGTTCGTCGGGTCTTTTCTTCTTTTCTCTATCGGTTTTCTATCCTCTACGTGTTTGGCTCGACTCCTCGGGTCGTTTCCGGTTCGAATTATTTATCTTAAATTCGTTACGAACTCGGGTTAACGCTCGTAACATTTCCGTCTCATAATTAATCTAGTTTAATTAGTTCCGATTCCTCTTAATGTTTTTCCCGGGTATTGCAGTCTACCCCCCTTAAGAATCAACTTCGTCCTCGAAGTTGTGTTTCGGTTCACTCCAGTTAAACGTTAGGATACTTTTGGTTATGTTTTTATTTTTTGATTTATCTTGTGATTTATTTTGTGACTAAACTTAGAATTTAGATTTCCAAGCTGCCTACGTACCCTGTGAAGGGATCAAGTCATAACGTAGTTCAAAACAACTTGAATTTATTTTTCTCGGGTGTTACATCCTCCCCCCCTTAAGAATACAGTTATGTCCCCATAACTGTGGTCGGGTCATCTTGGAAGAGGGTCGGGTCGTTGTTTCATATCGGCTTCCAATTCCCATGTTGCCGTCTCCATTTCGTGGTTAGACCAAAGGACCTTGACCATCCTCACGGTTTTATCTCTCGTTACTCTTTCCTTCATGTCAAGTATTCGCACCGGGGCTTCCTCGTAGCTCAAGTCATCCTCCAATTCAATTTCTTCCGGTTGGAGCACATGGGTCGGATCGTGCACATACTTCTTCAATTGGGAGACGTGGAACACATCGTGAACACGAGCAAATTGTGGTGGCAACGCTAGCCGATATGCGAGATTTCCCACTCTTTCTAGGATTTCATAGGGTCCTATGTACCGTGGGCTCAGTTTTCCTCGTTTGCCGAAGCGCATCACACCCTTCATTGGTGATACCTTCAGCATGACTTTATCGCCGACTTGAAATTCCAAGTCTTTGCATCTCACGTCCGCGTAACTCTTTTGCCGGTCTTGAGCGGCTCTCATCTTTCCCTGGATGATCTTGATTTGTTGAGTCATGTCCTCAACGAGTTGTGGTCCAACTTCCATAGTTTTATTACTCTCGTCCCAGCTCAATGGACTTCGGCACTTGCGTCCATACAGTGCCTCGAAAGGTGTCATGCCGATGCTAGCATGGTAACTATTGTTGTAGGAGAACTCGATCAAAGGCAAATGGTTCTCCCAATTTCCTTTAAATTCTAGCACACATGCTCTCAGCATGTCTTGTCTTCCAATGTTTGAATCGTTCTCTCTGTTTGCCCATCCGTCATGGGGTGGAACACGGTAGTCATCTTTATTTTTGTACCGAGGGCGTCTTGTAGTTTTGTCCAAAAATGTGAGACAAATCTATTGTCCCTATCCGAGATGATGTCGTGTGGTACTCCATGCCGTCGTACCACATTGTCGACATACGCTTTTGCCAATTGGTCCATGGACCAAGTATCCTTCATTGGGATAAATATGGCAGCTTTTGTTAATCTATCCACAATCACCCAGATTTTGTTCATCCCTTTTGGTGATCGTGGTAACCCCGAAACGAAATCCATGGAAATGCTATCCCATTTCCAACTCGGGATTTCCAATGGCTGCATTAACCCTAGGGGTTTTTGGCGCACCGCCTTGACCTTCTGGCAGGTGAGGCATCTTGCCACAAACTCGGCCACTTCTCTTTTCATGTTCGGCCACCAATAGTTCTTCTTTAAGTCCTTGTACAGCTTGTCGCCTCCGGGATGGACCGAGTATGGGGTGTTATGGCCTTCCTCCATCACTTTCTACTTCAGGTCCATGCAATTCCGTGGTATACACCATCTTCCTTTGAAGCGGACGCTTCCGTCCTCATGAATTTTAAAATCTATTGCCTTTCCCTCAGCAATGTCCTTCCTAATTTCCTCCAACTTCTCATCACCCGGTTGGGCGAGTCGTATTTCATCGAATATGGTAGGTCCCACTACCATTGCGTTGAAGACTTCGTTTACCGTGCCAGAATGCACTAACTCTAGACTTAATTTTGCTAAGTCCTTGCACAACTCGGCCGGTATCACGAGTGAATTCGCCACGTGTTGAATCTTTCGACTCGGGGCATCGGCTACAACGTTGGCTTTTCCTTCGTGATAAGCAATTTCTAGGTCATAATCCTTTATTAACTCCAACCATCTTCTCTGCCTCAAATTCAGCTCTTTCTGCGTGAATATGTACTTGAAGCTCTTATGATCGGTGAACATCCGACACTTCCGCCCATAGAGATAGTGTCTCCATATCTTTAAGGCGAACACGACCGCGGCAAGTTCTATGTCGTGCGTCGGGTAGTTTTCTTTGTGTGGTTTCAGTTGACGCGATGCGTATGCTATAACCCTTTGATCTTGCATTAGCACGCATCCCAATCCCTCTTTCGAGGCGTCGCTATACACCTCGAAGTCTCCATTCTCAGATGGTAATGCCAATACTGGCGCTGTGGTAAGTCGTTTCTTCAAATCTTGGAATGCGGACTCACACTCACTGGTCCAGTCGTATTTTACCCCTTTCTTCAACAGCTGGGTCAACGGGCGTGCTATTTTCGAGAAGTTTTTGACAAATCGCCTGTAGTATCCCGCCAGTCCAAGGAAACTTCGTACCTCTGTTGGACTCTTCGGCGGTACCCACTCGGTTACTGTCGAGATCTTCGCCGGATCTACTGCCACTCCGTTGGCGGATACTATATGCCCAAGAAATGCCACTTCATTTAACCAAAAGTCGCATTTGGACAGTTTACCATACTATTGGTTCACTCGTAAGATTCCTAGCACTTTGTGTAAGTGCCCGGAATGTTCTTCTTCACTTTTCGAGTAGATCAAGATGTCATCTATGAACACCACAACGCATTGATAACAATTCTCGAAATACGTTATTCATGAGATTCATGAACATCGCTGGAGTGTTCGTTAGCCCGAATGATAGCACCGTGAACTCGTAGTGTCCGTAACGAGTTCTGAACGCCGTCTTTGGGATGTCCTTTTCGGCGATCCTCAATTGGTGATATCCCGAGCGTAGGTCGATCTTTAAGAATACCGTAGCTCCCTTTAGTTGGTCGAACAAATCTTCGATCCGGGGCAACGGGTACTTGTTCTTGACGGTGACTTGATTAAGTCCTCTATAATCGATGCACAGTCGTAACCCTCCATCTTTCTTCTTGACGAACAAGACCGGTGCTCCCCATGGGGACGTGCTTGGCCTAATGCATCCCTTCTCCAACAACTCCTCGAGTTGCTCCTTTAGTTCCTTCATTTCCAGTGGCGCCATGCGGTAAGGAGCTTTCGAGACAGGTTCCGTTCCCGGAATGAGGTCTATGGTGAATTCAAGATCTCTCTTAGGTGGCATACCGGGAACGTCTTCAGGGAACACATCTGGGTATTCCCTCACCAATGGGATGTCGTCTACCTTGACTCCTTCAGCTTCCAGGTTATGAATGTAGCATGCATATAGCGCGTAACCCTTCCGCATTAAGCTACATAACTTGAGGGCGTTGACTATTTTGTTAGACTTCTTAGGGGGTTGGGAGTAGAAGATGACTCTCCTCCCCCTACTCTTTGACAGCATGATCTTTTGCTTTTGGCATTCGATCACGGCCTTATAACGGGTTAGCTAATCCATCCCTAGTATGACGTCAAAGTCTCTGACGTCAAACTCTACCAAGTTCGCAAAAAACTCTACGTTTTTTATTACCACAGGTATTCCGTTATAACGCTTAGAGCATGCTATTACTTCTCCAAAAGGCAGTTGGATTCCTAAGCTAATCATTTCGCACTTAGGTAGATCTAGTCCAGCTACAACTCTCGAAGATAATATGGAACAACTGGCCCCGGAATCAAATAAAACTCCAAGCGGAGTACTTAGGACATGAAAGGTACCTGCCATCACATCACCCTGCGCGGGTATGTCAGCCTGGTTGATCATGTTCAACCTTCCCATCGGCCTCCCTTGATTGGCCGGCTGGTTCTGATTCGGATTTGGATTTTGTTGCTGGTTTGGAGGGCGCTGGTTCGGATTCTGAGGAGGCCGATATCCTTGATTGTTGCCGTTTCTGCCTCCTTGGTTGAACGGCTCATTGGGTCCTGTGACCAAATCCTCTCTCTTCGTGATGTTCTCGAGTCGGGTTCGACATTTCTCCCTCCGATGGCCAATACGGCCACACCGGAAACATTCGCCCACCTGAGGACATCTCCTCACCAGGTGCGGCTTGCCACCTGCCACACCTCGGACACGGTGGCACTCGTCCTCCTTGGTTGAAATTCCGACCATTGTTGTTTTGAACATTCCCGTTCGGACCTCGCCGAAAGTTGTTTTGAAAGTTGTTCCCACCAGTAGTGTTGCCCATCCTATTGTCTCGGTTTCTTTTGTCTGGTCCTTGTGCCCCTCGGCTAGATTCCCCTGCAGTCTTTCTCTTTAGCTGTTGTACTCGTGCGACTGCTACCGCACGATCGTAGACAGCTTGTAAGTCCGGATAGTTAACTCCGGTGATCACCTCCCGAATTGACAAGTTCAATCCCATTTCAAATTTCTGCGCCTTCTCCCCGTCCGTGGGTACCATCCGAGGCGCGAATCTCACCAACTCCTTAAACCGAGCATAATATTCTTGAATAGATTTTTCCCCTTGTTTCAGGGATGAGAACTCTTCGTACAGTGCTGCCATAGTACTCATTGGGTTGAAGCGCTTCCAGAGTAACTCCATAAACTCGTTCCACGAGTACGGTTCGTCATCTTCGCCAAGTTTCCCCTGGGTAGCTTGCCACCATTCGTCGGCCTCGCCGCCCAGATAGTACAAAGCCACGTGAACCTTCTCTCCTTCCGGGCATCTCACCGCATTCAGTAATTTGTAGAAGGTCCTCAACCATTCCTCGAGCTTAGCTGGACCTTCCTCCCCGACATAGTAGGGAGGTCGGTAGGGGTTTACCGAAGCCAAGTAATTGATCCTTGCTTCCGGCGGTGGTGCCGCGGTAGCTCCGCCCTGGTTAACGTAAGCATTGCCCAGTGCGACCAGTAGTTCCTCCATATTCCTCATTCGCCCTTCCGCAGGGTTGGGTATCGGGCCTGCTGGGTTTGGCGCCTCTACGTTAGGTGCCTGTTCATCGGGTTGCCCTGGCGTGTCGCGGGTGTTGGGAGTGGTAGGTAAGGTCCTTGGTCGTTCTCTAGGTGCCATTCTGTTATAAACATGCGAGCACAAAGAAGGTTTAGAGTTCTGGGGATTTGATAGAGTGTTGGGAGAAAGTGATTTACTAAATCGAGCGATGCCTGCTAAGAGTTTGTTTGGATTTGTATTTATTTATTCAGTCATTTATGTTAAGGGTATAAGGGTTGAAACGTCGAGACCCTAGGTTTTAGGATTTAGGGTTCGAGGTACCTTGTCGATTTGTCATGCATATATAGATATGTTGTTTGTTTATTGTTGTCTTGTTTCCTTGGTTGGTTGAGTTTCAATAAAATAAAATATAAAGATTGTGTATAAAATAGATGCTTGTGAATTTATTTGTTAATAGGGAACTTTATTCGGTACAAGCGATAGGAATCAAAATGCTGAGAATAGTTCGGGAAAATAGAAAAGAGAACAATAGGAATAATGTATCAATAATCCTAAGCCTGGGTAGGGTAGGTGGTCGGATCCTCCATGGGGTCATTCTCGTCACTCGAATCCTCGATGGTGCCCGTGCCAAGGGGCCCATGGAACACTGGGCTTGCTGGCCAATCGGGCCCAGCAGCAGGAGCAGGATCGACGGCGGCAACTGGCGTAGGGGTGGCTGTCGGGACAGCGACAGGATCAACAATGGGGCTAGCTACAGGAGGAGCTCCCGGGCTAAGAGGGGCATGTGGGAACAAGATATCCCTCAGGTTAAGTAGTTCATTTCCCAAGATCCCTGCTTAAGTCTCTATGCCATCAATCTGGGTCCGGAGCTCGGTCTCGCGGGTCTGGAGTTCGTTGATTTGAATTTGGAGTTGGGTAAGATCTTGATGCCCTGCTTCCCCCAGATTAGTCAGGTGGCCCAGGTTAGCCTCCATTTGCTCTACCCTTAGTCTGAAGTTGTTCACGTTTTGAGGGATTTCGAGGTATGCTTCGATCAACCTCATTAGAAGGTTGATCATGTTCACGTTTGGTGCGGCCATCTAATGTTAACAAGGTAGGTTAGAGTTAGAATATGTTTTAGACGAGATTAGATAGGAATTTAAATCTACATGCAATATGCAAGTGCAAGTTCCCTCCCCAATTAAAAATTTAATCTATCCATGTGTTTAAAAATTTTACTACATGGGTAAAAATAAAAATTGGGCCTCTATAGCGGACCAAAAATTTTAATATTTCTTTGGCTAAAATATTTGGCTACGTAAAAATAAATTTTGAGCCATAGTAAAACTAGTGGTTTTAAAAGTGATATATAAAAAAAGTAATGCTGGTTTTTAAAATAATGGTACCAACATAATAATAATAATAATAATAATAATAATAATAATAATAATAATAATAATAATAATAATAATAATAATAATAATAGCTTTAAAATACATTCCGGGCTCTGATACCAACTTGTAACACCCCGGATTTGATAACCCAGGTCGGGATGCCACCGCCACATCTCCCTAGCGAGACACGGATTTTCCGAGCTCACTAAGGAAATGCAAGGCTTATGGGTACTTAAAAGATTTAGAAACATTTCAATATTGAGTCCGGAAAATAATAATACTTAGTTCAAAATGCGGAATAGTAATCATCCATGCACGAGATAGAGTATATACAGCGGAAAAGTAATCACGGCCGACATGGCCAAAACTCGGGTTTGACGGGCTCGATTTAAAACAGTACTGAAGTGCAAGAAATAAAATTGTTTATGAAATAGTTCCCCCCAATGCATGAGCATGCGTCACTCGACATACTCTGTAAAAGAAAAATAACAACGGATTTATCAGTATAAAAATATACCGAGTAAGTTAATCCCTAACTAAACAATAAAGGGGTTGTATGTGTTTAATTAAAAGTTAGACTTTTTATGCATATTAAAAATTAAATTAAAATTTATAGATTACTTGCAGCGGAAAGACATGATTATTATATCAGGCTAGAATACGAAATTTTAAAGCATAACTTACAAGTATAATTTGAAAGCATGATAAATAAATACAATTTAATTAAATACACACTCACAAGTCTTTTAGTATTATCCCGATGACTAAGAAGAGGACATCATACCGGGGAGATCACTAACGAGGTAATCTCAAATCGTAGAACCACTAACGAGGCAGTCCAAATAAATGGGAGACCACTAACGAGGCAGTCTCAAAGATAGTAGGACCACTAACGAGGCAATCCAAATAAATACAGCGCGCGAGATCACTAACGAGGTAATCTCAGATAGTAGAGAGACCACTAACGAGGCAGTCTCAAAATAATGATAGCATGAGGATCGGCTCAGCCTAGTGAACGGGATTTTTCGAAAGTTCATGTTTCAACGATTACAAGATATTCGATATCGCATTTCATAGTTCGAGTTTTCTCAAGTTCGAAAAATTCAATTTATCACAGTTTACGCCTTTTGAAATTAAAAATTCGTCTTCTAACCAAAAATTCTTAAATTTATACAGTAGCTCAAGGACACCCATACGAACAACTTTCATGTTTTGAGTTTCTGGAAATAAGGTTTCGAAGTAAGTCGAATTTCGAGTTCTTTACGAGGGAAGATTTCTGCCCGAAAGTTTAATTCTGTCACAGTTTCGTACAACGCCGATTAAAAATCCGTTCTAAATCCAATTGATCCGAAATTTTTACAAGTTGTAGAAAACACCTTAATGAACAACTTTCATGTTTTAAGATTTTGGAAATAATGAGTTTTAGATGTTCAAAAATCGTCACCAACACACTGCTCACGCGCGAGTTCAAAAATCGATTTTAAACAGGTTCTGAATTCGTCCGATTTGACATATCAAATGAACTCCAAAATTCATGACATTTTATATGCATAACCTAGACATAATTATCTACAAGTTTTGTTAGAAATGAAAGTTCAAATCGGTCTAAAAACGGATGAAAAACATGCATCAAGTCGAATCAATAAAACTGTCATGGTTTCGAACGTCCGGTTTTCATACAGAAACTTTACGTCACGTTTTGGGATAGCAAATCTTTATTTCAATTGCTGAAATTTTGACACAAGGTAGATTAGAGTCTTATGAACAAAATCTATGTTGAAAAGTTTTTTGTTTGAATTCCCGAAGATAGAGTTTTGGTCGAGTTATTAAGATTGGTCGAAAACAGGATTTTTGAAAACCGATTTTAGTTACGTGTCTAAATCATTTAATTCAAACGACAATAAACCAAAAAAAATGTAAGGTCTTAACTTACTTAGTTAGAGAATAGGGTTGCTGTAAGAGCTTTCCGGACGTCCTAAGGTCGCGACGAACGGCCAACTTCTCCGATCGCTTTTTGTTCGTCCCCCGACGTGAAATCGTAGCAAAGGAAAGGATGTTAGATTTCGAGTTTTTAAGATTTATGGACGAACTAAACACTATACTATAACTTACCAAGGGTCTAGATGGCAGAGGCTTCGTCCCGGTCGTCCCGTCATCTCCGGAATACTTGCCGGAAAGTGGTCTCGAAAGGGTTTCGGCTTGGAGAGGTAGATTGAAGGGGAAAGACTTGTGTTTTCTGTGAAAATGGGGATGAGGACGCCCCAATACCGACCTTTAGCCTTTCCTAAGGCTGTGATACGGTTGCCATCGATAGGGATCGGATTTTTGGCAAGGAAATCGTCATGGAATGAAAGTTTACACCTCCTGCACCTCTGGCGCGGTGGTGACGCGCATGTATAGGTTTGTCCGCGCGCAGCACCCGCGACCAGTCCTGGGACGCGTCTCCCTCATGCCGCGCGGTGGCCGCGCGCCGGCGCGCGGAGGGCGCGTGACGGCCGGACCGGCCGGTTCGGCGGTTTGTGTGGTCCGTCGGGTCTTTTCTTCTTTTCTCTATCGGTTTTCTATCCTCTACGTGTTTGGCTCGACTCCTCGGGTCGTTTCCGGTTCGAAATCTTTATCTTAAATTCGTTACGAACTCGGGTTAACGCTCGTAACATTTCCCTGGCATAATTAATCTAGTTTAATTATTTCCGATTCCTCTTAATGTTTTTCCCGGGTATTATAGGCTCCACACTTCCAACAATTACAGTCCTTGAAACTTTCGTTGGCTCGGATATGGGCTCGTCTGAATGTTCTCTTGAACGTCGTTCTCCCCGTGCTCCTTGTTGCTGAGCTAGTTGAACCTTGGGATGAACTCTTCGTTGTCCCGTTCTTTGTCCAGTTTTGTATGATCTGGCCTTGCCCTTGGACCACCATCCTCTTCTTCTTCGGAATGGAGGTCTTCTGAAAATCCTACTGTATGAGCCTCGACTCTTCTTCTTTCTCCTCTTTTCTTCTGATTCTCCTATAATGGTTGGAAAATCGTTATTTTCACAGCAAAGAGGGGTTTTTTTTTTATTTTACCTCTTAGTCTCTTGATGTTCTTTTGGGCTGCTGCTTGTTGACACAATTTTCTGAGCTTATCCTTTAAGAAGGACATTCTCCGGGCTATTGAGTCCACTGTACCAAGGGGTACCGAGTACGATTGGATCAACATCTCTCTCCATGGGCTGCAGATCTTTGCAAAGAACATGGGATATGCTACTTCAGCTGTCATCTTACTCCGAAAATAGTATTTACGAAACCAGTATATATATTCGTCTACTGCGCAAATACTTCTTAATTCCATACCCAACAGTGCTTGGGTATAGACCTTGATTTTTTCGGTTCTCTGTTCTTCAAAATAACCATCTCCTACAAAGTGGGTTTTGAATAAGAGACCAAATCTTTCGCAGATTGTGCTTTTGGATTCTCCTTCAAGTATTTACTCCTTTAGAGCTGTCGTGGAGTTTTTCCAGCCTAACTTTGCCGATCCTTCGAGACTTAGCTCTATTAATCTGACAAAGTTTTCTTTATCGAGATCCAGAGTGGTTGTTGTAATCTTCATTGAAGCTACCCATTCTTCGATCAAATCTTCGATGTTTCTAAAGTCGATAACATCGAGGTTCAGTGTTATGCCATTTGAATTTAATGGTTGTAACATCGTCTTGGCCCACGGTGTGGATTCTGGTGCTCTACTCGGGTTTTGTCCTGGGTTTCGTCTTGCATTGAGATGCACCTCAGGATACCTGTTCATATGTAAGTCTGTACTTTCTCTCACGGAACATCAGGCGGTCCATCGTGGGTCACGTTGGATCCTGATTCTTCCGCATAACCCAGTTGAAGAACTTCATTGGGTTTTGCATTAACTAGATCCATAATCCCAAGTTGGGAAAATAATTCCGCTAATTCTTGTAGATCAGATAGATCTGCCCTGGAAACACTCATTCGACTGATTTCAGGAGATCGATCATAAGCTCTTATTGTGATTTCTGCTTTGGAACCATAGTTGCTTTACCTTTTTGGTGTAAAGCTTGTACGGGTCCGAATGCATCTCTAATATTGGCTTGGTTATTCTTAGAAGATTCAGGAATATCCTTCTGCATTTTCTTGATATCTGAAATATCAAATTTCAGATTTAAAATTTCTTTCTTTAGATCTTGAAATAATTTCAAGATCTCCCCTGTTGGTTGATTCAAGTTATCTATTTTTCCAGGTAAAATTAATACCCGGTTACCATAATCTTGAATCGTTTTTTGGATTTCTCTTAAGTCCTGTGAGAACTTAGAGCTATCCGGATCAATTTCTTTCCAGTCTGTTCCTTTCATTTTTAGAAAAGAAACTAATTTTGATAATTTCTTGTCCCATGGACAAGTTCAAGAAATTCTTTTGGAATTTTCTATTTTTTATTTCCAAAATTTGGAAATAACTCGTTGGTTTCAAATTCATTGAATCCATTAAATAATTAAATCTTCTCCATTAAGAAATGAAATATTATAAATAATATAATTAATATGTTCTTCAATAAAACCTATGCTCTGATACATGCGGATCCGAAGTCATATGGACAATAAAATTATTTAAGTTTTGAAAGATGACATTTTTGTACAAAGTCAAACCTTCCTAGGGCCTTAATGAAAGTTTTTGAAAGTTTGGGGTTAAATACAAAAGTGTGGATGTCCACTAGCCCAATTTAATAATACAAAGGGACTATTTTGGCTATTTTATGCATATGTAGAGGACTATTTTGCTATTTTAAAACATAAAGGACTATTTTGATTTTTTAGCAAAGATAAAGGACCATTTTGGCCTTTATTCCTAAATTTTGATGGTTCCTCAAAATAAGACTCCCTCCGTCACATAAATTCAATCTCATTTTTTTTAAAATTGTCACATTTCTTTTTTAGGAAATAATTAAATACATAATTATCAAACATACTCATATCACATCACATTAATAAATAAATATAGTATGTATTAAAATTTTAAATCCACTAACATTAATAAATTCAGCACACAATCATCACATCACATATAAATAAAATAATTAAAAATTCAAAACTTATTACTATTGCATCACATAAGATTTCTAATTTACATTTATTTCAACATTAATATACCCTCCATTAAATATTAACTATACTCACATAAAATATAGTGACCAAAAGATTTTTGGATAGTATAAATGGTACGGAGGAAGTATTTACTATATAGTACAAGATTTAAAACGCTAAGATTTTTTTAGCAAACGCAGCCATAATTAAAATGGTAGACAGAAACTTGGAAAATGAAGTTTAAGTTTGGGGAAAGAAATCAAACGGTTCCATTTAGTGGGCCAAACATTGTGTTGTACAAAAATAACACATTAATTGGCCTGTGAATTGTGTGCAACCCCGTGCTAATTATGATACACGTATGGCATGACTCGTGGTATCATCGATTGCAAAATGAATTGGGAATAATAATAACAATAATACGACTAAATCTAACCTACTCTTCAATTTGTACCAATCATCCAATCATATCCGCCGCACGGACGCCATCTTCCTTCACCATCATCCCAATGGGAGAAATGCAACAAAGGGGAGGCCATTTCCCAGGTTGACCCACCCTACATATCGTTGCCCTGAGAACCAGGGCTGTTTTGTTTTTTATTGTCACTTTTTTCCTTCTCCGGGCCATTGCTATTGCCACTTCGAGATGTAGCCAGCTCCTTTGTGTCTTCGGCATTCAATGGATGCTCATTCTCTTCCTCTATCGGTAGGGTTCTCTTTAACCCCTCCAAAGCCACGCCAAGCACTATATTTTCTTCCAAAGAAGATTTGCTTGTAGGCATCTGCGCTGTTGTTTGTCTTCCATCGTGTTTGGTTTGAGATTCGGGTCTTCTTGCCCCCGAGTCATGCAAGGACCCAGAGTTCGGAGTGGTTCCTGGGCCGGCCTTCTGTGATTGTTTGCTGCTGTCAGAAGAGTTGTGAGTTGAACCAGATGCTTTTGTAGCCACAATTGGATCTTCTTTCTTCTCAAGTTTAGGCATTTGTTCGAGCTCAGATTCAGATTTGGTATCCACTGTTTGGATCTCCTTTGTGATGTGCTCGGTAGATGATGTGACTTTAGATTTGGGATCCGAGGTTAAATCTTTTTCTCCAGCTGCACGTGGTGGTCGACTTTGGCTTTTAGGTTTGTCCTCCCCATTGATTTTAGAGGCTGGCTCAATCAGCAGCATGGGACGGTTCAAAACTTCCCCTCGGTCATACATGGACTCTGAAAATGGCACATTGTCCAAGTCCGCATCAGGAAATGCCTTATGAAATGTGCGGATGGGAGTAGCTAATCTAGCTCGGTGATGCCTAACAACTCTCAGAAGATCAAGCAAGATAGCTTCCTGATTTTCAAACAAAAAGAAAAATCAATGATAAAACCTTGACACAAAAAGAAAGATTAAACGTAATTTACAGTACATGTAATCAAGTATCAAGAATTTGGAAGGATGATATAGAAATTGAAGAGCAAAATCTCTGCCGCTTTTAGCAATTCGATAAAACAGTGTGCATTCTATCAAAGCAGAAGCTTGTCAAGCAGAATAAATCAACATTTCATAGATCTATTACTCTCTCATACTCTTTCAACATATTTTCCCTTCCATCATCAAAACTCAAGAATGCTACAGCAAAAAGATTAAATTAAAACATTTAGTCATTACCAACATTGGTGAGGATCCTAATGGTGGTAAATTAGGTCATAGCTGAAATTCATAAATCAGAAGCACCAAAGCCATCTTTACTATGCTTTCTATTCACCTCATACATGAATTTATGCCTGGAGTTATGTTCAGTGAATCTGTCATGTATTCCAGGAAACCGTCATTGCAAAAGATGAAACTTACCTTTACACATAAATACTCTTCCATGTGCGAGGTCTTCACAAAGCAGGACACCAGTATCTGCATTGTTTTGAAGTACAGAAATCATCACATTTTAGTCATATTTAAAAGCATAAATAAATTCACATATTCGGGAAACTGGGGGAAATTGTTTGTGTTAATACGTCTCAAAGCAATCTCAATCTCAACAAATGATAATACAAAGGTAAGGAGACAGATTCTCTCCCAAAAACAAGTCCAGAAGAATCCATCAAACAGGCAAATAAGCAGTTCATTCTACATCAAATTCATTCGCTTTAATTACAAATTTCCCTTGATCATTTTCAATTAATATGAATAGACAAACCTAATTAAGAAATCTAACCGGCAAACGTAATTTGGCATATAACAGTTAAAACCCAAGGAAATATATCTTGATACTCTAGAATCATGTCTAACCATGAGGGCTTGATTTTCAGGATTAATGTTCTCCAAGAAGACTCTTCTATGCAATTTCTTGTGTTCCACCTGAGGATTCTTTGACAGAACCTTCCGCATGTCAGCTACAATACTCTGTGGAGAGAGGACAAGTAACTGGTGACAGATTGCATAAGATAAAAATGATTTATTCATTTCAAGCAGAATCATCAACCATATATTAAGTAGAATAACATGATACTCACACTAATTTTGCGAGCATCCAAGTGACTGATGGCTATATGGGTTTTTATGCGCCAATGGTTTTTTTGAGTAAGATTTCTCACAACATTCATAGTGAACTTGTGGTTTGGTATGTGTACAGCTTCACGGTCTTCACCTCTTATAATTGTTGGTGACCACCATCCTACACGCTGCAAAATAAAACATTGATAAGGTTAAAAGTGTTGATAAAAGATGGAAGAATAAATTAATTGAAATCAATCAAATGGTAAGGATTTGGTCCTAAACCATGAGCACACGCCCAACTCAATTTCGACCAAACTCATATTCTACAATACTCCCTCTGTATATAAATAGTAGTACTTGACATTTCGGTCAGATGCAAAGTTATTAACTACAGTAAAATTACCAAAGGACCATTTAACAACTGCCTAGAAAGAGAGAACATTGATTCCCTTTAAAGAAATGTTACAGGGCACCCAATTTTAGCTTGCAAATTGATTTTTTTTTTTGTTAAGGATTTGAGATCTTCGTAACGAGATTCACCAATAATGCAGGGGAAAGTGGGGAAAGTGGAAGGGGAAAGTGGAAGGGGTATTACCTTTCTCTCACTAAAAAATGGTGATTTTGGCGACACATCTTTGTACAACCTCACCTTTAAATTGGTATTCAAGTGACACTCGATTGACCATCTTATCCCAACAAAATCAATAAAACAAAAAATCCAAAAGTTTCTTCAAGAAAATAATAATAATAATAATAATAATCATAATAATAATAATAATAATACTTCCTCCGTCTTGAAATGTTTATTGCATACCCACTTTTCACGCAAACCACTGCACATTTTTAACCATTAATAACAAATTCGATTAAAGTAAAAATTCTAAAATTTCAATATTTAAAAACTACACGACGAGACGAATCCAACAAGACCTTACTTGGTTATATTTTAACTTATATAACTATGATAAAACTTTAAGTGAAAGTCTGTGTATGAATAGTACGCCCTAACCAAATATCAAAAAGATATGAATACGGAGGTAATAATAATAATAATAATAATAATAATAATAATAATAATAATAATAATAAATCATAATAAATCCTCAAACAAACAAACAAAAACAAAAGCCCTTCTCCTACGAAAAAATATTCCAACCAGTGCCACCATTAAAAACACTAAGATCATCCGATCATGGTTAGCATTCTTCAATGGTTGAACAAAAGAAGTTCAAGGCCAGTTTGTTATAAGAGGAAAAGGGGTCCTCAATTAGATTAAAAGATGAGGTATGGGGCTGGGGGAGCTGAATATGAGAATGGAGATTGGCATAGGGAGTTAGGGTATTGGGAAAAGAAAAAAAAAAAAAAAAAAAAAAGTTTGTAAATGGGATACTTAATTACTTTTTTGTTGTTAAAATTTGTTCTTCATCAAATACTTCCTCCATTTTCTTTTAATTGCTCCATTTGCATAGTTGTTTCTGTTCATTATTTATTGAGTAATTTTGACGAAGTTTTTAGTACATTTATATTAAAAAAAAAAGTCAATATATTTTTGAATTCATCTAATCACCTAGTTTTAGAATAATTTTTTATAAGTTTTAGTTATATACAAGATATGCCTTGGATTGCATGAAAATAACAAATAGAACGGTTATTAAAAATGGAGTTAGTACTTTAGAACCGATTTTAGTCCCTTACACGATAACTAACTCTATACAGAAGGACTACTATTTTAAGTACATTTCTAGTTACCATGTCTAAAGTTTAAATTGAAACTTGAAAAGAGTCTAAATACAAACCTCAACGGTCCCAGAAACTTCATATCCTTCAATCTTGGTCTGAATCCACTCATTAACAACAAATGGACGGGTTGCATGAATAATCGCACTTGAAAGGAAATTTGTGAAAATCTGAGTATAAAAATGGAAAGATTCTGGAGTTAAAAGCCGGTTCTAACTTCTAAATACGGGTTAAATGACGTAGTTGAACATAATAAAAACAATATTTGATGAAGAAATTGTATTTTTATTTGCACCTCACGTCCAGCTAGCGTGAGCAAGACTGTCCCAAGCCCTCCGGCTGTGAGCCACCTTTGGGTTGAAAAACCCAACAACTCCATAAATAATGATACAGCTGCAATCCACACTGCTGTATATACAGCTTTGCTAGCAAATTGGAAACCCATCTGTCAAGCATCAAGAAAGGGTAATGTGAGTAACATTTGAAGTTGCAGCGTAACGATTACACAGAAATGTCTCATCATTTGGGGAAAAAAAAAAAAAAAAAGGTATCCTCTCTTAACAATTTTTGTCTTCTCCACTTGAGGTTTCTTCTATCACAAAATCTGTTCATACTTGGACTAGGAACTATTTAACCACGTAGATTTCAAATCTATATCTAATTTAGTAAAAAAAAATGTGTTGAAACAAAGTAACCCACACTTCCAGCGTCAGTGGAGTCCCTCGTCTCCATTATGTACTTCTGTAACTGTTGGATGACGCTGCATTAAAAAATGGGAAAAGCTTAGTTCCATCCAAATGTAAATATGCTACATAGTTGCAGAAAATACCTTTGAAAAATAAAGAAATAAATAAATATTTAGCAAGCATGTATCTTCATGGTAGGAAAATATGGCAGCATATGCAACATGACAAAATATGCAGCTGCTGGGTACAAATGATTAATGTGTCATGAATATCAATGTAGAAAGTTTTCCAATTAGAGGATAATGCAAACAAAAAGATCAAAACCTTTACTCACAAACCAGAGTCATCACATTACATACACACTGGTTGTTGCCAAAAGTCAATTATTGAACTCCATCAACTAGACAATTTTTTTTTCCAGGACCCATGATGATTTCATTTTCCGAGAAAGAAAAAATAAATAAGAAAATAAATAATGAAATCATAAATAGATACCAAATGGATACATCATATGAGGCACATACTGGGCATGACCAGGTGCTACTTTAAATTGCAATAACCAACCAGTAGGATAGTGTAAACAAAAAATGAATGTTCAACATTATTCACATATTGGCATTAAAAAAATGAAATTACTCGACAACACAGAAACGGATAATCATTAATTGGGGCAGATCATGAGCCATTCTGTTCCCTCAGAGTTCTAAACAAACTAATGATCTATCGTTTATCACTAAGAACTAAAATAAAACCCCTTTTGTCTTTAATTAAAATGAAAGAGCAATCATTAATTGGGGCAGTCATGAGCCATTCTGTTCCCTCATAGTTCTAAAACAAACTAATGATCTATCGTATATCACTCAACTAAAATGAAATCCCTTTTATCTTTAATTAAAATGAAATAGCAATACTGACCTTGACAAACAATATGCAAAGGCCAGCACTGTTGACAATGATCTGACAAAAGTTAGGAGCCTTTGTTTAACAATTTGACCAGCTTCTGTCGGAAGATTTACTGGATCCAATGTTCTGTAAGATATTCACATTCAGTAAGTTAAGACAATTAAGCGATTTCCATTCATTCAATCCAACGGGACTAACCTGCAGATAAAGATTGCACCCATCCACAGCAGCAAAGGTTGAACATACGATGTTGTAACTAGATACGTGTTGCTCTTTTTCCAATTTGCATCATTCTTCTGCAATATGTTTTTATCTTCAAATGAAAACATGACAAGAATACATATACTCATTTTCAGGATTGTCCCTTTTATAAGAGTAATATTTCACATAGTACTATCTGGAGATTTTAGTACCAAGATTAATAGAAAAGGGCACGTACTTGCAGAATTATATTCCTGCACATTTGCACAAGGGGTCTTAGTCCCCAAATTGCAAAAATAAAAATTCCAAGGGTGGAAGCCAATTTAACAATTACAGGGCTCCTTTGAATTGAATCAAAAGATCTGCAAAAAAAACCCCAAACTTTTCATATTAGAAAATAATCCCAAAACAAAATATTGAGAAATTGTTGATAAGAAACAGTAATTTAAGACAAGAATCAAAGACAAGAAAATGGTAATGTCACATGCTTTTTCTCTCATTTGAACAAGCTCTTTACAATTTAAATCATCGCCGAGTGTATTAGAGGATACAATCATAGAATATGTAAATCATCGTCCAATTGTAACAAGTTACATTAAGCCATCATAGAAGATGTGTTATGATACTATATCAATCAGGAAAAAATAAAATAAAATAAGTTGGTTCATGTGATCCAACAGCTACAACAATTCTAAGTTCCATTACTTAAAGGAACTTTACAAACACCAACTGATGAGGATTGATTACCTGGTTAAAGCAGAAGTTGCACACTTTACAAAGTTAGGATCCAAAGATGGGCCGGTATTTAGAAAACAACTACATCTAAACTGATGATTTGTGCAATCAGTGCTTGTCCGTCTGTATATTCTCTTTGGAAAACTTGAACTCCAAGAATACTGTTTCTGAAAAAATGGACATCAAGGCCATCAAGGCCCAGCAAATACCATTCATCAAAAGATAGGAAACGCAAAGGACTTTCTAACACGAACTTCACTCCAATGTACATGCAGAGTGCTCCAGAACTTCAAGGAGAACCAAAAAAACAAGATAGTTGAATTCTAAATTTCTAACAACACGAATATCGTAAATTTCTAACTTCAATCTGAACGTCTAATGAATTTTCCATAAAACTTAAAACCCCCAGCATATAGCCTATTGTTTATCCACTATGTCAAATATTGAACTTTGAGCAAAATTAATACAAAAGACGAACTCAATTTTTCCACTTTCAAAATAATTATCGGACTAGGGTTACAAAATGAAAGGGGATGGAGGATTCGACAAATCAAGGGCCATACCAGTAAAATTGACCGCGGAACACTCCGGAATAAAGAATAACTGCCGATTGCGTTTGAATTATTCTGAAGCAAAATGCGTTAACCCAACGAAGATTGATAAAAACGAAATCCATAAAATATATCAGGCTAAAAAAAAAAAAAAAAAAAAAAGGAGAGAATAAGTCATCGGGGAACAATTACCCGAAGAAGAATCTTGGTATGGCTATCGTTCCCGCGGATTCCAAGCTGTAGCGAGAGTTGCAAAGAAGCCGACATGATTTCGACGATTGAATGTTCTCTGTGCTTCCATTCCCGTTTTATATATTTTTTAATACCAAAAAATAAAAAAAAAAAATTAAAATTAAGGAGAAACAAGGCAGCGGGTTTTCGAATTTCGAATACGGGTTAAGTCAGAACAATCCTTATTTTATTTTTACCCTTTACTGTCCTTACTATAAGTTCTCATAATAGCATTTTATATTTTTTTTAGAAAAGAAAATGAAAATTTTCTATGTAATATTAGTAGATACTCCCTCCGTCCCACGAAGTTTGACACATATTCTTTCTTTGGGTGTCCCCAAAGTTTGACACCTTTCCATTTTTAGATAAATTAAATTAATATAAGTTTGATTAGATTTTTAGTTATAGTTAAATCTCATTAAAAGTAATCACTTTTACTATTCTGCGCAAATTCCAATACAATTTTACTTTTCTACACAAAGTCCCTTGTAGAAGTATTTCTTTAATTCTTAATATTTCAAAATTGATACAAATAAAAATTGTATAAAATATAGAAGTATATTCTAAAACTACACGATTAGACGATTCTAACAAGACCACGCTTGATTATTTTTCTCTAATTACATCATTACGATAACCTTAAGTCAAAGTTAAATAATAAATAGTATCAAAATTTATTAGAATATTAAATACAAATACTCACACCACTTTAACTACTAAACTCTACCGCATAAATTACCATGTCCAAAAGAAAAGTGTCAAACTTCGCGGGACGGAGGGAGTACTATTTTATTAAAATTATGTAATACAATTTTTTATTTTACCTAAAATATTTTTAATAATAAATATACTGCTTACATTCTTTAATAGTTATTCTATTTCTTAAATTTCATGTCATTCAAGATACATTAATTTTTTTGTAAACCAAGATACATTTTCAACTGCTAATTAATTACTCAAATACACAAATAAAAATATATAAAAATATAATATTATAATACTATACATGATTAGATGAATCCAATAATATTTTATTTGCTTATCGAAAAATAATATTTTATTTGACTATATTTTTATATAAATATACTAAAAAATTAAATTAAAGTTTCCTTCTCTTTATCACTTTGTAATTTGTGTGGCATGGACTCCCACCACCATTACCTAGTCTGTATAGATTGATTAACAAAAATAAAAAACTATGCAAATGGAATGGTTCTATAGGTTGTTAAAAAAAAAAAAAAAAACTATGTAAATGGAACATATATAGAGTAATAGAGGAAATATATTATATGGTATAATTATTTTATGAATAATTCATGACCATATAATTACATTTCATCTATATCTCTTATTTCAGGCCTTTGGCTAATTCAAAAAAAAATCTATCTCTTATTGGTAATATAAAATACATATGGCCCATGTATCTCAAATCTTTTGATTAGACGACAATCATCTATATCTATATATTAATAAAACCATTAGTGAACAACTCATCCTACATTTAATGTGGCGTCTCCATTTCAAATTTCTAATTTTTATATGTTTTTTCATTTTTTAATTTATTAATTAATTTTAGAGTTTCTCATTTATTTATTTATTCATGATAGATTTTCAATTTTTGAAATATATGAAATTTTCAATTTATACGGAATACCACAATATTGTCACTTTTAAAAAGATTGAAATTTAAAATTTATAAAGATTTGAAAGATTTTGAATTTTAAATTTATAAAGAATTTTCAATTCCAATTGTTATATATTATATTTAATTAATATGTAGTTATATCAATCTAATTGTATATAAATATTTCTTCTATATTCAAATATTTTTTATGGACCAACTTTTCACACAGTTCAATGTACATTTTAAACATGGATTACGTTCTGGCTATATTTCTTCTGATGTGTTGTGTCTGATCCTGTGGCCTTTGCCGGTTGTCCTTATGATCTGTATGGGGATGCGAAGGCAGTCAGGTGGAAGAGGTTAATACCGATATCATGGTGCGGTATCAAGATCTGTGTTGATTGGTATAGTTTTATTTCTTTATGGATTGATCCCGCAGTGGTTATGTACCTAGCTACGTGTGCTCAGTAACTTTGTGTGAAGCCCATTTCCTGTATTGTGGGTAGGATGTATCCCTTTTCTGTAGTTGGACTTGTATTGGCAATGCCGGAAATAAAGATTTCTTCTCAAAAAAAAAAAAAAAAAAAAAAAAAAAAAAACTCAAGTTCAGTACAAGTAAAAATTCTAAAAGTTTGATATTAAAAAACTACACGACGAGACGAATCTAACAAGATCTCACTTGGCTATATTTCAACTTGTATAACTATGAAAAAACTTTAAATAACACATTTACAAATGTCAACAAATTTTAATTCGGATGTAGTAATACGAAACTTATTTATATTTTATTATATTAAAAATTATACAAAACATTTATAATTATTAAGGAAATTTTGAAAAGTCATATGATGTGAATAATTGGTTTACAATAAATTAACTATTTCCGTAAAAATATTATAAATAAAATAATGGGGTGTATAAAGAGTTATTAGAGTGCGAATATATCCATTATTAAATAAAGAAAGAAAATCAAATTTATTAAATCTATTTTTAAGTAAGAATTTATTAATCTATGTTTTAACAGATTTGCAATTGACAGAAGAACAAATAAAAAATCTAGCTTTGTTGAAAATTGAAAAGCTGCAAATTTTATAAGTTTGAAACTTTTCTCTGGAATGTCGGTACTGGATGAAGTTTTAACGTCTGAAACAGAGAATCTACTAATACCAGAAGAGTCATATTATAATAAGAACAAAATGATGACAGATCATACTAAGCTATTACTTTTATTGATTGATGAGCAAATAATATTTATAATAAGATAATGTCTGCTGTTTGATAGTGGCGATGGTAGATTCTTTTTTCTTTACGTGGGAGGAACTGACAATACATTTATCTAGAAACCATTATGTTCAGCACTTCATGGAGGCATGATATTATATTGCTTGTAGCATCCAGTAGAATAGCATCACTACTTCTTCCAAGAGGGATGAGCATTCTACCTACAAAAAAATTACCCCAGAAAATTATTTAATCTCTCTTCTAATTAAAACAAAGCTAATTATTTGGGATGAAAATTCTTGATTGGTATTATGATTATGAGTCCATCTAATTTAACCAAATTTCTCATTCGATTTCAGAGGAGAAAACTCGCACGCGCAGTTTGTTTTGCTATGACTATAAATCGAAGTCATCGCCAATCTTTAAAAAAATGTTGGACTCTATCTTCTAGAACCAATTTTTAGGGGGGATTCGAAGCATTAATATGCAATTAAGATAGATTAACTCAAGATACAATAAGAAATATTGTCTACAATGAAATTCATATATGCCAAAAAAATTGCAAAATGAACACTTCAAGCAGGTGATGGTAATTGATAACACTGGTATTGATCTGGAGATATACATCAGGTATGCCATTTCAAGATGATTTTCTTATGAACTCTACGGGTCGACAATTGTTGAGATTATATATATATATATATATATATAAATTGTACCACTTCAAATCCAAACATTTTTAAAGATGTTGCTAGAGTAGCCCCTACAAATGAGATATTGATACGATAAATGATTACATCATGAAACATATGTTTGCAAATGAAAAGATATATCTCAGTTCTAACAATATTTGTCAAGATGATGAAAGTATATATAATGGCGATGAAATATTTTTACCGGAGTATCAAAGTATGATCAAGCTTTCAGGATTACCGAATCATGAAATAAAGTTGAAAGAGGGCTGCATAGTCATGTTTCTTAGGAATATAGATCTATCAAATAAATTATGCAATGGAAGCACGTTGTTAGTAAACAAGATGCGGAACCATACAATTAAAGCTAAATAATTTTGGGAAACCATGAAAGTAGAAAATTATTGATAGAATGATTATAAGCCTGTCGGATTTAACCAATTTGCCATTCGATTTTAAAGGAGAAAATTCTCACTTTGTTTTACTATGATTATAAGCAAAAGTCAATGTCAATCTTTAAAGAATGTGGAACTCTATTTTTCAAAACCATTTTTTAGCTTTGAACAATTATATGTTGTGATATCTCATGTGCCTAGCAAGAGAGGAATCAAAGTATTATTATTCAATTAAGATGGATTAACTCAAGATACTACAAGAAATGTTGTTTACAATGAAATTTATATATAAAAAAATTTGCAATATGGATACTCGATGTAGGTGATGGTAAAACCGGTATTGATCTTGGAGATGTAGTCAGATGTGATATTTCCGGATAATATTCTTATAAACTCTACGGGTGATCCTATATAAGCATTTTTTTAGTGTACATATACAAATATAAACTGCATCACTTCAAATATAGACATTTTTAAAGATAGGTGCTATACTAGCCCCTTCCAATGAGATGGATTGATACAATTAATGATTACATCATGGAATGTCTGTTTGCAAATGGAGATGTATATCTCAGTTCTGAAAGTATTTGTCAAAAGGATGAAAGCATGGATAATGAAAATGAAATATTTTCATTAGAATATCTAAACACGATCAAGTGTTCTAGACTACTGAATCATAAAAAAAAGTTGAATGAGGGTTGTATAGTTATTCTTTTTAGGTATATAGATCTATTAAATAAATTATGCAATGGAAGAAGGTTGATAGTAACCAAGATGCGAAACCATATAATTGAGGTTAAACTAATTTTGGGAAACCATGAAAGTAGAAAATTCTTGATTGGTAGAATGATTATGAGCCCGTCTAATTTAACCAAATTCTCCATTCGATTTCAGATGAAACAATTCTCATTCGCAGTTTGTTTTGCTATTAATATAAAGAAAAGTCAATGTCAATCATTAAAGAAGGTTGAACTGTATCTTCTAAAACCGGTGTTTTAGCAAAAAAAAAAGTTATATGTTGCGATATCTCGTGTCACTAGCAAGATGAGACTCAGAGTATTAATATTTAGTTAAGATGGATTAATTTAAGATAGTACAAGAAATGTTGTTTACAGTGAATTTTTCAGCAAATTGTAAGAAAAATTTTCATATCGTGCTTAATACTTATTTAAATTTATTTAATTTTAAATAATATTTCAAATTAAATAAAATATAATTTTATTATTTATTTTTATTGATCTTCTAGGTTTGTACAGGATAAGCCACAAGAAGACGGTTTAATATGATTTCTCTATTAGTTTTAAAAATAATTAAATTATAACTATCCTATATTCTCTATTAGTTTCATATGATATAAGTATATACTCCGTCGAGTCTCGACGGGTTACTTACTAGTCTATATATTTATATTAAAGCAATAGTGAACAACCCATCCCACATTTAATGTGGTGTCTCCATTTCAAATTTCTAATTTTTATAAATTTTTGCAATTTTTAATTTATCAATTTAGATTTTCACATTTATTTATTTATTTATTATAGATTTTTAGTTTTTCAAATATATGGAATTTCTACCATATTCACTTTTAAAAAGATTTGAAAGATTTGAAATTTTGCATATCTTATTTTATCTATATTATTTGCATTTTTAATTTACTAATTTTAGATTTTCGTATTTATTTATTTATTCATTATAGATCTTAGTCTATCGTGTATAAAATATATCATTACTTATGAATTCTCACTCTATCATCCTATCATGTCACTATATATTCACTTTTAAAAAATTTGAAGATAAAATTTGAAATTTTGTATTTTTTATTTTATCTATGTTGGATTTTATTTATTTGTTTTTTCATTTTATATATTTTAGATTTTATTATTTTGTATTTTATTTTATTTATTTTAAATTTTATTGGTACATTTAGTATTTATTTATAAATCATTTTTTACACTATAGGATTATTATGACGAGGTTTTAAACTGGCAACTAAGAACTATGTTGTGTTTATATTTCAATATAATGAACATATTGTAATGCCAGTAATTTTGTGTAGGTTTAGTCTCAATTTTGATTATATATTTTTTTATGTGGTGAATGATGGAAGCAAAATGTACATTGCACATCAGATTTATGTATTCATGTTAAAGATATATTAACGTGTATATAAAAATCCCAATTTTTAATTTTTAAAAGATATTTAATTTTTAATTTATATGAAGTTCCCACAATTTTCAGTTTTTTTTTAAAAAATGGAATGTCAAATTTAAATGGAATATGCAGTGTATTATGGAATTTATATTATTTTTTGGAGGAATTATTAAAGATACATTAATGAATATATATAAAAAATATTTGTATATATTAATTAATGTATATATAGGCCATGTTTTCACAAAAATATGTCACTTCTCTTAAAAGTAATATACAATTATATAGTTGCGAATAGATCCATCAGTAAATAAAGAAGGAAAATTTAATTTTTTTTTAATCTACTCCCTCTTTCCCATTAGTTATGTCTCAAAAATTTTGGACACGTCGTCCAATACATTTGTTTAATATTTAATATCTTAAAATGTACATATTTAAAATACATATTCTAAAACTACATGATTAGACAAATTTAAAAAGATCTAATTTGACTATATTTTTTTGGTATTTAATTACCATAACATTAGGTCAAAGTTGATCAATAAACAATGTTGAAAACTCAAAATGAGACACTTTGAGTGCGACGGAGGGAATATTTTTTAAGAAATACTACATCCGTATAATAAGTGTAACACTAGGAAATGACACAAAATGTAATGGCCCGAGTTAATTAATTGGACTGTTTAAATAATTTGGTATTTGATTATTTTACATTTCAGTCCGGATGGGGTCAATGTGTTGTATTGGAGAAGGAATGGGGGGTCGTTTGTAATTACTCTTTTATTGAAAGTATAATGGGGTGGTTTTTTGTAAATTGAGGAAAAGAAAGAAAAAAAAAAAGAAGAAAAGAAACGGGAGAGAGAGAAGAGAACGGCCGAGAGGAAGGAAGGGTTTGGAGTAATCTTCGGCTCGTTCAAACTATCGCGTTTCTTGGCCGATTGATTAATCGATTGCTGGTAAGTGATTCTCCTCATCGTCTTCTTCGCAATGATTTTTATTTCATTCGTTTTGGTGGTAATTTGGAGATGTTTTGAATTGGTAGGATTTTAGGGAATTTTGAGTTTGATCGATCGATCGAATCGACATCCCGGAGGTGTTGTTGATCGCTCCTAACATCGAGGCAAGGGATTTGTATGCTTAAATTACGTGTTTGTGGAGTATTGGGGGTGATTTACCGGCAAGAGTTATATGGGTATTGATTTTCGGTGAATGTTTGGAATTTAGTTTTGCATGAGTTTGATTTTCTTTTCTGGAAATTGGCCTTCGGTAGTATAATGGAAATTGAAACCCGTCACCTGTGTCTCTGGCATTTTTAGAAATTCTTCTGGTGCCCTCTATAACTCCCTGTTACCACTCATAATATATAAATATATATGACTCGTATGTGTATAGTGTATGAAGAGTGAGAATAAGTGTCTGCACCCACCTAGTCCAATGTGGTAAAAGCCTATTGAATTTACATTTCAAGTCAAATGGTGCGGCTCCATTTGATTCCCATTTAATTATTAATTAAGCTAATTATATATTAATTATTTCTATACTAATATTAGTTAATAACATTTCTATTTTCTTAATGGAAGCCTGATGATAGTTGTTTGAGAATTTAATGGATTTGATCCATTCCCTGCGCCACAGTCCACTGTGATCTCTATATAATTACTCTTTTTGTTATTTACAGTATATGCTTGGCATTTATGTTGTTGATGAGTTTATCATGAAATAAGAATTTAACTACCTTGCTTGAGATATCAGAACACATATAAGTAATGTTGTGAGACAATGATGCAGTATTATGATGACTTCGTTATGCATTTCAACCCAATGGGGTGATATGAGGTTTACGTTGATCGGGCAGCCTTCACAGGTGTTGTTGAGTCCCGATGGCCCTATGGGGTGGATTATTGGCTGCTATGCCTGAGATTATTGGCTTTCATGCTTGTTGGCCCTTCGGGTTGGATGATATGGGTTGTGATGCCTGTGGTCCCTGCGGGGATGGTGTATGTTTCCCTGTAACGGGTTGGAGTTGATGATATCCTCACCCGTGGGTTCATACCGCCCGGGTTTTTAGGTGCCGGCTAGGCATGTTCATTGCATTTGCACATAGGTAGATAGGTGTATGTTAGGCCATGCATCACTTGCATAAATTGTATGATTGGGGTTGAAGCACCGGTATGGGACGGTGTGATGTTTAATTGCTTTACTTATATTCTGCTCTTGTTTTATTTATTTATTTATTTATTACTATGGTTGTTGGTTCTGTTTCCCTTTACTCCCCGGCACGTAGCCTTGCTCAGTACGTTGTACTGACTCCCTTTGCTTTTGTCTGTTTTATAGATCCTGCTGGAGGCGCTGGAGCATGATGTGGGTATGGGGGATGAGAGATCACATAGATTGGATTTTCATGTTCATTTTATTATGTATATTTATGTGGTACTCTATTGATTGCTATTGTTTGATATCTATTTCACTAGTTGAGGCCTGTGAGCCTAGGATTTACAGTTTGTCGGCCTGTGGCCTTATATGATTTACTGCTTTGGGCTGGTAGCCCTGTTTGAGATATTAGCATGCTGTCAATGCTGTTTTGTGAAGCTTTTAGCCTGGATGAGTTATGGGAACTGTTATATGATTGTTTTGTGAGACCTTTCTCATGTGCCTATGTGTTTTGTTTTATTCTAGCTTCTGCGTTAAACTGGATTAAACAGATTGTCACTTTAGGTTTGCCCAGTCTCGTACTAGCTGTTTTAAATTAGCTGGCCACTAGTTTATGATAGTTAGTACGGCGGTAACGCTTGCTAAAATCATATTTGAATTTTCGGGGCGTTACACAAAATTTAAGGTAAGTTAATAAAATTTATTTAGTTGAAGTAATTAAATAAATAAAATAAGTCACATTTGACTTTATTCCTTTTGAGTTTTATTTCAATGAATATAAAAAAATTAATAATTTAAGTACAATTAGTAAAAAAACTGATTAACCTTAAAAATATTTTAAATATGGTAATGTAACACTTATTTCCAAACACTCAAAAAGGAAAAGTGTAACATTTAAACAATGGATGATGTAATTCATTAATCTATATTTTAACAGATTTACAATTGACGAAAAATAAATATAAATCTAGCTTTGTTAGAAAATTGTGATTGTGAATGATTAAAGTAAGTTCATATTGAAAGACTATTTTTTTTGTGAGGGTAATATAGTTATATTTCACTTATTCAGAACCATTCTTCCTGCTTTTCTTTATTGAAAGGCTAATTGCTCCGAGTTCCCTAAGTTTGAAAATTTTCTCTGGAATGCCGGTACTGAATGAAGTCTTAACATCTGAAACAAATAATCTATTGATACTAGAAGAGACATATTAAAATAAGAAAGAAATAGAAGCGGATCATGCTAAATTATTACCTTTGTTGATTGATGATTAGAAGATTATTTATAATAAAATAATGTCCGTAGTTGATAATGATGGGTGTTTTCATTTTCTTTACAAGGTGGACAGGGGCGGAGCCAGGTTCGACATTTAGGGGGAACCAAATTTAAATAGTTAGAATTGACAATGTGTTATCATATAATTAATCTAGACTCAATTGAAAGATTCAGTCAAATGATTTAGATGTATGGGAGCAAGCGGATCCCAAATATCGTTATGAAATAAAATGAATATAGATAGTTTATCAATATAAAAGTATACAAAATTGGAGCATACATATGTGAAAATTATAAATATTAATCATATAAGAAAATAACGGAATACACCCTCTATACATCCTAAATTTTGACTACAAACTTATCATCACTAACACTCTATACTATCCTAATTTATCAATTGATAATACAAATCAAAGGTGTAAATTCAAGTTTGATATGTTATTTTTAATTAAATATAGATTTTACTAATAATAAATTTATAACTACCAAAAATAATAGTATAATAAGTATTGTAGCTAAAGTCAACATAAATGTGGCCCAAAAATTTGTTATAGTAAACGTTGCTACAAAAAATAAATTTACATTCATAAATTAATAGGAGTATATATATATATTGATTAGAAAATTTTTTAATGAGGGGGATGCCCCTCCCCCCCACCCCCACCCCAGGAGTAAACGTGTCTCCGCCACTGGTGGTGGAACTGACAAGACATTTATCTAGAGAATATATGTTTAGCCCTTCATGGTAATGTAATATTGTGCTGCCTTTAGCATCCAATGGAATAACACCCTTACTCAAGAGGTAGGACTGCACATTCTAGATTTGGTATTCCACTAGATTGTGACGAGAATTTTACCTATAAAAAACTTCATCCGAAAATTATTTAACCTCTCTAGAAAATTATTTAACCGTACCTCTTTTCTCATTAAAACAAAACTCAATATTTGGGATGAAAACTCTTGATTGGTAGAATGATTAGAAGCCTGACTGAATTAACCTAATTGTTCATTCGATTTCAGAGGAAAAAATTCCACTCGCAGTTTGTTTTACTATTACTATAAGAGAAAAAGCAAATGTCAACCTTTAAAGAAGGTTAGACTCTATGTTCAAAAACCAATTTTTACCCATGCCAGTGATATGTTGCAATATCTCGTGTCCCTGTATATAGGGGACTTAAAGTATTAATATGTAATTAAGATGGATTAACTTTTTGGATAGGCTAAGATGGATTAACTTAAGATACTATAAGAAATGTTATTTATAAAGAAAATTATATATGGCAAAAATTTACACAATGAATACTTCATGTACGTGATGATAATTGGAAAATTTGGTATTAATCTTGAAGATGTACAATTAGATTTGACATTTCCAGATGATAATTTATAAACTCTACCAGATATTCTTAGGGATGTCAACTTTACCCGTAGGCTCGGGTAACCCGTCGGGTAATCGGGTATCGGGTAGGGTAGGGTAGAGATAATCGGGTAATCGGGTAAGGTATTACCCGAAACAGAAATAAATCATATCGGGTGCGGGTAGGGTACGGATTTCATATATTACCCGATTACCCTACCCGATTACCCGATTAAATATATATATATATATATATTTATTTATCTATATATACTATTTATATTTAATTTATATTATATATTGAGATATACTTCCTCTGTTCTCTTGAAAATGCAACATTTCACTCCAGCACGCAATCCAATACACATCTTTAATAATTAATAACTTAAATTGTGTACACATAAAAATTATAAAAAGTTGATATTCTAAAACTACATGATACAACGAATCCGACAAGATCTCATTCGACTATATTTTTTCTTATATAGTTATGATAAAAATTTGAATCAAAGTTAAACAATGAATAGTAGCAAATAGTGAAATGTTTCAATATCACAAAAACGGAGGCAATATTTATATGTTTATTTATTTATTTATTTATTTATTTATTTATTTTTATATTTTAAATTTATTACAGTCGAGATTTGACAGTAAAAAGATTTATAAATTTTTTACTGAATATTCTTAAATATTACAGTATTTATTTATGTTGCTTTAGCGGTTTCTTTTAAATATTCTTCTAAATTTTGTTCTCGTACAATAATGAAGGTTTATTTATTTTTTATGGTGAAAAATAAGTTTTTTCTTTATTAAAGTTGGGTCGGGTAGAGTCGATTAACTATGTAATATTTAAGATTTCGGGTACCCGTTTACCCGCGGATAATCCGCATACCCGACGGGTATTACCCGAATCCTACCCGATATTTAATTTTAGGGTAATAGGGTAGGGTAAGGGTAGGATAATTATATTTCGGGTAGTGAGTGGAGGTGGTCTACCCGTACCCTACCCTACCCGTTTACATCCCTAGATATTCTATATCAGCAATTGTTGAGAGTAGTAATAGAAATATAAACTGCACCACTTCAAATCCAAACATTTTTACTATATATTAACCCCTACCAATGAAATTGTTGTTCCAATCAATAATTACAACATGGAACGTATGTCTGCAAACGAAAATGTGTGTGTATATATATATATCGTTTTAGAAATATTTGTCAAAAGGATGAAAGCATAGATAATGCCAATGAATTATTTTCACTGGAATATCTAAACATGATCAATTGTTCTGGATTACTGAATCGTGAAATGTAGTTGAATAAGGGTTGCATAGTCATGTTTCTTAGGAAAATATATATATATATATATCTTATATTTATAAATGCCTTGCAAGGTCTACTGTGCATTTTTAGCTACAGTATTTTTTGTGCTACAGTGTAACAGTAATTCTGAAGGGTTGAATCGTCATTCCCATTGCACCAGTCCAGTGTACTTCACTTCCCTATCTTCCCAATTCCCGTGTGCCCTATCTCCACACTATATCTCCATTTTCCCGTCCCAAGTGCTCCGCCGAATTACCCCCTGCTCCGCCGAAGTGCCCCATTTTCATCGTCGAGGCGCACATCCACCCGGCGACCGCCCACGCATCTCGCCGTTCAGCCACGGGGAAGACGCTTCACCTCCATCGTTCGTGCCATAGAAATCGCCCTCCTTCGTCAACGCCGGCGAGTACTCGCGTCGCCCTGACTCAACCTGTCGCTAACCCAACTCCTGCTCTCCCTCTGCCGGCCTACCCTACGATTTCCGCCTTCTTCTTCCCTGCCCTACCTGTGCCACCTCAACCACGCCTCCCCACTACCTCAATCTGCTAGCCCTATTCCTTCTAAATTGTAATGCTTTCATCTCTATTTTAGATGCACTATCCATTTTAACAGATTTGTCATAGATTCATTTTTGTTTTCAAAACTGATTTCTCTTTTTTTTTTGCAAATTACTGAATTCGAGTTAAGATCAGTAATGCTTCAGTTTTATCGTTTTATTTCAATGTTTTAAATCTCTAAATTAGTGGAGTTTAACTGGTTTTAATTTGGGGGTTTTGTTCTTTTTCACTTTTTTCGTAGCTCTACATTGTAATGCTTTGGTTATTTGCTTCAATTTCTTAGTTTCTATTTTGTGCTAGAGTATAGATTCCCAATTAATTACTTGTCTTGCAAAAAGGAGTTTGGAATTGGAATTTGTATTGGATTTGGATTAGCTGTAGGTCTGACCGAGTTCATAGAATTCTCAATTGTTCTCTTCGGCATCTGAATGTGAACCTGTCTAGCTCTTGGCGTGCTAAAATTGAGCACTGCGATGTATGGCTTTTGCTGAATTTAGTTGATTTGTGTTTGATGAATATATTATACATTGTTGATGGCGTGCCACATATTTTGACAGCATTCCGTTATCATCCTAACTTGTATTGCAGGAGATTTACAATATTTTTTCATTATCTTTGACTAACACTTGCTTCGCATTCTTTTTTGGCATTCGTTTGGTTGTCATAATCGGGCAACCTTGTTATGATCTATCCATATTATTTTTTGGCATTCGTTTGGTGGAGCTTGTGGCATGTTACTGTCATAATTAATTTTCAATATGTGTGTCCCATCTTTTACGTGTTGAGTCTACAGTTGGATTGTACTTCCTGTATTTGACGTATTGTGATGATGAGTGTGCCTAGACCTGATATGGATTATTTCAGTTCATTTGCGTTGTTTGTTGAGTTATGCAAGACTCACGGACTTGATGGGCCTGCACAATCATTTATGAGATCAATGAAGCCAAGTTCGGGCAAACTACATGTATTTTTAGATGTGTTATTTATGTAATTCCATATATGTCAATTTTCCAGTTGAGAGATGACCTTTATATGTGCGTTTTGGTTGGGATGATTCTATCTGTGCTTGTACGCAAGAGAGATTTGATGGTCTTTTTAGAGAACTGTCAACTTAGTAACTTGGAGCATTAGATTGAGGACTTTAACTTTGTTCAATTTTATCTTTAAAAAAAATGGTAAAAACTTGATCCAATTTTATGAGCAATGTGGTTTACGCTGCACTTTGATCAAATTAAAAAGAGTTGTCTAAATCTGAATTATTAAGTGACCGAAAGTGAATTATTAAACTATGCATTTTATTTGGATGGAAATGATTCTTAAAATTGCTTTTATTTTGCTTAATTTTATTTGAATTGTCTATGTGTTCTCTCTGTTTGTGGCGTTACTAAAATGCTTTCGGGGATAATCATGTACTGCTCTGTGAGCAATTAATTTTGACGGTTTCTTGCGATGCCCTTGGATGTGGATAGGGATTCAGTTTTGCGTTTGAAACTTTTATGCCGTTGGGCCTTAAATACACTCTAGAGTCTAGAGATTCTGTGTAAAAGGTTTGATTTTTGTAGAATAGTTCTCCACTGGTCTTTACGAAGGGAGAAAAAGTTCATTTAGAGGATGAATAATTCATTGCAATACTTGCTGTTGTGTCTAATAATTTTGTTGGGGTTGCTTCTTTAGAAAGAATTGTTACATCCATTTCTGAGTTGAACTCCAATTGCTGTCACTGGTAGTGACATTTTGGCTAGGGCCAAAAATCGAACTGGAAAAACTGCGACATTTTGCATTCCTGCTTTAGAGAAGATTGATCAACACAAAAATGTTATTCAAGGTTTGGCTTAAAAATACCATTTTTGCTTTTGAAAGCTTCCCTCTTCAGGTGCAGAAGTTTTAGAAAATGGGGATTTCCGTTGTGAGGATAATTACTCCTGTTTTGTAAATCTTGGTCCATAAAATTTTTTCGAATTATCAGACCAAGCTTGGTGACATCTGCCAATATGTTTGTGTGATGACAAAAAAAAAGGCTTGTTTGTGTGTTACCACTTAATGTGTTTGTTACAATATACACACATGGACTATATCTGAATGCAAGCATAACCCCGTTTCATCAATTTTACCATATCCTTGCCCATTGGAATTCATTTATTTTCTCTTTCAATTGAACATCAATCATTTTCTTGATGTCGTACATTTGCACTGTTGCAGTTATAATTCTTGTCCCTAAAAGAGAATTAGCTCTTCAAACATCACAAGTTTGTAAGGAACTTGGATAGCACTTAAAAATCCAAGTAATGGTTACTTCAGGTGGAACTAGCTTAAAGGATGATATAATGCGTCTCTATCAACCAGTCTATTTACTTGTTGGGACACCTGGAAGAATTCTGGATCTTGCCAAAAAGGGGGTGTGCAAATTAAATGAATGTTCTGTGCTCGTAATGGATGAGGTAGGAAATATTTTTCATTTTCTTTACCATTGTTGGACTTTGTACATTTGTTTATTGATAATTGTGATCTACTTGGTCAATTTTTTATGTATGTTTCAGCCTTTGCATCTCAATTGTTTATTCCACCGTAGGTTGGAGATAAAACTTTGGCTGCCAAAAGTTCTAACCTTTCTTGAGAATTGAGATTCATGTTGTATATTGAGAATGAAATATGACAAGAAAACTCCACTTGATGATGTTCATCCAAAGTGTCTTGGAATAGGGGCTGTAGCCAAATAGAGATTTTGTTGTTTTCTATTTAACTCCACTTGAGAATTGAGATTCATGTCTGAAATACGTTGCTTCTATTTAACTCCAACCCCAACACCAACCCTTTTTACTAGAACTGCATTATGTGCACTCACTTCATCCTAAAGTTCCTGCCAATTTTTGTTTCATGGATTTTGGTTTCTTCTACTTTTGAGCAACTTGATTATGTGACAAATTAGGCTTCAGGCATCACTCATTTTTTTTTTCCTCTGGTAATATGTTTCAGGCTGATAAGCTTTTGTCACCACAGTTTCAACCATCTATTGAGTATCTGATTCGCTTCTTACATGCAGCTCGTCATGTCAAATCTTTATGTTCTCTGCTACATGTCCAGGCAATGTGAAAGATTTTAAAGATAGGTACCTGCGCAAGCCCTATGTCAACAACCTTATGGATGAACTTACCCTGAAGGGTATAACACAATTCTATGCATTCGTGGAAGAACGACAAAAAGCTCATCGCCTGAATACCCTCTTTTCAGAGGTTCGTTCTATCAACAAATTTTTCTATTCATCTTTTGCCTAAAGTGTGATGATTTGTTTCTGACGTGATTGTTCTTTAGCCTTTATTGCTCATCTTTAGGTTGTGAGCATAATTGGAATACATTTGAGTTTTGAATGTCTTGTTACAGTTTTTTATAATGTTTTTTCCTCACCGGGTACGCGCTGCGTGGCGCGCGCCACCAACGAATTCTAGTATATATATATATATCAAATAAATTATGTAATGGAAGTAGGTTGATAGTAACCAAGATGCAGAACTAAATAGGTTGAGGTTAAACTAATTTTCGGGAAACCATGAAAGTAGAAAATATTTGATTGGTAGAATGATTATCAGCCTATTTTTTTGGATGAGCCATTGAAGGCCTGGAAAGGGGTGGTGGGAGTCCATACCACACAAATTACAAAGGGTAATAAAAGGGAGGGATAGAGGGCCGATTATCAGCCTATTTGATTTGACCAAATTTTTTATTCGATTTGAGATGAGAAAATTCTCACTCATAGTTTGTTTTGCTATGATTATAAACAAAAGTAAATGTCAATCTTTAAAGAATGTCGGATTTTATCTTCCAAAACCAGTTTTCAGCCATGAACAATTATGTTGCAATATTTCATGTCACTAGCAAGATGTGGCTAAAAGTATTAATATGCAATTAAGAATGATTAACTCAAGATACCACAAGAAATGTTGTTTATAATGAAATTTATATATGACAGAAAATTTGCAAAATGGATAGTAGATGTAGGTGATGGTAAAATGGGTATTGATTTTGGAGATGTACAATTAGATGTGACATTTTCGGGTGATATTCTTATAAACTCTACGGGTGATCATATAGCGGTAATTTTTTAAAGTACATATACAAATACAAACTGCACTACTTCAAATTCAGACATTTTTAAAGATAATGTTATACTAGCCCCTATCAATGAGATTTTCACCAATTAAATTTTCAGCAAATTGTTAGGAAAATTTTCATCTTATGTTTCATACTTATTTTTTAATTTTATTTTATCTTAATTTAAATTTCAAATCAAATAAATATTATTTTAATAATTATTTTTATTGATATGTTAGGTTAGTACCGGAGAAGCCACAGAAGCTAAAGATACGGTATAATATGATTTCTCTGTTAGTTTTAAAAATGATTAAATTATATTATCATACGTATATATAACCTCTTTTGAATATATAAAAAATCATTACACATTTTTCATTACTCAAAATACAATTTATTATTACTATATATAATATAAGTATATATATTATATAAAATATATAGTTATGCCCGTCGAGTCTCGACGGGTTATTTACTAGTTTTTCTTTTTTAATTCACATACGCAATCTTGGCCATATAAATTTTTTAAACAGACAATCTTGGCCACGGATTATTGTTGCAGTTGAATTCTACACGCTGGGAAACGAGGGCACCATAATTAATGTTGCTCGGGATACATAGGGCACCGTAAAAGAAAATGAGAAACATCGTCAGAATGCACAATAGAACAACTGAACAACATTGGGAACTTTTAAAGTATGAAATAATAGGTTGTTATAGTCGCCGATCAATCAACCACTGAGAGTTAATACCCATTGGAGATCGGCTGTTGTGATCGAATTGAACCGACGGCCTACCTAGATTTGGTCTCTGCTGGTCCGGTTTCGGTTTGGCATTAGGCCAAACTGGGAAACCGCCGATTGAACTAGGGTTTCGTGTTTTATGTTATATATATATATTTTTTTATTTTTTTATGAGCCGAAGCCAGAGAAAGAAATACAAAATAAAAGAAATAAAAAGAAAGAAATACAGCAAAGGAGATGGATAAAGGGGAAACTAGAAACGGGGAACCATGCGCCGGATGCATCCGCCGCCAAATCCCCCATAACAAAGTCAGACGAAAAGGTCCACGTGGTGTAGAAAGCTTCACTCCCTGCACCGTGTTTGACCAAACAATCGAAAACCTTGTTCCCTTCACGCAACACATGATAAACCCGGCAAAGCTCAAAGGATGTCCTCAACCCCTGAATGCGTTGGAAAAGAGAAGCAAGGGGATGAAAACGGTCCCAAGAATCCAGAGTCTGAATAGTAGCCAACGAGTCGGTATACACACTCACCCGACGAATGCCCTGTTGAAATACATAGTCCAAACCAGCAGCCAAACCAAACAATTCAGCGTAAGCAATGGTGGAGTGCCCAAGGAATCCACAGCCCCCTCCCTTCCATTGACCTTCTTCATTGCGCACAACAAAGCCAAAACCCGAGCGGCCCGGGTTAACCATCGAGCTACCATCAATATAAAGGATTATTCCCGTGGCACTTTTCATGTTCCAACGCACCATGCGAACTGAAGTAGAATTATTTCTCCTAACTCCAGCCGCAAGGGCTAAGGCCTTGGTAAGCCGAGCTATTTCTCTTAACAACATCCAAACAGTTTTATTTTGTTATTATAATAAAACAACAGTTTCACTACAATTCTTTTTTAATGCTTTAAAAATATATAATCACCTGAAAATAATTCTTTTTTTAAAAAACATTGACACTCACGGTAAAGGTGTATGGGATTATGGGAGTTCGAGCCATACAAATTATAAAGAGAGATAAAGGGGAGTGATAAGGGGTCGGGTGGAAATCGAACCTCAACTATAAAATTGAAAATCATGGCATATGACCACTAGATCAAATCAGGATGAAAATAATTCTATTGCCTCTTTTAACTAGACAAATGAAAAAATATTATTAAAAAATTATGAATACAAACCGACAAGTACTCGTCCATTCTCATTAATGAATATGGATGAAGGCAATCTTGCTAACTTTAAAGATAGAGCAAATACCAAAAAATAGACCCAAATTATGTTTTTTTTTTGAGGGAAAATGGTTATTATTTCATAAAGAAAAATCCAACCAAAGTTTGGGAGAACATCTCCAACAACAAAAAATAATCTGCTCCATCTAAGTCCTACAGCACCTCATTGCTCAAACAAGGAAGCAAGCTGCCACAAACTACCACAACCACTATTCGCTAAAATTTATACACCAAGGTGTTAATAAAAGGTCCTGCCTCCAAAGGTGAGAACAGCCCGGCCTCCAAAGGTGAGATCAGCCTGTAGAGAACGCTTCACTGGACACAGCCATTCCTCCACTTTTGTCGCCCTATCAGTAATATGAAACAGCAATCAATCGTCACGCAAATGACAGCATCGTTTGGCATTATATCTTAAAAACGCAGCAGCGCCGGCATTCACGAAAGTCAATCGAGACACGCAGTCACCATGCTCCAGGTCTTTTCACCAAACGATCAAGCCTGCATAATTCACTCTGTGTAGTATCCCTTCTAGACCTCTACAGTTATCTCACTAAGCACAACCGGTTCCTTCCGACAGCAATGATTATGTGCGCATACATTCAAATTGAACAAACAGTGAAGCTCACAGATGATGAATTCATGAGACAATCTATAAACTTACTTCAAAATCATATCTCCCCTGCATTTAGTATCATATCCATTGCAACAATAAAAGAAAGTATGGAGGGGAAGGGGAACAAGCCAAAAGGGTGGAGGGGGTGGTTAGCAGAAAAGGAAAAATGGGGGACCATCTATACATTCACACCAAAAAATTCTGGCCGTGTTGCAAAATCGATACCTCAGTCTACCCAAATGAGACAGCCTCTTAATGCAGAACATAATACAAGTGAGCAGCTAATCAATCATCCCGGGTGGTGCATTATACAATACACTCTTTCTCAACTCCAAAACATACTTTCTAATTGCTTTCTTATATATACAACCTCTTAACTATCATCAAACCTTTCTCCATTTTTCTACATGATCCTTCCTGCAACATTTCATTTTTCCCCTTTTTTTCTAGTTTTTTTTAAATCTTTTTTTTTTCAAATGTTTCCCACCTGCCATTATCAAATGAAGATTATGGGATCGTCCTCCCATTTCAAAACCATTCCAATACCCAAGAATCTGTACTTCTTATTTGCAACACCGGAAGAATTTTTTGTTGAAATGTAAAGGCAGTACGAGAACTTCCAATAGGCATAGGAATCTGTATGAATAGGGCAGTGAAGGGGAAGGATTGTGGTTCAAGGGATAGAAAAGAATTAAATGTTAACAATGATAATGTATACCACATTAGGGTAAGTCAATTATCTCGGTCAAGGTTCGTATAGGCTAGGGAACGACTTAAAGGGTAATAGGCGCCCAACAGTCAAGACAATGAAATGCCCTAGTACCCTTTTCATATCCGATGCACCAGAATGAATACTATAGGCTCAATATGAATATTGAATCAAGTTCGAGATTTTCAGAAAGACATCACCTGTACACAGATCTGAAGAAGCTTAGGCTCGGCTCTCCCCGGTTTAAATTGTCAGTAGTCTTAGCGGATAGATTGCAGGAGGTCGACAATTCCATGTCTATTGCAACGGCAGATTTCAGCAGCCTCAACCACCTCAGAACTTAGTCCATTTCTTGAGTAGCATCATCAGATCATTATCAGCAGCAGAATGGCAGCAGCAGCAGCACCGTCCCATAGCAATCTTTACCCACCAACCAACACAATAACACGCTCAGTCCATTAACCTGGTACCCTTTTGAAACATTTGCAATTAGACCATCAATAATTATAAGTACAGTTCAAATCTAGCAATAGAACCGCATTGGACCCAGCAATCAACAAGAGTGAATTTGAACCACTTTCACACTAGAATTCATTCCCAAATCTGATAGTTCCACTCCAAGACCCGACCTTAGGTAGAGATGCCAAAGGAATACAGAACCGAACCATTGGCACCATGAAGCGTCTCTCCCTAATTCTCCTACAGCCGTTTCTTCCAGTACCACCCAGCACCAGTTTTCGTTTCTTCAAGACCTAATACCTCTTACAAATAGATTTCGGACAACACAGACTTTAACGAGTCTAGCACTCTTCATCCACCGAACACCAGCAATAGCTACACCCAAAACACTACCCCGCAGTGCTACTCTACCGATCTCAGTACCACTCCTCTTTTTTACACTCCCCAGATGCCCCCATCTTAGCCCAATGGTCGGCTAGAGAGTTGCGCTCTCTTAACATATGTTGGAAACGGACTTCTCCTGCACACTTTATTATCGCCAGAATTGGATCAAAAAGTTCACAGAACCTCCAAGGTATGCTTCCCGGATCAACCACCCATTTTACAACATTAATAGAGTCACATTCAAAAAGAAGCTTTAGTAATGGAAATCCTTGATCTCGAATGAGTGCTTGACATACACGGTTTATAGCTTTGATCTCGGCTTCAAATGGAATCAGCAATGCCAATAGTGTCTGAAAGTATGTAGATGACCTCTCCATCGGCATCTCTAATAACCCCTCCAATCCCGGCTGGGTCCGGATTCCCAAAGGAGGAACCATCCGTATTGATCTTCCACCACCCTACAGATGAACGAATCCATGTCAACCCTCTACGCAAAGATCTGCCTGTTGTCCTTGCTTCCGAATGCAGACCATCAAGAAAGTGACCACCAACTCCAAAGCAAAGAGTATCAGCATCCGACTCCAAGGCCTTCCACCAATATCCTGTTCTCCATTTCACCTCCTCCACTGCCTCGGACAGTGCTACCTGTTTCCCTTTAAATATTGCATCGTTCCGAACCTTCCAGATTGTCCAAATTATTGCCAGCCCGGTAATTAACCGTAATTGTCGACGTCCCTTTGTGACTTTGTTGCTAAACCACCATAACAACAGATTAGTTGCAAAGCCTGGAATCACCCAATCCCCACCGAACCATGATGCACCTGTTCGCCACAATGAACTCGCGAATTCACACCTGCAAAATAAATGGTCAGTTGATTCCACCTCATTTCCACATACTCCACATTGAGCAGCTGAGGTCTGAATTACACCCCTCTTGAGGAGTATTTCCTTTACTGGAAGCGCATGGTTAAAAAGCTTCCATGCTAAAATCTTTGTTTTCATTGGAGATTTTATTTTCCAAAACAATCTCCACATCTGCTGCATCTCAGGTCCCTCATTATTAGTCCCCAGTTTCCAACAGGAAGCAACCGAGAATGACCCATTTCCCTCAAGAAGCCACACCACTCGGTCCTCCCGGTATCGGCTCAACTTCTTGCGATTGATCACTGTCAGGAAATGATTCCAGACTTCATTCTCCCAGTCAAAAAGAGCCCTTCTCATTTGGAAATTCCATCGCCATTCAAGACCTGACCAGCCACCATAATCAGCCACCATGCCACCTTTATGAACCACCAACGCGTGTAATCTAGGGAATAATTCTTTCAACGGTCTTCCTTCCTCAACCCAAACATCATTCCAAAATCGTGTTAGTAAGCCATTCCCCACACATATTTTGAAATTTGCCCTCCTATTTTCCATGCTCGGCCTATCCCAAACAGTGCACATACTGCCCCACAATGATCTCCGTTGTCTAACTTCTGGAATTAGCGGTGAAAGACTCCCGTAGTAATTTTTATCAATAACCTCCTTCCAGTGGGAGTGTTCCCTCCCAAATCTCCATTTCCATTTGAGGAGAAGAGCCTCATTTAGCCTCTGCACATTCCACAGGCCTAGCCCCCCGTTGTTTTTGTGATGACAGATTTTTTCCCATCCTATTGTGTGTAACTTTCTGTTTCCCTCAAAATCATTCCAGAAAAAATCTCTTTTGGCTTTCTCCAAACGCTCCGCCACCTCCTTGGGAATCTTAAAGATCGATAAGAAGTACACGGGAAGACTTTGCAAAATTGCTTTAATTAAGCATAGCCTCCCCGCCTGAGTCAATAGCTTCCCTTTCCACCCGGATAGCCTCTTCTCTACTTTCTCGATAACAGGCTGCCAAATAGATATCCCATTGAGCCGGCCCTCAACTGGAACACCAAGATATTTCATAGGCCAGAGACCACTTTCACACCCCAATATAGCAGCAACAACCCTGTCCAAGTCTGGTGTAGTGTTAATACCATATAAATTGCTTTTCCGGAAATTAATTTTCAAGCCTGTAGTTAGTGATAAACAGTGTAGCAGGCGCTTGATCACCATCACTTGTTGAATCTCCCCCTTACAGAATATTATTGTATCATCAGTGTACTGTAAGTGAGAAATAATTGGACCTTCTTTTCCCGACTTCAGGCCTTGAGTAATACCCTTTTCAGTCGCTATCTTCATGAGGGTATTGAAGATTTCAGCTACCAAGACAAAAAGATACGGTGAAATGGGATCACCTTGTCTCAAGCCTTTACTCATTTCAAAGTATTTCGTAGGGGTGCCATTCACTAAAACTGAAGCCGAGGCCGAGCAGACACACGTCTTCACCCAATTTATCCATCTTGCCCCAAAGCCCATTCCATTAAGAACTTGGATAAGCGCATCCCATGATACGTTGTCGTAAGCCTTTGCGAAGTCGAGCTTGATCACAAAGCCACTTTGGCCACTGACGCGAGTCGCCTGAATGACCTCTGAAGCAATAAGTACCCCGTCCAAAATTTGCCTTCCACTTACAAACGCCATTTGAGATTCCCCTACAAGCCTCCCCAAAACTGTTTGTATCCTTCTCGCCAATACCTTAGTAACTATTTTATAGGCGCTTCCCACTAAAGAAATTGGCCTGAATTTGCCAAATTCCATTGGATTTTCAACCTTTGGAATGAGTGTGATGAAAGATCCCCCGGCCTCTCTAGGCAGTTGGCACGTTCTGTATAAACTATCAAATAGCTCCATTACATCCCTTTTAGTACCTCCCAATTTTTTTTATAGAATCCAATATTATAACCGTCCGGCCCTGGAGCCCGGTTACCCTCGCAGCACCAGATCGCCGATTTAACTTCTTCCTCCGAAAAGCGCCGTTCCAGCCATTCCCGATCTGCATCTCCCAGCCTTGGCATCCCTGTATTGTCCATCACAAATAACTCATCCTCATTCCTGGAGAATAGGTCCTTGAAGTGTAGGAATGCCGCCTCTTTAATCTCCTTCGGATCATCAATGATCTGTCGATTTCTTTTAATAGCTCTTATAAAACCCCTTCGCCTATGAAGAGTAGTCATGGCGTGAAAAAATCGGGTGTTATTGTCACCTTCTTTGAGCCATTTAATCCTCGACTTTTGGGCCCATCTCCTCTCCTCGGCCAAAAATAGTTGTTGCAATTCACCTTTCTTAGCCCTCCACGACTGACTCGCCACAGCCTCTATTCCACTGGTTTGGAAACCCATTTCTAAATCCTCAATCTCAGTTAGTAATTTTTTGGTCCGTTGCTCCAGAGCATCAACTCCATAACCATCCCAAGCCCGAATCTTTTGTTTCAACATTCTAAGTTTGTCACAAAGCCCACCACTCCCAGCCGATACATTACTACCAACCTGCGCCTCCACCCAATGTTCTCTAACCATCTCCTTAAATCCTCTTTCTTCCAACCAATAATTATAAAATCTAAACGGTTTCGGCCCCCATGATCTTTCCCCAGTTTCCAAACAAACAGGATAATGATCCGACAATATTGAATCCCCTCTTCGCTGTCTGATTCCACCCTTAATACACAACCACCCTGGCGAAACTAGGAATCGATCCAACCTGCTACTAGACCTCCCACCTCTCCCAACCCACGTGAAATGGCCCCCCTCCATAGGAAGGTCAATTAGGCGAAGTCTATCAATAAAGCTTCTGAACTCCCTCATTGAACCGACATCCAGGCTTTCCCCTATTCTTTCACCCTCCGACATAACCGCGTTAAAATCCCCAGTGAAACACCATAGCTCCCCATTACCCGTGTTGCATTTTTGGATAAGAGATTCCCATAGATCAGCCCGTTCACTCCTACCATTTGGCGCATGGAGTGAGACAATGTTAACAACACCTTGTACCCCACTCATACTCCCTCTGATCCAAATGTAACTAAACTCTGTCTCCACTACATCAAACGCACATGAATTAGCGTCCCACACCACAAGAAGCCCCCCTGCATTACCGCTTGCCGGCTGAAAACAAAATTTACAACCTCTCGATCCCCATAGCCGGTTCACCAATCTCTCCTGTACACAACCCATCTTCGTCTCTTGTGTGCACAACACAGTTCGCCTCTCCCTTTTACATAATCTCAATATTGCCCTTTTCCGTACCCCACCGTTTAGACCCCTTAAATTGCTAGTTATTAAACGCATGATCAAAAATATTTATCACAACACCACGCCCCTCAACAAACAGTCTTACTGCACCCTTCCCATTTCCAGCAGCACCCTCGCGATAGCCTGTTCCCATACTTTCTTGCATCCCAGCCCCAAAGTGCCTGCCAACTCGAGAACAGCCTCGGCTTCCTCAAAGTCCAGTAGCTTTACCCCTTCACGACTCCTCATAGTTGTGAATTGAAGCTTGGCGAATTCCTCCACTTCTTTATTTTTGGAGCAACCTTTATTACCCTTCCCTTGTGACACCCGCACCCCCTTGCTAACCTTCATACAGCACTTGCGAGCCCCCACTCCTTTCCTTCCTGAGAGCACCAATTTCATTGCCTCCTCCACTTTCCTAAGAACATCAGACTCATTTTGCCTAATGACCCGTTCCCCGTCACTTTCCTCAATTGAATTCCCACGACCACACTCTGAATCGGCCTTTTTGGTTCTCGAATCGGTCTCACCATCCAAAATATCCACAGCCCCCTCTTCATCCATGTCGTTGTCCCCCTCTATACCCTGGGTCTGGATTCCCGGCCCATCTCTATCGTTCTGGCTATCCAACATCTGCTCTTCCCTTTCCTCATCGAGATCAACAGTGCTGCTACAATCCCCTCGTGTATTCGCACCGCCCTACTGTTGACCACCGATTAAGTCAGTCGGATAAGAAAAAGAAACATATTTGCCAACCCCCTTGGGCCGAGTTACTGGACTCGCTATAGGCCCATTATCTGGTGTCCCAATCCCTGCCTCCCCCAACTCCCTAATATCCTCTAAGCCCAATCCACTAAGCCCATCATTTTGTAACCCGTCTATGATCATTCCCCCCTTGCCAGTGTCCATCGATTCCGATCCACTAACCAAGGCCACTCCAGCGCATATCCCACCATCTGGGGAAGTAGGACAGTTGCCAACTTTTACATTATGGCATGATAACCCTACATTACCTACCTCCAGCTTTCTCCCACACACTTCCCCATGCGATCTTTCCGATTCCCCACATGCATGGCTCCATGACTTGCTGCCCTCGTCAACCTCCGGTAGTACTGCATCTTCACCTTTTCCGGACCGCTGATCCACCGGACAACACCTCCGCCCCTTACTAACCTCTTCAGAAACTACAACATCATCACTATAACTCACACCAATCCGGGTTTTCAACACTCGATCACCAACTTGAACACGAACCTCTGCTGGAACATTCATCCCTTCATTCAGGTTCACTAAGAGACGTATTCTATCAACTCTCTTTTTTTCCAATGTCTCTTTGTCGACAGTGGCTACCGATCCCCATCTGCTAACCAGTTTTTGAAAGTTTTCCATACACCAAGCCGTAATCGGAAGTCCAAAGATATAAACCCAAACAAGGGTTTTGCTAACAAGTCGGCCTTTAGACCACTGCCTTTTCCATCGTACAAACTCATGATCGCCACCATCTTTCAGGAACCTTTCCCTCTCCGTTATACTGCCGAACACCACGACAAGCATGAACCCCCCCCCCCCCCCCCCATAAATTATATCTTCAACGTCATCGAATTCCTTATCCAGCCACTCCTGTAATCCGACGAGCCCCTCTAGTGATCCAAGGCCAACTACCCCAGCGCGACCAAATCGAACCTCGTCTCCATGCACTTCCGACAACCTTATCACTCCATTCACCGACCCAATCCTTCCTCTTGGGATCACATCACACGCACCTCTAGTTACCTCCGCATAAGATCGTTCGTCCCTCCATGCTCCATTCCTAACATTCCAACGTTGCGGAACCCACTTCTCTCCTATGAAAGCCCTAGAAACTTTCGGTACAAACTTTTTTGTGGCTCCATTTCCGCCGCCTCTAGCACTAGGCACTGCCCAATCCGCTCTTAATCGATAGCCATTGAGTACTCTCTCGTTAATCTCTTTGATGACCCTTTCCGCTTCCTCTCTCAGTTTGAATCTGAAAAATCCAAACTTATACCCCTTTTCCGGCCACTTTCTCGCCGGGAAAAACCAGTCACGAACCTTTGTAACATTGTCCATTATAGAGAAGATTTCCTTACTGCCCGTGTTGAGAGGAATATTCCCTACAAATACACCCACCAACTCTTTACGTGTCTGTTGAAATTTCATTCCGGTCACTTTCCCCGTTCGAACCTCCTGAGTCCTTCCATTCATTTGAGCCTCGTTTCCCTCCTTATCCTTGTGGATGCTCCTTTCATTGCTACGGTCCTTGCTGCAATTGCCCTCCCTTGCAGATCCAGAATAACTATGCTTCCCCGCTACAGCCACGCCGCCCCCCGCCGGAGCATTCGAGAGAGTCATAGCTGCCATCCGAGAGGAAAAGAATGTCACCACTTTTAGACCCAAATTATGTTAAAATCTTCACTTAGGTACCTAAATTTTTTTACTGGAAAAAACTAGACCTCAACTTTTAAAAGTTGGAAAAAACTAGACCTCTATTCAAATAAACTTTTTTAAAATATGATTTCTCATCCCTTTACTTTGTCTTATTTCTTCTTTTAACACAAACATTGTTATTCGATTAAATTTGTAATCTCTTTTTTTTTATCTTAACAAATAATTGCCAAAAATATTTGTGTAAATAAAATTTATAATTCGTTGGGCAAAAAAAAACTTATAATTCTAGCCATTAAAAATCTAGATTTTTAAATACTTTAGACCTTTTAAGAAAATTTCATTATTAAAATATTTATATTTATTGAAAAATATATGGAATGATAATAAATATTTTCTTTTTGGGGGAAAAGGAGGGCCGAAGTCGATAATATATACTCCCTCCGTTTTTTTTTGTTAGCTACTGTTGACTAATGAGTACTGTTCATTTATATACTTTGACTTAAAGTTTTCTCATGGTTATACAAGTTAAAATATAGCCAAGTGTGATCTTGTTAGATTCGTCTCGTCTTGTAGATTTTAAATATCGAACTTTTAGAATTTTTACATGTACCGAATTTGAATTATTAATGGTTTAAAATGTGCATTGGACTGCATGCTGAGTGGGTTTGTAGCTATCTTTAAAAAACGGAGGAAGTATATCTCAAATTATTTTTAATTGAGCCCGACAATAGTATAACTAAATTTATGAATCTATAATAAAGGTAATTATAAATATAAATTAATTACAAAAAATAAAAAATTAATATCTTTAATTTAATTTTATATAAATTTATATTTATGAAAATATGTTGCGCTCATTATATGTTAAGATTTATCAAGAAACTTATAAATTTAATGGAAATAATAATTTTTGGTGTTAAAATAAGAACTAGTAAAAGTAAAGGGGTGAGAAAGAATATTTTAGAAAAGTTTATTTGGGTGGAGGTCTAGTTTTTTCCAACTTTTAAAAGTTGAGGTCTAATTTTTTCCAATAAAAAAGTTTAGGTACATAAGTGAAGATTTTGACATAATTTGGGGCTATTTTTTGGGATTTGCTCTGAAAGATAATACAAATTCAAAACCAATATAGATACTCCTTACAATTTATTACGCACAGTATATTTTAGAAGTAATAGCCTCTGTTGTCCTGTCAGACATAGCAAAAAAGTTTTTTACACCCACCGCTTAAAAGATAACTTTTCTACCCGAAAAGACAAAAAACCCTTCGGTCGGAGACTTCGATCGGACCGATCGAAGCAAAAATAGCCGACCGAAGTGCCTATTACTTAAGCATGATTAGTTGAGCTTCGGTCGCGAGAAAAAGCTTCGGTCGCGCAATGTGATGACTTCGACCGAAGCAAGAAATAGCCGACCGAAGATATTTTTTATTGAAAATTTATTTTGTTTTTGTTTTCATTAGTATATATTATATTATTTGAAATTGTATATATTATTATTATTAGTGTATATATTATATTTAAATTATATTATATTATTTGAAATTTTTTATATTATTATTGAATTTATATATGACATTTATTATATTTTTGGTAAATTTATTAAAGTATTAATTATGATTATTATTTAAATTATTATTTGATTATTATTATATTTACTATATTTTATTTTATTTTAAATTTTATATATTATTATTTCTAATATTAATTAGTATTATGGAAATCATGTAACACCCCGGTTTTTGGTCACCCAGGTCGGGATGTCACCGCCACACCTCCCTAGCAAGACACGGGTTCTCCGAGCTTGCTAAAGAGATGCAAGGCTATGGTTTTTCAGAATTTAAAACATTCAAACAGCCCATTTATATATAATTTAAAAATTAATACATCAAAGTTGCAGCGGAAAATAATATTTACATAAGAACAATGCAGCGGAATTTAAATATAGCCAACACGGCCAGAATACGGGTTAAACAGGCCCGTTCATGCAATTTCTAGTCTAACGTAACATTTAAAAATAAATTGTTTCCCCAAACTTCCCATGAATGCATATGATGATGCATATTCTTCAGCTCTGAAATAAACAGGGAAATAAAAATGGTTTGGTCAGCACTACGTGCTGAGTAAGTTACCACAAACATAATTATGAGGTTTCAAAGCCTTTAATTAAATTTAAAAACATGTGCATAATATCCATGATTTAATTTATCCAACTAACAATAATTTAATTGTGTATTTTAAAAGACAAGGGTTTCCATAAGATCATAATTCAACAACATGATAACATAATCGCAAGACATAATTTAAAGGCATAATTTAAATAAGGAAACTATCTAAGTATTTCAGGATTTCACTATCCCTCTTTTATTCGATATAATCTAGTATAATTTATTCTTGGGGAATCGAACCCGCAAGAAAACAAACAATCGCCCTTGGGGAATCGAACCCGCAAGAACTCACATACATCCTAGGGAATCGAACCCGTAGGAATCAACACATATTCTGGGGAATCGAACCCGCAGAAAGACACACCCTGGGGAATCGAACCCGCAAGGTTTGACACGGACATCCTGGGGAATCGAACCCGCAGGAGAACAAACAATCGCCCTTGGGGAATCGAACCCGCAAGAACTCAAACACACCCTGGGGAATCGAACCCGCAAGGTTTGACACAGACATCCTGGGGAATCAAACCCGCAGGTCAAACAAGTTTCGCAAATTTCACGAGTTTCATCAAGAGTTCAAGATTTGACTCGGTCAACCACAGTTTAATCTAAAATACGTCTAAAATCAGATTTAATTTCAAAAATTCCGAAATTTCGCGTCTGACTCCAAAACGTCAAGATCTACAACTTTCGTGTTTTAACTTTTTCAATCCGAGATACCTAAATAGGTCAAAAAACACTAATTTTCACAGAAGTATAAATCTGTCCGAATTTCCTAGGTCACAGTTTAGAGATTTCGAATTCTACCATAGCAAATCAACTCCAAAATTAACGAAATTTGACAGAGATCATCTTAAGACATATATCTACAACTTTCATGTTCAGCAACAGATCTAATTCATCCTATTTCTATTGTCAAAAACGCCAACAATTTCGGGCCAAGAATCTGTCAAGATTTCAAGATCCACAACCTAGCAGTTCGGTTTCTGGTGGATTTCATATATCAAATCATCACGAAAAATTCTGAAAATTTACGGAGGTGTTCTTTATGCATAGATCTACAACTCTTATGTTCGACGCTAAGCCTAGATCGGTCTAGATCCAAGGTAGAAATCACCAACAAGTTCGAACTAAAGTTCTGTCACCGTTTCAAGATCTAAACTCAAGGCAGGTCTGTTTGTGGTTGTTTTCGGATATCAAAACACGATGAAAAATTATGAAACTTTTACAGTACATAGAACTATGTCTTAGGAACGTTTTTCGTGTTTTAAGTGTTTCCGTTTGAAGTCGTTTTAAGGTTCGGAAAAATTAGACAAAACTGTTGCGCCGTTAAAAATCACATATGGACAGATTTACGAAAGATTTGCTTAAGTTTCTAGATTTGAATATTTTTACTACTCCCAAAACCGTGTAAGCGTTAACTTACAGTGTCTATGAACGTCGGGGATGTCTAGTTCGGAGGCGTGGCTTCCAGATCACCGTTTCTCCTCTCCGTTCGTCGGGTTCTACGATCTAGATTCAATACGGGGTGTAGAAAGAAAAGAACCGAAGTTAGAACCCGTTTTCGGATTGAAACGTGAAGAGATTTATCGAACCAGAGCTTACCACAACGTTTGGAGATCCTTGGATTTTCGTCCAAAGCTGCTGCCTCCGTTTGGTGCTATCCGTCGACTCCGAATTTAGGGTTTCGAACGTATAGAAGGTTGTAGGGTTTTGTAAACTCGTTTGGGGCTCCCAAGGGGTTTATTTATAGAATTCTCAATCCCTAGGGAGTCCACATCTGACCTAAAGGTCTTGGGTCGAGAGATGTTCAACCGAAAGTCGAAAAATCCGCGTTCGGGCGAGAGATTCACGCAACAACCAAATCTGTCAAGTGGCGCGGTCGTGGCGCGCTAATCGCCCTCCACCGCGCGGCCACCGCGCCGACTTCGCCTGGACTTCGGTCCGGGCGGGTCGTGCGATCCGTCGTGCTTTTCCGCCTCTCTTTCGGGTTTTTATCCCTCTATGCTCCCGAATTCCGATTCCCGGGGTATCTCCGGGTTTCTACTTTCTCTCTAAATTTATTCTCAGTCTAATTGGATGTTTTGGGCTCGAATCCTCGAGTTCATTAGTGTCGGGTTTGGGTGTACCATTTATTTACCTTTAATCCATCATTTTATTTAATTAAATTCCTTTAATTCCTTCTTAAGTAAAAATCTCATTTCTCATTTCCTTATCTTTATTTACTTCTTTTATTTGCTGGATTTATTTATTTATTTATGATATTTATTTTATCTATTATTTATTTATTTAACTATTGTTTTATTTTATGATGGAAAATTCTCGAGTATTACAAATCATTATTATTATTTTTGATGTATTTATTATATAATTATTATTATTATTTAAATTATATATTATATTTATTATATTTTTGGTGTATTTGGACATTTTAAAGTATTAATTATATTTAGAGGTAATAACTAAAATAGGCCATCAGAAGGAGACATTTCCACTTTTGGGCCATGATATTTTGATTTAGGAAAATAGGCCATTAGAAGGATTTCGGGCCTGAATTTAGGCCATTGGACTGGAATTCGGGCTGCGATGGCCTAAAAGTGGAAATGATTCATTCTGGTGGCCTATTTTAGTTTTTTTCAATGATTATTTTATTTTATTTAATTAAATATTAATCGTCAAACCTACCAATCACCTCACACTAATAAATAAATATACTAAATTAAACTTTCAAATTACCCACTACCAGTAATAATTTCAGTCCACCCTACAGACACATATGAGTAAATCAAAAATAAATAAATAAATAAAAATTGTGGGGTTGGGGACTTACTCCATTGGTAAGTCCCCCAGGTTGGGAGTTCGAATCCCCACCCGGCCACCTATCTCTCCCATTTGTTCACTTTGTAATTGTGTGACTTGTGCTCCCACCACCCGTTCCAGGCCTCCAATGGCTCCTCAAAAAAAAAAAATTGTAACTCATTACAATCATATTATATAAATTTTTAAGTTACCTTTTTTAACACTATTAATAGGATGGATGAAGTAATATAAGAATAAAATAAATATTAATTCAAATATATTATAAAATAAGTAAAACAAATACATATTCAAATAAATTATAAAGTAAAAATAAACATATTTTATTATAAGTATCCCAAAATTTTCGGACATGGTATTTTATGTAGGAATAATTAGTATTAAATGCAAGAAATTTTTCGGGCATGAGTATGTTTGGCAATTAATATTTAATTATTTTTAAAATAGAAATGAAATAAAAAATGTTAGAATAAGAAAAAAAGGAAGTAGGACATAAATAATGTCACATAATGAGTATTATTTATTTTAATTACATAAAATAAAAAAATAATTCCAAAAAACTAAAATAGGCCACCAGAAGGAGTCATTTCCACTTTTAGGCCATCGCGGCCCGAATTCCAGCCCAATGGCCTAAATTCAAGCCCAAAATCCTTCTAATGGCCTATTTCCCTAAATCAAAATATGGTGGCCTAAAAGTGGAAATGACTCATTCTGGTGGCCTATTTTAGTTATTACCTCTTATATTTATGATACCAATAATGATATTATTGTTATTATTATAATTATTATTATATTATTATTATATTGACCATATTTTATTCTATTTGTAATTGTAAATATTATTCTTTCTAATATTAATTAGTATTATGGAAATTATTTTTATTATATTTGATGTATTTATTATATAATTATTATTATTTAAATTATATATTATATTTATTATATTTTTGGTGTATTTGGACATTTTAAAGTATTAATTATATTTATGATACCAATAATGATATTATTGTTATTATTATATTTATTATTTAAATTATTATTATTATATTTATTATTATATTATTATTATATTGACCATATTTTATTTTATTTGTAATTGTAAATATTATTATTTCTAATATTAATTAGTATTATGGAAATCATTATTATTATTTTGATGTATTAAATATATAATTATTACTAATATTTAAATTATATATTATATTTATTATATTCTTGGTGTATTTGGATATTTTAAAGTATTAATTATATTTGTGATACCAATAATGATATTATTGTTATTATTATGATTATTATTGATATTATTATTATATTATTATTATTATATTTACCATATTTTATTCTATTTTAAATTATATATATTATTATTTCTAATATTAATTAGTATTATGGAAATCATTATTATTATTTTTGATATATTTATTATATAATTATTATTATTTAAATTATATATTATATTTATTATATTTTTGGTGTATTTGGACATTTTAAAGTAATAATTATATTTATTATACCAATAATGATATTATTGGTATTATTATGATTATTACTTAAATTATTATTTTATTATTATTATATTTACTATATTTTATTCTATTTGAAATTGTATATATTATTATTTCTTATATTAATTAGCTTTGTGAAAATAATTATTGTTATTTTTGATGTGTTTATTATATAATTATTATTACATAAATTATATATTATATTATTATATTTTTGGTGTATTTAGACATTTTAAAGTATTAATTATATTTATTATACCGATAATGATATTATTATTTATTATACCAATAATGATATTATTGGTATTATTATGATTATTATTTAAATTATTATTTTTAATTATTCTATTTACTATATAATATATTATTTGAAATTATATATATTATTATTTCTAATATTTATTAGTATTATGACAATTGTTTTTATTATTTTTGATGTATTTATTATATATTACATTTAGTAATGGATAATAATGATATTTATTATTAATAAACATGATTAGTTGAGCTTCGGTCGTGAGAAAAACCTTCGGTCGGCCAATGTGATGGCTTCGATCAAGCCGATCGAAGTTGTAATAATTGCTATTTTTATTTTTATTTAAATAATAATTTATTTTTTATTTTCCGTTTATATAAATTACTATTAATATTATTAGTATTATTATAATAGTAATAATGATATTTATTATTAATAAGCATGATTAGTTGAGCTTCGGTCGTGAGAAAAACCTTCGGTCGGCCAATGTGATGGCTTCTAAGCGATCAAGCCGATCGAAGTTGTAATAATTGCTATTTTTATTTTTATTTAAATAATAATTTATTTTTTATTTTCCGTTTATATAAATTACTATTAATATTATTAGTATTATTATAATAGTAATAATGATATTTATTATTAATAAGCAGGATTAGTTGAGCTTCGGTCGTGAGAAAAACCTTCGGTCGGCCAATGTGATGGCTTCGATCAAGCCGATCAAAGTTGTAATAATTGCTATTTTTTATTTTTATTTAAATAATAATTTATTTTTTATTTTCCGTTTTATATAAATTATTATTTTTATTATTAGCATTATTATTATGGATAATAATGATATTTATTACTAATAAACAGGATTAGTTGAGCTTCGGTCGGATAAAACCCTTTCGGTCGGTAAATAAGATGGCTTCGATCAAGCCGATCGAAGTTGTAATAATTGTTATTTTTATATTTTATTTAAATAATAATATATTTTTTATTTTCCATTTATATAAATTATTATTATTATTATTAGTATTATTATAATGGATAATAATGATATTTATTATTAATAAACATGGTTAGTTGAGCTTCGGTTGTGAGAAAAACCTTCAGTCGGCCAATGTGATGGCTTCGATCAAGCCGATCGAAGTTGTAATAATTGCTATTTTTTATTTTTATTTAAATAATAATTTATTTTTTATTTTCCGTTTATATAAATTACTATTAATATTATTAGTATTATTATAATAGATAATAATGATATTTATTATTAATAAGCAGGATTAGTTGAGCTTCGGTCGGATAAAACCCTTTCGGGAGGTAAATAAGATGGCTTCGATCAAGCCGATCGAAGTTGTAATAATTGCTATTTTTTATATTTTATTTAAATAATAATATATTTTTTATTTTCCCATTTATATAAATTACTATTATTATTATTATTAGTATTATTATAATGGATAATAATGATATTTATTACTAATAAACAGGATTAGTTGAGCTTCGGTCGTGAGAATAACTGCAACAGCTCCTCTTGCGGCCCGTTGGCTCTTCTCACTGCATATTGTTTCCGCATGGGTACCTTCCCCGGTCGGGGCGTGCCACTGGACATGAAAGTTATTCGTTTCGAACAGGCGTATGCAGTGTGGCGTTTCAGCTTAGACGCCTCCGCGGACGAGTTCTATGAGGCCGCTCTATTATGATCTGATATATATAGTTCCATATTTTCGTATTTTGTGATTATTAAGCGATGTAGTATTACATTCTATTTCATGGTATGATATGATATATATATTGCTATATGATAACACAGATATGAATAACAACTGCATTATAACCAATATTCAAATAGATCCAGACGAGTTCTTCCCACAGTTATTCAAATGATCTATATATTGCCATATGATTACACATTTCCAATTATTCGGATAGGTCAGAATCTTCCCACTGCTGATTGGCATCATTCAAATTGGGGATTTCTACAACACTGGGCATTTAACACCGTTTCACCGTGTGCCCTTCCTCACCGCAACGACTACACCTCTTCTTCCTGCGTTGACGTGGTTGAGATGGTCCAGGAATGTCATTTGGATCGACTGGTAGTGTGCACCTTCTCTCTTTGTGCCCGAACTCACCACACCTACGACATCGCTGACGCCTTCCGGCACGCGAAGCTTTCTCGGTGGCGGATGGAATCCTGCTCTGTTTCGGTCGTCCTGCTTGCCTTGGGCATTTTGGTGTACCGCATTTTACGTCTGCTATTTCTTTAGGTATTTTCCAAACATCGGGGTGTTCCATTGGAAAGACATACTCGCCCCACACAGCAAGTAGTGTATCACGCGTGTAAAAGGATGGCACGTAGTAGTTCAACTCCCCTCTAAAGGACCTGTACATAAAAAAATTGATAATTCCAAGCCAACATCGGACTAATCAAGCAAATAAGAAGTTGTTGTATCTAACACATACTTGATTGCGGCAACAGCGTGGGCGCACGGGATGAGCTCGGTCTGGAACAAAATGCACGTCCATGTCCGATCAATGCCAAGGTCCACCGTGTACGTCTTATTGTTTTGCTTCACGTGATACACATTTGGGCGGTTCGTTGGCCTGACAGGTAGCGTATCCCCCACTTCTCTCGCTTTTGATAAACATATATTCGCCCATTCTGTAAGAGGACCGGTGGTAAGTGCTGCCAAATTGTGTCTCTTCGTGAACCATTCACTCAGAATGGCACGGATAACCTCGAATAGGGAGCAAATTGGTAGCTTCCTTGCCCACCGGAGCCGGCGGTTCATGCTCTCTACGATGTTCGTCGTCATCATGTCGTAGCGACGAACGACGCAACGCACCCGAGCCCACTTCTCCTGTCCGATAACGTTCACAAGGTAGTGATACGCGCCAGGATAATGATCTTGCAACGTCTTCATATGACGCTCGTACTCGGAGTTCTTGAAGGCATAGGCGGCTGCGGTGAATGTGTCAACCGCTGACTTCCCTCCGTGCTTTAATATTTTCGTTGAGAGGTGCACACAACACAGAACGTGATGCGCCATCGGCATGGCTTCATAAACTGCTCTCCTTATTGTCGGAGAACCATCGGAAACTATAAGCACATTGTCAGGAATGTCAAGGGCCCGTCTCAACTGCAGAAGAAACCATGTCCAGGATGGGACCGACTCGACTGCCCCTACACCGAAAGCCAGTGGGTAAATCATATTGTTGCCATCCTTCGCCACGGCCGCGAATAAGATACCCTTGTAAGATCCTTTCAAGTGTGTGCCGTCTATTACAATGAACGGCCGCATATGATTCCATCCTTTAATGGAAGCACCAAGCGCGAAGAAAGCGTATTTGAAACGACCCTTTCTGTCCAACATGTAGTCCGTAACAGTACCCGAGTTCTGCTGCTCCAACATGTATAGGAATGACGGAACCATCTGGAACGAGGTGTCGTGGTCCCCGAACAGCGATGCTATTGCGTGTGCCCTAATTTTCCTAGCTAGGGCTACCGACACAGTGACGCCCCTCTTCTTCAGCGTAGCCTGAACCTGTACAGGTGACAGTGTGCTCTCATCGAGCACTATTTGATCTCCGAGGAAGGTACCCAAATATCTGGATGGGAGTGTGTTGGGTGGGGGACGGTCTGGATTCATTGTGCACGTATGTGGAATTAACTTGTACACAACCCACGTTGATCCACTGCCTCGCGCACGCAGCTTAAATTCACAATCTTCGTCACGACAGCACACCCAATACCTGTGCGGCTCTGACTTAACCGTCTTCATGCCAGCTCTCTGCTCCACCAAATACTGAACGAGCTTCTCCTTCAGCTTGTCTTTAGTCCCGAAAACTGACCCACGCGCTAGGATTCTATCAACTGAATCGTCCATGTACGGATCCACGTCTCGCTCGGGCAGATCAAAATGCGGTCGCGACAGATTCCACATCCCGCTGGTCATGTCGGGTACAACGAACGCTTCTTCAGTATTTTGCCAAAACGGATTCTGATCTCCATGCAACCCCCGCCCTCCACGCATCTTTCGACCACGATTTTTGTTTTGTATGTCCCAAAAAATTTGATTCCTCAATCTCTCTCGTACTGAATGACCGAGACCCTTCTTCGTCGCCGTAGTCTGGGTCGTCCGACTCGTCCGACTCGTCAGACTCGTCGTCCATCGAAGATAGCCATTCTTCCTCTTCACTCTCCTCTACCTGCACCTCCTCTTCGGCGCCATCTTCTCCCATGCGCTCCCCTTCATTGGACTCCGGAGGTGGGATGTTTTCTGCTTGCCCTGCATTCCCCTGCCCGTATTCATCTCCATACATGTTACTCCATCCTCCGTGCCCACTCGTATATCCGGGTACATTTCCCATGTTGCTTGCACCATACGCATTTTCCCCTCCGTCAAAAAACTCGCTGTTGTTTGCACCAACATTCGGGTAATTGTAAAAATTATGCATCGGTTGTTGCCCGAATATCGCATCTGTCCAGCTTCCCGGCTGTGGAACGAATAGATAATTGAATTGTTCGTTATAATTTGTAGACGGTTGTGGAACGTCTGTACCTAAAAAAATTATTTAACACGTATTAATATTCATTAACATGTAATGGCACCTCCCAAATAATCGAAATTAAGCCCATATAGAAAAGCTTACGGTTCATGTCTTCCGGATCTCTATTACCAGTGGTGGAATCGCCCTCGAACCAATTGGAACCGAACCAAGACATTGTTCCGTCTCAAATAATACACCTGTCAGCAATTTGATTCACAAAACTACTTTTAATAACAATAATCTAACAATAACTGTATACATTTGTTATTTTATTATACCAAATATTTTTAATATAACGAAAAATGCTTATAATTACTTTAGCATTTCTAAGTACAAATAACAACAATTTCCATCTAATTAACTACAAACTAAATTAATCACCGTTTAATTTACTAAATTTAAACTTAATTAACCTACAAATTAAATTAAAATGAAACTCCCATTTTGGTTCATCCACATATAGAAAAATTCTGTATACCCACATATAGAAAAATAATAAATTTTAAATTCCATAACAGTTTATTAAAATTGACACCGTTTTAAATTCCATAACATGATATATGTACCACAAATTTAAACTTAATTAACCTACAAATTAAATTAAAATGAAAACAGAAAACTTTACTAACATTTGTGGTACATATATCATGGCATCTACACTTCTTAAAACAAAATCTTTATAGAGATGGTCAAAACATAAACAAAAATAAACATTTCTTAATTATAAAAAAATAATTCGACCATAACTTAAGCAATAGAAACTTAGAAACTTACGAGTTATTCAAAATGACACTGAATCCGGGCCTTCAAAGAACCACAATAGCAATTCCAAAAAGCACAAAATGTATTATTTAAATGCAACTTGATTGGGTTTTTGGAGCAAAGAAAGAGATGAAGTTTCGTGAATCTAGATCTGAGATGCAACTTGAAGTATATTATTTGAGCTTTCCACCAATAATTGAGCTGTCCACAGCTGTCCATCAATAATTGCGCTTCGATCGGCTTATTAAGCCTTCGATCGGACCGATCTAAGTGTTCCAATAGCCGACCGAAGTCTCTTTAATTATGTTTAATTACGTTAATCAGTAACCTGACTTCGGTCGCCCATTTTCTCTTCGATCGGACCGATCGAGCCCTCCGACCGAAGGGTTTTTTGTCATTTCGGGTATAAAAGTTATCTTTTAAGCGGTGGGTGTAAAAAATATTTTTACAATCCCTGACAGGGTACTGCGGTTTGCAGCCCTATATTTTAAAGTTATAACATAGCGTGTAGAGAAGAAGAAAGAAGAAAAAACACGAAAGGGGAAGCAGCTTAATAAACCGCGTGCGTAATTGACTAATTGACCGGTCACGTTTGGCAAATGTTTGACTTGGAATCTTTGTACAATGACAAATTATAGCCGGTTCCTATTGGTAATTAATTTGTCTGTACATGATAAATGATGTCCACGCTATGAAAAATGATATTAACTCCATAAAAAATGATGTTGCTTAATTTATAATATTCATTGTTTTTCATGCACACACATCATTTCACACAGTCATCATTTTTCATTGCTCTGATATCATTTTCTATGCGTACCTATCATTCCATTTTTGTCAGTATGTATTGTTGACAGCACACGAGCCACACCCAAATTATAGTATTCCTAATAATTAATGAAGACTTGGACCACAATCATGATTTTATTTATTTATTTATTTGGAATGAAACCAAACACTAAAAAAAATGTATTTAGTGTATTTAACTACAAAAAGAAAAGAATACAATAATAAGAGAATGAAAATTTTGCTTGGGATTCAAGAAATCGATTAAAGGATTGGGTGCTTTACACATTTTGGTCTTTTGGATGTCAAAGTTGCATCTAAATTATTAAAAACGAGAAATATGAGAATTTAAGACACACAAAATACAAAGAATAAAAGGAAGGTGATGAAGACTTACCTATGGTCAAGTCCCCGACTCGCAACCTATAGGTTGAGAGTTCGATTTCCTACACCGCACCTTATTACTCCTCTTATATTTTCTTTGTAAATTGTATGGTATGAACTTCCACCATCATTTCATAACTTGTATAGGCTATTAACCAAAAATGGTATGAACTCCTACCACCATTTCCTAGCATGTGTGAGCTTTTCAAAAATAGAAAAAAAAATAAATAAAAGGAAGCTATAGAGGGGGTTTGATGGGAATTTAACCACTTGGTAAAGTAAAATAATTTGTTTAAAAAATAACAAAACAAGAAATTGATAAATTAAAGAGCCGCCAAGCAAAAAAAGATAAATTAAAGAGCTAATTGCCCTTTTTAAATTTTTTATTTTATTTTATTTATTTATTTTTTTAAAAAAAAAACGGAAGCTAATTGCCTATTTCCCACCACACAAGAAATAGATACATTGAATAAAGTTGATCCGTGTGTGTTGTGACTGTGAGAAGGGTTCCATCGCTTCCTAACTCTACTAAAACAAATCGAATGGATTTCTTTAACAAGTAACCAATTTTTTTTCTTTCTGCCCTTCTTCGATTTGTTTCCACCCTTTCTCTGATTATGATTCGACTATTTCTTCGTCTTTGATTCCCGAATCCTCAACTTGTCCGATCCCAGGATTTTTCCTGTTTCCGAGGATATTCGATTTTATTTTAACGTTGTTAGTGATTGCCAGATTAGGCCCAGATGAGTTCTAGGGTTTCCCGTTTGTTTCATTGTTCAATTTTACTACGAAATTCGATTTCAAATTATTATCTGAATCATAGTTTATTTTTAGAAAAGAATTTATGCGTGGCTTGCGAGGGCCTTTTATATCATTAATTGATTGCTTTAATATATTCCTCAATATAAGATTGGATTTCTATCTATGTGGGTTGTTTTTTTGAGTTCCGTGTACTAATTTGACGGCATGTTCTTTTGAATTTATATTCTGTCAACTGTCATTAGATAATAGATAAAATTCTTTGCCACTCAAGAATTTTTTAAAGGGAAAATTGCCCGATAATCTGATTCTGCTTGAGAAAATTCATGTCTAGAGCTTTTGCCTATGTTCTTGAGTTGCTAGTTGATGATGTTTGAAGTTGTTTTTGTTGGGGCTAGGATTGATTTATTGTATATTCTCCTCTGGGATTTGTTTAGAGTCTGAATTTATTGATTCATTGAGTGTGTGTGTGTGTATATATTTTGCATTGTGTTACATATATATTAAAAAACACGGCAAAAAACACTAAACATGGCACTTTCTTTCACTAGATTGTCATGGTTGTGGTTGGGAGGTAAAGAAAAAGAGCAGAGATCTAACGATTCAATATTAAATTCGTTAAGTTCATTGGGTGATAAAGGTGGTGGTGTTGGATCACAAGAAGAGGCAGATAGTTTGAAGCTTTACTCATTAAAAGGAGTCACTAGACAGATGCCTCCCTCGACTTCAAGAAAGAAAGCAAAGACGAAATGGAAAAGTAGGGAAGAAAGGATTACGAGCATGCATAAAGAGCATGATGTGGTTTTGGTGCCATCTGATGGGGTTTATTTATCAGGGTCAGATACCGATGACTCAGACTGGTCTATAGGGTGGCTTGAGCCGCATGCCCCTGATTTCCAGAGTGATGATGAGGGGGATAACAGTTTCGCAGTCTTGGTCCCTTGCTATAGACGTAATTGGAATGATGTGAATGAGGACAAGAAGCCTGGTGTTCCATTCTTGAATGCTGTTCAGAACCTCGCTACTGATCATTCAGCTGGTAAGAGCTCTGCTCTATCCACAGAAGTTGGTTATTTTTGTAAGCTTTGGTAGTGCCTTGATTGTCATTAATTTGATTTCCCTTAAAACATAGATAATTAGTTTGACTGTTTGTTATAACTGTCGAATCGGTTAATAATATTATCGAGACTGTCTTGCTCTGATATTGTGCAACCTCATTCATTTTTTGCAAGGGTTGTACAGTTAGCAATTGGATTTTCAAGTAATATGTTATGTTAACTTTACGGTGCACACTGTTTGACCGTCATGTTGTGCTGGTTTTGTTTTGAAGGAGTGTATCTCATATTGGACAATTATTGTAAGTTAGGAGGCGTCAGTGCCTCAGTGGTAATCTGCACAGTCATGCCTTGAGAGATAGTAATGAATAGGTTAGGAGTTGGGAGATAGTTGCGTGTGTACGAATCTTTAAAACTTAAAAGACTATTGTGTTCACCTGTTCATCATAAAAGGGGGATGGAAAAATTGATTTGAATGAAACTAGTGGAAGAGATGTGGTATGTTTAATTTTGAAGAACGTACAAAATGGCAACATGTGATCCACATAATCAGTCCTGAATAGTGTGATAGAGACTGACAGTAGGTGTTGCATCAGTGTAAGCACCCACTGTTTTTCGAGCCATGAAAAATGAAGGATGTATCGTCTCTAATTTTGTTTTGATCACTGTGGAAGTTTGCATATTATCATCTTTAATTTGGTTCTTTCCTGCAATTTCTTAAATTAGCCCTCACCTTGGGGTGATATACGGTTTTGAAACAGCCTTACGTAAATCATGTAATTGACATTGCTTTGCAAATACTGGAGGATTTCATTCTACTTGGAGTATTGCTACTGAAAAAATAAATAGTTACGTGCTGTTCTGTTTTGCAGATCGCACAAAGTACATGGAGCAATGGCTTTCCTATCTACAGAAATTTTGAATTGCAGTGCATTTCACTTTCTGGGTCGAACTCTTTCAATCTGTACAACTCAAAATTCCTAGAACATCAATTGAAATCTGAGGGGCCTGCTATTGAATTCTGCTGCAGATTAGAGCAAGATTGGTCGCATTGAACTTTGATCCTGATTGTAAATAGCTCAGGAATGCAACATCACAAATTCATGAGGTCATAAGCTGTGGGTTGTCTATGACCATATAATGGCAAAACTTTTCTTATACATTGATTATTGTTTGGCATAAACACTGCCAGTATTGTACATAACTACATATGAATAAATTCTCAGTAACTTTGATTCTCTGGTGTAAATATGCTGCCGTTGTTGGATGAACTGATGGCATTAAAGCGTATGAACTGATGGAATGAACTATGAAGATAGTATTTGCCTGTCTGGATTTATAATATCACTATTTAGCCATTTTCTCTACTGTGACCGTGAGTTGTTCTATAACAATTTTAGCGCGAATTTTTCTCTCCCCAGGTCTCTGTTTTGTGTAATTTTGTCAGAGTCTGCCAAAATGACTTTGGCCCTAGTGTTCTTGCACTCATTGAGCAAATCTATTCTGCTTCATACCTTGATCATCACTTTACTGTCGATCCAACATGAGATGATGTGAGGCGATGTCTTCGTCATATGTTGATTATCACTTCTATCGTCTACCAATGCCTTAGCTCCTTTCCAGGGCTTGATTCAAGATGCAAATTTGAGAACTCAAACCAAAATTTAAAATCCATGAAGCAGTGTAAATATTTGATACAATACTCTTATAATATTGATGTACTTTTTATTAATTTTAATATATGAAAAAGTTTTTATGCAGACAAATTTTGTTGAAAAACAACTTTCAAATACTATATATCCAAACAATTATTTGGGTTGCTTTTGGTTCTAAATTTTCTTTCACCTTCTTCTATTGACTTCTCATTCTAAATTTTACAACTATATAGTTTCGGACTTGCATTTGCAACACTTCTCTTTTGGGCAAGTTTCATCGTTCCTATGTGTTTGTTCGTGGCTAACATGGGCTAGTGGAAGCCTCTAAAGTCGTTAGGTTCTCAATTATTGCTTTTCATGGATCTTTGGATGTTAATCAATATGGTTATTATAAGGTCATGGCTGGAGGTAGCCATTCAAACTTCTCCCGATTAACCCGTTTTATGGATATGCTTAAATATATCGACATAAACTCGAAGTTGGATCCATGCTAACCGATTTATGCTATTCAATTTTAGCCCATTCCAAGTATATAATTTGGCTAAGGGTCTGTTCTGCACGCAGCTTTTGGGAGCTTTTGGGAGCTTTAGCTTTTATTTTAAAACAAAAGCTCCGTTCTGCACACTAGCTTTTAGGAACTTATGGGAGCTTTTGGAAGCTTCTTTTTAGAAGCTACTTGTAGTAGCTTTAAAAAATAAGCTCCTAGCTTATTGTTGAACAACTACAATTTTATCCCAATAACTAACTAACTATCCAATAGTCTACATTAATGTTTATCCTTTTATGTCATTTCATACATTTTTTGACAGCTACAGCTAGTTGTACAGAACACTTAAATAAAACTGACAGCTACAGCTTCCACAGCTCCCTACAGCTTCAGCTCTCTACAGCTCCAGCTTGCAGCTACAGCTCACAGCTACAGCTCTGCGTGCAGAACAGATCCTAAGCCGGAAAGATATGAGAGCTCATTCATTCCACTTCCAATGAGATGTCTTAGGCTTCATGATGACATTGGGATTACTTTGCTCTTTAGACAGAAGACAGTAAGGAGGGAAAAGAATCATATTTATGGAAATCAAACAACTTCAAGGAGAAAGAAGGCATTTGAAAGCATTCACTTACAAGCAAAAGCCAATCTCATTAGAAGAAATCCTCAACATATTTTTTAAAGTAAGACATTGTTTCAAATACAATTCTAATAGTATAAGTTTTCTTAAATAATAAATCACAATTTTTTTAAATAATAAATACTCTATGTTCTTCAATTTTTCTCTCGTAAACGGTTATTATTCCATTCCTGATTATAAAAAAAAAGTTAAAAAGGTGTATAGAGGATTTTTATATAGTTTACTTTGTTTTAAAAACACACAAATACTTACCAACAGCAGTTGACTTGAGTGGATAGGGGCTTTAGTTCCTTAAGCAAGGTCTCGAGTTCGAGCCTTGTGTATGAAAAAAAACTGCTTTGGGAGATGTGCCCTTAATTGTCCTTGCAGATCCTTGAGGGATTATTGTTAGGTCCAATGTGGCCTGGATACATGATTTCACAAAAAAAAACATATACTTCTTTTTTTAAAAAAAAGGGGGACAAAAAATCACAATATCAAAAATGCTATGTCTTTTAATGGATTATTTTATCATAAAATTTAAAGTAAAATTACTCCAATTTATTTTACAATTATAAATCTATATAATAAATCACTAATATTTTTTACTTGTGCAGACTGTGTTGCCCTTATGAAATCTTATATTTTTTATTTTAAATCTTATTAAAAAATATCAAATCAAGGGTACATCTGTAAATAATTATAAAACATCATAAACATATCTACGGTTCCTATGATGACACATCATAAACGCCACATCATCCTTTCAAAAATACCAAATGCTGACACGTGTCATGTATATAATAAATCCTGAATTAAATTTGATCTATTTTAAATCTTTTTGAAAAATATCTTTCTAAATAATCAACATTTATATATAGAAAATAAATCTATATTAATATAAAATATCTTCTTTTTTTTTGAGGAGCTATTGAAAGTCTGGGAAAGGGGTGGTGGGAGACCATGCCACACAAATTACAAAGGGAATAAAAGGGAGGGATAGGAGGCCGGTGGGGATCGAACCTCCAACATTCCGTTTGAAGTTAATGGACTTAACCATTTGAGCTAAGTCATCATTCCCAATATAAAAATATCTAGATTAAATCATTCTATTTTTATGAAAAAGATATAAATTGTAAATAAATTAAATGATACTATATATATTTTTATATTTTTTAAATATATTAATTAAAGTTTTTTGGTAACAATATTTTATTAAAGTTTATATTACAAATTCTTTAATTTTCTATATAATATTATTAAATAAATATTATTCTAATTATATTAAAAATTGTACCTAAAATATTGACATAAATCAATATAATAAGCTAAATAGTATAGTTAAAAATATATTCTATTTTTTAGGTGAATACCAGGGTATCATCAGGCCACATTGGACCCAAGACTAATCCCTCGAGGATCTGCAGTTAATGGTGCATCTCCCAAAACAGTTTTTTGCATACACATGGCTCGAATGAATTGATGGAAAATATCCTCTCAATACTTCATGTCAAGTCACTCCTTAGGTTCACTACTGTTTCCAAGTTGTGGGATGGCACCATCACTCGTCACTCATTTATTGCCACTCATTTCCGAAAAGTCAACAGCTCTCCCCATAATTTATTCATGGTACATTCGAATGACTTATAATGTAGAAAGGGCAAATTGATCCGACTCGAGAATCAAAATCTCCATGAACTATCTATGGTATATCCACAAAAATATATTCTATTCGATATTCTTATATATTTAATTAAAATTTATATAGTAATAATTTATCCAATAGTATATATAATATTATTAAATGAATATTAATTTAATTACAAAATTATTTCATAATAAAAAAGTTTATGGGTGCTACACAATACTTCATTCATTTTTAAATATTTGCTATGGACTCACTGCGCATGCAGTCCAATGCATATTTTGAATCATTAATAACTCATTCGGTATATGTAAAAATTCTAAAAGTTCGATATTTAAAAACAATACGACGAGACGAATCTAACAAGATCCCTCTTAACTATATTTTAACTTATATAACCATGATAAAATTTTAAATCAAAGTGTATGGGTGAATAGTGCCCCAAAACCAAATGGGGCAATATAATATGATGCAAAGTAAAACATACATTTTTCTAAAAAATTTAGGGCCAAAATAAAAACTTTGAAAATGTAGAAATTGATTGTTTTTCTAATATTATAAGTATTAATTTGAATTTTGAACTTTGAATATTGATATTTTTTAAAGTTGGGGCCTATTTTTTTGCAAAAAAATAGTTTAAGTACTAATTTGAAAATGTTGGTTTAGTTGATATATATCTTTTGGGAATTGTTTTATTTCCCCTTCATTTTGTGATGTACTACCAAAAATATTTTTATTAAAGGTTTATAATGTTTATATATATAGATTATTTTTGCATCTTTTAATTTGCATTCAAAGGAAAGCGAAATATAAAATTTTGATGGGTTTTTTTTTTTAAAAAAAATAGCAGGGGTGGAGTTGTTGGGAAATAAAGGTTTTATGTCGTGTTTGTGTCGTTTATGGGAAAAATAAGAAACTATGTATTCGTAGTTTTAATTAGTAAATGTTATTTTTTGGGTGAGCCATAGTAAATGTTATTTCTAAAATGCTACAATGCATGATATTTATATATTTTATGGGTTTTGGAATGAAATCTTTAGCTATATAATTGAAAATGAGTTATTGAGTATTATTGCTTTAGTTACTTCCAGCTACATAATTTACTAGTAATAGATAATAGCAATATAAATAAGATGCACTGACTCTGGATTAAAATATTAATACATATCAATACTTATCAATGATTAATGTTCATCTGCGCTCCCTTGACTTTAACTTCAATAGTTGTACCAAATACATGTTTTCTCAAATTTAAACCATTGGGTTAGATGGTCAATTCTGCCATTAAGTTTGATAAACTCAATAGTCTCCATAACCTTGAATTTTAAGTCTCCTACTTCCTTTGTTTGTTTGTTTTTTTTTTTTCACTTCGAAACGTGCAGTGAATTTATATTGCCATTATTTCTTTTGATGCTTTGAAAATAAATACTTATGAAAATTTTATATTTTTAAGTTTATCAAAAGGTCATCAATTGTATTAGTTGGTTTTACGTGTTATATGTTGTTCTATTGCCAAGAAAAAGGTGAAGAAGACCCAAAATGTTAATTATACGACTGTCCAACAGAGTTCTTCTTTGCATTGAAGCATGCATAGCATTAAAAATATGTATAATAGTTATAATGATGCCAAAAATGTATTGGCCGATATATTACCAAGAAAAATTGGAAGTACGATGAATGATCATTATATGATAGTTGGACAGATTGCTAATGTGGTTTAAAATATAAGCATAAGTGATATGGCTACTGATTTACCGAAATAACTGATCATCATAATTATGGCAATAATCAACAAAATTATTATCCAATATTTTTATAGTATTAATTTTTCCAATATTCAAATCATTATCCAATAACATATTTTTGGATTCATTATCCAATGTTAAATCATTATTCAAATTTAAAAAAATGACATATATAATGAAGTATGGTAGTTTAGATTCACTGAATAAAAGGGAATGAGACTTGACTCCTGTGGTCATCTCTCTTACCTTCCAACCATAGGTTGGGGATTCGATTCCCACCCGGCCTCCTATCCCTTCCCCTTATCCCCCTTTTATATTTGTGTGCCTTAAGCTCCTGCACACCTTCGCCGATACACAGGTTTCAATGTTTACCAAAAAAAAAGATTCATTGAATAAAACAAATATGATTGGAGAATAATTGTAAAAGTCATTAATTTACGGAACAATTACAGTACCTTATGAAATAAATAATTGAAAATTATAGTATGTTATCATTATTGGATGTTAAGGTAAAAATATAATAATTTTCTACATACTCACATCCACAAAAATAATTTCTATATTACAATATTGACATAATGATTAATATAGCAGGATGATCGGATGCATGCCATTATATGGCGAAATTATATGCATGCTTTTGTGAATTCTTTTGAAAAATGAAAAATTTACTCATTCAAAAATTTCTCATCAAATCAATACGCTAAGAAATTTCTGAAGTGCACAAAGTCTGACAACGAAATATTGATGAAAAATATACGAATGTAGTGCCAATTGCAGATGACCGAACTATGATAATAATAAATATGCAAAACGAAATCTAAATTTTTGACCTATGTAATCGAAATTCGATCAGGGTAGGGCGAGCCGCGGTTGCTTAAGGGGCTTTGAAAGAATTATGAAGTCTCAATCCTTCACGTTTAAACCTTTAGAGTTATCAAAACTCTGAACTCAGGTTTCTCTAGGCTATCCAAGAATTGATTGCAGCCTGACTACAACCATTTAATTGGTATATGAACCAAATTTTTTTTATAATTATGAGAGTTATATTTCTATTTAGCGTTAAATTTTAAAATACATACTAATAATAACTTAAAAGATTATCGTAAATACTAATTCCTATAACCACTACCAAATAAATTTCATAATCAATATAGAAAAAGAAAAAAAATGGACAAAATATGATGAACTAAAATAATATTTTTGAAAAATAATATATAATCAAAAAATAATTATAATTAAAATATATTAATTATAAAATTGGATTAGTCCATAGAAACTAATCACAACAAAAATTTAAAATCCAATTATAAGATTTAAATGAATGAAAAGATAATGAAAAAAGTATAAAAAAAATATATGCTGAATTATTATTATTATTATTTGCTTAACTGCCTATACGTGTTAGGAAATGGATGGTGGAAGCCGATGACACACAAATTAAAAAGGGAGAAAATGGTGGGATAGGGTCAGGTGAAGAATCAAACCCCAACCTATAATTTGAGAGTTCGGGGACTTGGCCACTAGGCCAAGCCCCCATCCCCTAAATCTTCTAAACAGTCTTAGGATTAATCTGCTTTGTATATATAGAATTATTCTTTGGGAGAGACAACCCTTAAATACCCACCAGATTCTCAAGGGATTAAAGCAATGTGGTCTAGGTATATCCGGTATACGCAAAAAAAAAGTATAAATAATCTTTTTTAAAAACTTTAGGGATAATAGTCAAAATGGACAACATATTATGGAGTAAAATGATATTTTTTAGAACCTTTATAATGCAAAGATATTGTTAGTTCCAAATTTGGATAGAATTGTGAAGATGGTCGAGGTTGTGATGACGTTGACAACATGGCTGAAAAACAACCGACTGACGGGAAATGAAGAACAAAAAGGATGTTGATGTAGCAAAGTCTGTTACAATAGATTGATGATAAATCATTTTTTGCAATGTTCGTTGTTAAGCTCATGTAATCCAAAAAAAGTATTCTCATTTTATAAATTCATATAAGTTCAACACCCGTGCGTAGCGGACGAAAAAATCTAGTATTATTAATAAAAATGATGTACAATCTTCTCTTCCCTTTTTTTTCCGTAGTTTTTTCTTAGCTTTTTCTTTTGTTGATAAAAAAAAATAATGTACAATATTTCTTAACAATTTTATTTAGAATTTATAATACTAATGTTATAAATTTTTCATGACATGATACTACTATATGGTTGCAATGTAAAAGAAAAATAATTAGTTTTTTTATACATTGACACCTATGTATCGGTAAAGTGTGTGGGAGTTCAAACCATACAAATTATAAAGGAATAAAAGGGAGGGATAGAGATCGGGTGGGATCGAACCCCAACCTATTATGATTGGAAGGTTGGTAACATGACCAACGGTAAAGCCCCATCCCAACAAAAATAATTAGTTGTGTGTAATGAAATCAATTTATGAATTTAGTTAAGGGAGTACTACGCAGTAATATAGTAATTTTTTTTTATCTTTGGCATGTAGTGGTAATTTTTTGTTTGTTACTCCACTTGTTAACTCTGTTTCTGCTAATGGTCAAATTCTTCCCCGAATGTCCAATGAATCGATCGTTTCCACGACGAAACCCTATTTCCATTTGCGATTCCTAGAAGGTTTTTGGCTTCTCATTCCGACTCTCTGCACAAGTATTTCTTTTTTCATTGGTAAGAGACCTCGGATGTTTCCCGTTTCTTTGCTCGTCGTTTCTTTTGTTTATTAGTATTAATTTTTTTTATCAATCCCGATAATGATTTTCCATTAGGATTTGGGAATTAACAACTTATAGGAATTGATTCATTTCTGGGGGGATTTTTAGTATTATAGTTATAATCGATCCTTTTCTAATTATTGGGTATGAGGCGAATGTCCTCGTTTTTCCATCTGTTTTCGCTTTATTGTATGAAACAACGTTTCGGTAATTGTGCTAGTTTCTCTGTTCTTGAATTCCTTGTTAATCTGAATGATTACCCATTTGGGCTTCAGTGGACGCAGTTGCTTCAATTGAATCATTGAGTGACAGTTGAGTTGGAAAGAAAGTCACTTGGGATAAGCTATCACTTCAACTAATTGATGTACTATTTGCTTAAAGACCTTGGCTAAAGGGTTTCTAGAAGGCATCTCGAGAAATATTTTCCCAAATAGTTATAAGGATTGGAACTGGTTATTGTGCTTGTTACTGAAATCCTCCGTATTTAGGCTACATGCTTGTGCATCAGTAGAAATGAGTGTTCAAATTTTTTAATTTTCTCCCATTGTTCAAGTCAGTGTGTAATATTGTTCCTAAAACTTCTTGATACAGTTGTTGCCAAATCACATTCTTGATTTTGTTCTGTTTTAAATTACAAGAAACTAATGCTCTAAAGTTGGATATTTTTATTTTTTGGAGGGTGCTGTTTCATTTTGTGATCATGTAAGCTATATTCTGAAAATTCATATGGGTTTCCATTTTCGTTTTCTTCTTGTCAATAAGCTAAGTTATAATGAAATCCCATTATCTAGTGAACTTGACATTTTGCTCATGTTTTGTTTTGTTGATTTTAGGCAAAGGCTCAAAGCATCAGGCAGGTCCAAAGTTCACCAAAGAATCCTCATACTATTGATTTTTTTTCTTCAAGCATAGTCATCAGTCAAACCTGCAGAAATGGCAATGACTGTTGAAGGTTTGTCCATCAGTTACTTACTGTATGTTGATAATGATTTTATTTCTCTTTATTCTGGTGTTCATAATCCTTTGACTAAAGAATGCATCTTTTTCCTAGCTCTTCCTGCTAGCAATTTATAGTTGTGTTGTGATATCCTGGGGTACCTGCCTATGGTTTCAATATACTGCCGAGTGCCGATCACATTTCTTTTGCTTTTATTGCTTAATTATATTTAGTGTATTTTCATTTAACACTGCCACTGATAGGTGTTCACAATCAGGAGTAATTTATTTGAAATTTGATAGTTTAATGACATTGTTGGTGTTTTCTTTTGAGGTTTCTTTTTATTAGTCATTGAAGAAAACCTAATTCAAATTTCATGTTTTTGATGTTTCTTTTGTCCACTGCCACCTGGTGACTCATGCTGTGTGATTATCTTCCCGGCGAATGCAGTGTAAGTAACCAATATGAGTTCGCTAATTTAATCTGATTGCCCATTGCTGTTTCATATGCCCTGACAGCCCTGTGAATGAATTGCTGTGTCTTTTCATAATGTGCAATTGGTTAATAGAATTATTGTTCCAGCCTTGCAGGACTTGCCTTCATGTTTTCTAGCAGTATTCTTCTCCAAATTGTGGTAAGTTTTGATACATACAGCCATGCCTGTGGCCACTGGTGTAACCAGATTATATATGTCATTAATTATCATTTTGGGGCTGTTTCTATCTCATCATTTAGTGAATTAGCTGCTTTGGGCTGGCTTTATGTAGTCACCCTCTGTCCCTCTCTCATAGGACAGAGGAGGCATCAAATTAATATAATTTGTTTCAATAGTACAGTTTGCTATAGATTCTTGTAACTTTTGTTTTTGCCTTTGGATTGGTGATACTTCCACTGCATTTTATTTTTCCCTAATACTGCATCATTGCATCTTTCTATAAAAATGTCAGTACAAACATACCCAGTCTGTAATCTCTGATGTATTCTGTTGTAATGGTGGATGCAGGCTTGCGTTTTATACAGCAATTGGTGGCCGATGCTATCAGGTACGCTTCAAGGCTTGTGTTGTTTGCGTTTTAGGAATGATAATAGAGCATGGGTGGGGCTGCTGGTGTCTGTTGCCTGCTGCATCCCCATCTGTTGCCATGCACTGTACATGTTACACGGAAAGAGTACATGTGCCCATTGATAAAAATACATCTAATTATAGAAGCAAATAAATATCGTCACATAAGGCAAACGAAATAATTTCAAATGATTTTGCCTCAGCAACAATAATTAATAAAATTTACATTTTCAATCTAAAGTAAGCATACGACTGTATGGGTGATATGTCTCTGCCTTCCTCTCCTTCCAGCCTGGTTTATATTTATTATGCTATGAATGGCTTGTTTTACATAGACACCTTTCTGATGTTCTAGGATATTTTACAATGATTTTGGAAGATTTATTTTTATTAGAGGAATATCAGTTTTTTAGTACTCCATATTTCCCTATAGTGCCCTTACATTAAATAATAAGTCACATGTGAATAATTTGACCTGAGCTATAAGTTATGTTTGGGAAATAATCAGTTTGTAGTTTAGAATTAATGGTGAAAAACAGTTTTAAATTGAAGATAATTTTGAGTAATGGCTTTTGGTGTTAGAGTTTAAAATTAGAGTTTAGAGGATGGAGTTTGAAAAGCTAAACGTTAGGAGAGGAGCGTTCAGAGTTAAAATTTAACGGTTATGGAAATTAATATTTACTATATATAGTGTTTTAAACTATTTTTAGTATATATTTTAAAACGGATGCTCCCAAACGCAACCATATTCATAAAATTGGGCATTTTAGAGAAGTGGAGAAATTTTAACTCTTTAGGTTTGTTTACTTCACAAGTTAGGATTATGGCCCAAAATGATTATTTTAGGTATGGTAATTAAGAATTTAGGTGCATAATTAAGGACCCTTATAATCAAAGGCTTTCATCACCCGAAGTGAACTTGTTCTTACTACTAAGCCTTAGAAATCAGACTATTAGAGCCAAACATTCAACGTAAACATAGTCCTTTTATAGATGGACTGTTATGTGAGACAGCAAATTTGAAATTTCATAAAAGGAAATGGGCAGAGCAGTTTTTTGTGTTCTGGCATCTATATTCTCTCCCTATTGATATTCAGTTATGGCCCAAGGGTTATTTTTCATTTGTCAATTTATTGTATTCCTTAAACTTTGTGAAACTTGGTTTTCCAGCTCTTATGTATGTTCTGGTGCCGATGCCCTGTCTTTTCTTTGGCGGTGGTTCCACGCAGTTCCTAATCAGTCGAGATGGTGGTGGGTGAGTACTGCTGTAGTTACAAATGCAGATGGGTATTTCTTTTGCCTAGTTCTCATATACATTTGCTGCAATTCTTTTGGTTCATTGCAGCTGGATGGATGCAGCGAAGTTTCTAACCGGGGCGTCTGCTGTTGGAAGTATGGCCATTCCCATAATCCTCAGGCACGCAGGCTTAATCGGGACTGGAGCAATGTTCATTGAATTCACTTCTTTCTTCATATTCGTATGCACTGTCCTTTGCTTTCATCGTGCTAGCCTCGACGACGAGTGGTAAGACCCTGTACATCTCTTGCCAGACAAATGACATTTAGCTTATTTGATAGAGAAATTTGGCCACCAGTATTGGAATTGAGTGTTGAGGGCCAATAATGGACGATACATATCTAAACATGATGTACAGTTGAAATATTGTTGGCTGCGTTTGTATCTTCTTTCTTGTTAACATGATGTGATTTAATAACTACCAGGTTGGATTAACTGCAAATTTGATCCAACAAGGTGGTCTTTTCCCTGTTGAGTAGTTGTGATTTCAACTAAGCTATTTAAGTAGAAATGAAATGTAGCTATTGCTGCTGCATAGTTGGATAACATTGCAAATTTGCGACGCAGTGCCAGTGACTTGATTATTATTCTAATTACGTTTGTTTACGTTGATGAATTTGAATTTAGCAGAGGATTTGGGAAAGAAATAAAATTAAATGATTCATTTAAGGGGGAATTTGAATTCCACCTTAATTTAGAAATTTAGTAGAGATTATTCCACCTGAAAAAAATAGGAAAATTAATATAAAATAGAAAAAGTAGATTATTCCACCTGCAAAAATACAGGTTGAGTTAGAGATGCAATTACCTTAGTTATTTTTCTAAAACTAGAGATATTTTCTTATAACGACGTGAAATGAAATAACATGTTACCCCTTAGGGAAAGAAAAAATGAGGAGGGATTGGGTGAGAGTCTGGATGAGCCCCAACCTTCCGTTTGAAAGTTCAAAGATTGATCATAAGGCTAAATTATGATCCATTAAAAATAGAGATTTGAATTGTAACTCGTAAGCCACCAGTTCAAACTGTTTGAACTAAATCTAATTTACATCTTGCTGCAACTTATTTGTTTACTAGTGTTTAGTGTCATTTGATGCATAACATGCACAAGGGAAATTAAAGAAATAACCTGAAATGAACAAACACAGGAGTTACTAGCCCAGTTAAGGGAAAATTACAGAAATAACTTGAAATGAACAAACACAAGAGTTCAACCGCAACCTACATTTGGTGATATCAATTCAAGAGAGCTCCATTATATATATATAGTGATAATGGACAAATATGTCCATTATCTTTTCCAAAAATTCAAATCAGTCCTTTTTCTATTTTATTACCAAAACAGTCCTCTACAAATGCTAATTATGTCCAAATCAGTCATTTTTTCACTAATTATATTCTAATTGCTGACGTGGCAAGGGTTTTAATTTAAACCTGATAGGTGGGCATAATATTAGTCCTTTTTCTTTTATCTTTTGCCAATTCAGTCATAAACTTTTGTTTTGTTCTATTTAGTCCTCTACCCAAATCGGTCATTTTTATATTAATTGGCCTCCAACCTTTCAAATTATTTCATTTTAGGCCCAGAACCTTAAATTTTTTATTATTACCAATTCATTTATCAAATAAATGCCCAACATACTTCCATAAATAAAATTAAACACCAAACCTCATACATTGGGTTTGCCTGCTTTGTTATCGGGTCTTTCAAGTACCGGAATTTTACGGATTCTCTCTAACCACCCGACAGCAACCGATGGTTCATTGGTTTTGGTTTCCTTCAGCAACAATCAACATAATCTTACTTTGCGTCCTACCTTAGGATTTAGCAATGTTTGAGTAAATGATTTAACTTGAATTTTTGGAAGGTTATGGATACAGGAAGCCTTGGTTTTATTGAAAAAAATATTAAAAAATATTATTAAAAATATTAAAAAATAGCCTGAATTTTATTGTCCACAAAGTATGATTGTGCTGATTGTTTCTGAAGGAAACCAGAACTAATGAACCATCGGTTACGGTCGGGTGGTTAGAGAGAGTCCGTAAAATCCGGAACTTCGAAGACCCGGTAACAAGGCGGTCAAACCCAATGTATGAGGTTTGATATTTAATTTTATTTACGGAAGTATGTTGGGCATTTATTTGATAAATGGATTAGTAACAATAAAAAATTTAAGGTTTTGGACCCAAAATGAAATAATTTGAAAGGTTTGAGGCCAATTAATATAAAAATGAGTGATTGTGGTAGAGGATAAATAGAACAAAACAAAAGTTTAGGACTGAATTGACAAAAGATAAAAGAAAAATGACTAATATTATGCACACGTGTGAGGTTTAAATTAAAACTCTTGCCACGTCAGCAATTAGAATATAATTAGTGAAAAAAGGACTGATTTGGACATAATTAGCATTTGTAGAGGACTGTTTTGGTAATAAAATAGAAAAAGGACTGATTTGAATTTTTGGAAAAGAAAATGGACCTATTTGTCATTTTTTCCTATATATATATATTCAATAATTGGTTTCCAATATATTCAATCAATCCAATCTCCAAGCAAAAAGTTTTGTTTACCAAGATCATTTCTTGGTGTAGATCCATCCAAAATTTAACTTCAACCCCTTGTGACAACCAGTCCCAAGTTTCCCTTGAACGACTCGTGAAGAGATCCTCCTTGTAATCTTCTTTTGAGCGCAGTATGAATGCCTTGGATGATCTCCGCATTCGCATCATCAACTTCAAACAAAGTGGAGATGAAAACCCTTCATCGATTGTTGTTCAAGCCTCAATAACACAACCAAAATATATGCCTCTGAATAGCAGAATGCTAATTTCAAAATGCATATTTTTGGATGATGAAAGTGAATGATTCAAGAGTTATCTTTCATCGGCTCCAATGGAATCCTTAGCCATGGAAGGTCTATACTCTATATTCCACAATTAATCCATTCTTCCATAGCCAAGCTCATTCTTTGATAATGTTCCCCAAAATAGATCCCTCTACCCCAACCGTTTGTAAACGTTGAGATAGCTTCCAAAGAACTGTAGCTGTCTTTCTGTAAATACTTCACATCTAGAAAAGATCTATTGTGGAGTCCAAGTTTGAAGTTCGAAATCTGTTTGGAACATATTATACAGCAAACCTAGTTCTAACAAAATATGTACTCCTATATATTTTCAACAGCAGTATATTCAACAAATGGCTAATATTGACATCATACTTCAACAATAATTTCAGCAAATTATAAACCAAGCTGACAGATATCCGCAAATAAACACGTCCCCTTAATTTTGCTTTAATCTGTATTCACAATATATTATAAATATAGTTTTAATTGAAGGGCAGAACACTAATGTTGGAGCGAAAATAACTCTTGTCCAGTGCAGACCATGTTCCCTTTATTAAAACAACCTTGTTTACTATTCTTATCCAAATCAGAGAGAGAAGAGTAGAAAGCAGTTTAACTGAATTCTTGAAACTCTTTCCCCTGTTTCAATTCTTGATGACCAAAATGTGAAAGTCTGGGAGTTTCCATGTGGGCTATCACAAAAAAGTTTCCTTATTTCTGAATCATTATCCATGATTAAAAACAGAACATAAAAACACACACACATATATGAGATTGAGATAAAGAAGAAGATGTTGCAGAGAGCAGCAAGCAATGCCTATTCATGGTGGTGGGCCAGCCACATTCGAACCAAGCAATCCAAATGGCTCGAACAATGCCTTCAAGGTATACACACATATAATTACCTAAATTTCTTGCCTCATTTCATGTGTAATGTTATTGTAATTAAACTGGGGGCTGTTTATTCAGACTAAGGAGTCATAAAAATCGAATCTTTGGATATACAATTGCTTGAATAAGTGAGAGTTTCTACTCAATAGAGGGGAAGTGTGATTATCTAATAACTAAAACTGCAGTACAATTTTCATAGATGTGAAATTTTGATTCAATGATTAAAGATAAGAGTCAGTAGTTATCTAGGAAAGATCTTTTTTATATAATAACCAGTTGTGATTGTTGTTGCTCATCAGATATGGAAGAGAAAGTACACCACATGCTGACCATGATAGAAGAAGAAGGGGACTCCTTTGCCAAGAGGGCTGAAATGTACTACAAGAGGCGTCCGGAGCTCATCATCACCGTGGAGGAATCTTACCGGGCGTTCCGGTCCCTGGCTGATCGCTACGACATGCTGTCGAAGGAGTTGCAGAACGCGAACCACACAATTGCCACCGTGTTCCCCGACCAGGTCCAGTTTGGATTCGAGGATGATGAGGACTTCCCGATGTCCAAGTTCCCCGTTGAGATTCCACCCATGCCCGCCTCTGCATTGCCTGCACCTCCCAATGTCCCACAGGTGCCAAAGTTCCCCGAAAAGGACTTGAAAAGGCTTGTTTCTGTAGCTGCAAAGCAGTTTCAGACGAAGAAGTCTTTGAGAGCTCGGAGCCTTATTGTTAGGGAGGATGAGGCCAAGTCGGGGTTGAGTAAAGAGGAGGCGATCGAGGAGATCAACAGGCTGCAGAAGGAGATACTCGCGTTGCAAACGGTTAAGGAGTTTGTGAAGAGCTCGTACGAGAGTGGCGTGATTAAGTATTTGGAGATTGAGGACCGGATCACTTCGATGCAGAGGAGAGTCTCAAGCCTGCAGGATGAGTTTGATATTGGCGGCGTTATTGAGGATAATGAGGCGAGAATGCTGATGGCTGAGGCGGCGCTCAAGTCATGCCAGGAGAAGCTGGCGATGCTGCAGGAGAAGCAGGAGAAGGTGAGTCGGGAGGCCAAGGAGGAGTATAAAAGGATTGAGGCCGCATGCCAGCGACTGCAATCGCTCAGGCAACGGATTTTGCAAGGGGAAACGGTTGAGGAAAACGCGAGTACTGTGACCGAAGAGAGTAAGAGAGAAAGCTTGAGCAAAGACTGGCCTGAGTTGATGCAAGAAGTGAAGGAGATTGAGCTGTTGCTCGAAAAAGGCAGCGGGGAGAGCTTGGAGGTGGCCTTGGATGAGAATATGACAATGGCTCAGATGGCGGAGAGGATCGACAATCTGGTGAGCAAAGTGATTGGATTGGAAACAGCCGTGGCGTCTCAGGCAGTGGTTGTGTGTGGTTTGAGAACGGAGACGGATGACTTGAACATACAGATTCGCGCGTTGGAGGAGGAGAAGGAGAAGGAGAATGAGATCAACGATGCGGATAAATTGAAGATGAGGGTGAGAAAGGCCGAGGAGCAGCTGAATAAGATCCAGGATTTGAACAAGAATGTCGAGCGCCAGGACACTAGCCTCCAGTCGAACTTTGCTGAGGCGCGAAGAGGGGTTGATCATCTGTCGGAGAGGCTAAGCAGTGTAAAACCAGATGAAGACATTGAAGATGAATCCGATGTTTCTCCTAAGGCCGATGCTGGATCATCTGGATCATCGCCTTATGCACAAGACAACGATGATGAATGCGAGGATGAGCCGAATGCAGGAAAAAACGACTATACAGAGGATGCAAAACACGTCGATGCTGTTGCACCGGCTTCTGATGCATCCGATCCACAACATGGACAAGTGAAGAACATCAGGAAAACCGGATCTACACTATTGGATAGAAAGCCGAAGGAGGTGCAGTTCAAAGTGGACACAACCCAAAGGGCTGATGACGACGCCCAACCATGGGAAAACACAGAGAAAATCCAAGAGTGGAATTGGCAAGAGGTGCTCCTCAGCGGAGCAGAAGACCGCGAAAAGATCCTCATCAAAGAATACACCACACTTCTGAGGAACTTCAAAGACCTCAAGAAGAAGCTCCACGAGGCAAACGATGAAAGGGACAATGAATTCGACGTAACTCTACAAATTGGAGAGCTAAAGAAAGCCCTCAACAAAAAGGACGAAGAGAACCGGTGGCTCCGCGAAAAGCTCAAGTCTTTACAAGGGGAAGAAGACATCACCATCACCACCGAAACTACAGACGAAGAGATCAAGTCAATCCACATCGACAAACTCCCAAGCCTATCAACCATCGAAGCCAAAATAAGGTCGGAAATAGACTCGATCCTAGACGTAAACCTGGAGTTCTGGTTCAGCTTCAGCACAGCAATCCAAGAGGTGCAGAAGTTCAGGACAGAAGTGCAAGACCTGCAGGACGAAACCTGGAAGATCAAGGACAAAATAAGGAAGGACGGGGCGACCTCGGGGCAAGTGAAGTCCGAAGTGAAGGCAATCTACAAACACCTGAGGGAAATACAGAGGCAACTTCAGGTCTGGCAGGATCAAAGCGCCCCGATGAAGGAAGAAATCAAGAACAGATTCACAGCATTGTGTGGGATCCAGGAGAGGATCAGAAGAGCCTTGAAGGAAGGTGTGAAGGGGGACGAAATCAGCTTCGGGAGCCATCAGGCGGCCAAGTTCCAAGGAGAAATAATGAACATGAAGCAGGAGAACAACAAGGTGAGGGAAGAGCTGCAGGCGGCTGTAGACGTTGTCCGGATGCTGCAAATTGACGTCGGGAAATTGCTGAGCCAGTTGAACAATGAGTACGGCATTGACGATGGATACTACGGCCCCAAGAATAATGTGGCGCATCCCAAGGTGCCTCTGCGGTCATTCCTGTTTGGGAAGAAGAAGAAGTCCAAGACTTCACTTTTCTCGTGTATACATCCTCATATGAGGCATCTCACCACGAAATCAGGCGGCGGCCGGACTGTCAACCGTTGATGGAGGAGAATTTGGACTCTGGATACAGCACAGCTGGAGCAGATATAGAACAAAGGGCTGCTCGACTATGATGTTGTCGTGGTAATGACCAACTCGCCTAAAAGCTCGTGGAGGAAGAATAGTGATTTAACATTTTATGTATTGATTTGAACAGATATTGTGCGGATTTATGTACATTATGTGTGATAATGGCAAAAAATGACCATTATTTTCAATCCATTTCCGTGTCTAAAGCGGGCATTTGATCGCATTCCGGTCTTATATTAAATAAGAAAGCAGTTGAATTGGACTGATTTATGCATAATTGTAAAAATAATAAGCTGGTGTGAAAAAGGCATAAATATGTAATTTTATTACATATTTATGTTAGAAAAATCCAAAAACATGAGAAAAAGAAATGAAAAGAAAAAGGAATGAAAAAGATGGGAAAAAGAGAGAAAAGCCCACAAAAAGAACATTTTCGGCCCATCTGGCCCAATCCAGCAGGCCCAGGAGCACCCTTGTCGCGGAAGCTCCTTTGTCGCGATGCATGGTTCCGCGACAAAGGAGGGTTCCGCGACCAAGCAGCTCAGATGAAGAAGGAAACCAGCCAAGCCCTTTGTCGCGATGTCCTTTGTCGCAATGGCATGTTCCGCGACAAAGGTATGCTCCGCGACAAAGACACCCAATTAGAGACACAAGACCCAGTCGAGAAGCTTTGCCACATGCAGTGTGTTCCGCGACCAAACTTGATGCTCCGAGACAAAGCTGTGATGTGTGTGATGTCTTGAGACACAATGGGCTCAAATCAAGGCCCATGGGCTTAGGGTTACACTTCTATAAATATGAGGTGTTTCCCATGAGCTAGAGGTTGGAATTTTGTTGATTAGAGCTCTCTTGAAGACAAGCTCGGGTTCCAGCTTTAGGTAGTGTAGTTTAGTTTTTATTTTTTTTGTATTATTTAATTCTTGTTCATAGTTTAGCATAGTTAAGTATTTGTTTCTTGTTTTCTGTTTGTCCAGTAGCCTTAAGTAGCCACTTTTATACCATGTTTTGGTTTCTAAACTCTTGTTTTAGGGTTTGTAATATCCAAATCATGGGTATTAACAACACCCCTTCAATAATATGGGAAAACATTCATCATTTGTGTCCCAAAACATGAAATGGGTCTCACAACCCATGGATTTATGCTTTCTTTTTCATTTTGGGGTCATTTGACCCCCATTATGCTATTTTTATGCTTACTGCTTGCATTATTAGATAATGTTGTGTGTATGTGTGGTCAAACCCTAGATTAGGATGTATGCTTTATTTTTAAATTCTGTCCAGTTTTGTTTAAGCATGTTTTTCCATATTTTGAATGTTGCTCGCTTGTTTTTAGCTTAGAACAGCTTTTTAATCTGAAATAGGGTGAGATCACGCTGTTTGCATGCCACTGTTCATTTCTGCTTTTTCTGACTTTTGTCCTGAACCACCTTTGTCGCCAACCGCCTTTTGTCGCGGAACCACGTTCCGCGACAAAATGGTTGTTCCGCGACAAAGGTGTCTAAAGACATTTGTCTTCATATTTTAAAACCCTTTGTCGCGAAACACTTTGTCGCGGAACCATGTTCCGCGACACAACCCTGTTTGGCGACAAAGGAGCCAAACTCTTGCATTTTGTCTGCATGGCTTTCTGTCGCGGAACATTCTTGTCGCGGAACCACGTTTCGCGACAAAATCTCACTCTGAGACAGAAAAATTATGCCATGCCCTTATTTCTCTGAAAACCTTTGTCGCGGAACACCTTGTCGCGGAACCACGTTCCGCGACAAAATTTTCCATGCATAGCGACAAGGACCAAATGCTTTAAAGATTTTCTAAAAATCCTTTGTTGCGAAACACTCTTGTCGCGAAACCACGTTCCGCGACAAAATCCAGCTTAGCGACAAAGAAGCGTTATGCTGCCAAAAATTCTAAAAACTTGTCGGGATACCCATGCCGCGGACCTCGGTCCGCGACAAAATTTATGATATCGCGACAAAGACTCCCTTCTCTCTATTTAATCTCAAACATTCTTCATTCTCTTCCTATATTATATTGCATCATTCACATCATAACCCCATGGGTTAAGGTGTAACACTCTGGAATTGCAATATAGGGTGTTATGCTGCCCGAATTTTGATTCTCCATTTTCATCGCTTAACTAATTGAACCCTTGAGTCATTAATGATTAAAGATTGAGATTAGCAATAATTAAACATCAATAATCATCATGATTAAAGGACCTTTGTTCAATTGCCATTAAAATACTCCTCTATAAATAAAATCTTGATGACTTAAGCAGATAATCCGGACTGTAATTAATTATGGTAGGAGGGATCATTTAAGATCATCAATTGTGGACCCAATCCACAACCTTGCATGAGAAACCAATGTTTCTCATACAAGGAATCTTCTTTTATTTCTTGTTGATTTTGTCTTTGCGTGTTGTGTGTAACAATTAGTAAAGACTACATCAGACTAATGTTGGCGGGTATTCCCTCATGGATAACTAGCTCGTATTCTGGGTATTAATTACTAAGTGTTATTTTGCATGGTCTGGATGATTGTCAGTGGAAGCCTTGGCGGTTCGCCCATCCGGGGTTATAATAGCTGCTCGGCTGACTCCCATCCAGATACAGTTTATTTTATTATCTTAATTTCCAAACCCAAATTCCAATCTGTAATAAGAATCAGTTGACATCAGTCAATGTTAACTGATGATCATTATAGAAAAGAAGCATGTAGGTTTTACCAGAATTCATAGACAGTGGAGATCCAACTGATATTGACATTATCATTATAGGGTTTAAACTGTCTAAATTCATTCCATCCGAGTTAACAGGATACTGAATCGCAGATGTTTGCAATTCACCTAATAGCTCTGCCATTACTTTGGTCCTCCGGCCATTTCATGATTGTGTTTCACCTTCTGTCTAGACCCGCTGTTATATTTTGGGTCATTTCATTTTACAATCTCATATAACCGTATGCATGCTATTATTATGTAAATATTGTGGTCTACATTATTTTGGGATCCTTCCCTTGGACATCAGAAGTCTGCATTCAAACAGATATTGCGTATTAAATTTCCAACAAAAATTCCTTTATAAACTCCGGATCTGAGTAAGGGATAAATTCCTCAGTTATGACTAGTTCAAATTCTGTCAAGGGTTGATTTTGGGAAATTAGAAGCAGAATCAGCGATTAGGTCTCACCTAGACTGAAAGGGTCTGTGTTTTAACTGAAAATCTAGTACCTGTTTAGGGAATGATTTTCAAATCCATTATTTTCCAAAATTGCTGTTTGTTGGAAATCTAAGATTAAATATTACACCGAGATGGGGTCCACTTGGACTCAAATACAGTGTAGTAAATAATCTTAGAGGAACATCATCCAGGCCTTGGTTATTTTCTAAGATAGGGTTGAGTTTTCTTTCAACTGCTATCCTCTTCTGCCAAAGCCTATTTTTGAGTCCTGAGTGAGTACATCCGGAACGAACTGACTCATTAGTTCGTTTCATTAGTTTGTATCTCATAACCACCCGGAAGGAAGTGAACACTGCGAGCATTTCACCGAGAGCCGGGAATTCTTGATCCATACCCAGTCATCTTGACTGGGTGCTGTCTTTTACTACCAGGGTCAGACATTCAAAACCTCCGAGTGATAGGTTTTAAATGCTTTCTTTTACCGCTTTTTTTTAACTGCTTTCTCTAGCGGTCACTCGGTTGTATTGAGAGTTGCGTAACTGCTACTAGGATTGATAGTTAAGGGATAGTTCAGGGCTTAATTAGAATCTTTGGGTGTGACACGGGGGAACGATAGTAGTACTTGGCATTTCAATAAATGGTTTGCCAGGTGTTGCTTTTCCACCACAGATGAAGTAATACACCCATGCCAGGGCAGTTACGAATCTGTGGTATCTTAGAATTTGCGGTCTTAAGAACATGTAAACTCACACTGTAAGTACCTGTCTGTTAAAGGGAAAGCAGTATTGAGAGCATGAGAATTAGCTATCTGATAGAATTATCCCAAACCAAGATCTGTGTATAAAAATGGAAGTTTAATGCTGCTGTATCTAACTCTTGTCCAATTTTTATTCTGTTCTTCCTGTCCCTTCTGTCCACATTATGATTCAGCTTCACAGCTGGCATAGTGTAATTATTCACTGCTTTCATCGAAGTGTTTGTCACATTTTTTAGAGTAACTTTACCCGCTTTCTAGAATAGACTTATTCTGCTTTGTAGAGTAAATTTAAATGCTTTTATAGTTTAGTTTAAATTCATGTCAGTAGTTGTTAATCACTTTTCAAACCCATTGGAGCAATACGAATGGAAAATCTAGTAAAACGACGTGGGCCCTGCTTCTATCGCACATCCTCCAGTGAACGATCCGGTCTTACTATAAAATACTGCAATTTTTGACACCGTGCGCTTTCGGGCCACAGTTTCTTAACACGAGTAATAAAAACGTGACAACCTTTAAGTATATCCCTAATCCCAACTCCGCAATCATAAAATGATTTTCATTAAATAAAATCAAGACCGGGGTTATATTATTTCGAAAAATACTCGTGTGGGAGATTGTCAAAAGTTTCATGGCACCGTTGCCGGGGAGGATGCAGCGCCGTTTTATTAGAGAATTACATTCTTCATTGCTCCTAGTTAGCTTATACATATAAATATTCACCCCAAAACCGATTCTAACCTGGGGAATGTGCAGGTACTGTCATAGCTAAGACCTCTGTTCTATGCAAAAGAGGAAGGAGACTCCAGCCGAGATCCCGTTCAACACAGAGATTGAGAAAACAGCTCGTCGTCTGAGGGCGGAAGCTAGACAAAGAAAGGAACGGGAAAGACAAGCTCTCCTCTCTCCAAGCACAAGCAGTGACATCTCAGACATGGCGGATAACCATGGCAATCCCCCAAACATTCCACTTAACCCACCACTCCAAAACATCCAAGAGGATCCAGAAGACGTTGACGTTGAGAACTTGGAGGATCTCCCACCTCAAGTTATTCAGGGAGGTGAGAATCCCCCAAATCTCGAGCAGCAACCCTTCGAGATGCCTCCACCCAACCCAAACCACCAAAACCCCCAAAACAACCCACTTAACCAGAATAACCCTAATAACCAAAATTTTCAGAACTCTCAATTTCCAGACCCCCAGTTTAACCAAAACCAGAATCACCCTAACCCGAACGTTTTCAATGATCCCAGAAACTACTATCCGAATCAGAACTTTTACCCACAGCAATACCAAGGAGGGGCAGGGAACAATCAGCAGGCAGCTGCAGCTGACTATATGCAGCCCATTCTAGAACCATATTTGAACATTCCTGGACAAGCCCCATTCTTGGCCAGGAATTTCGAACTAAAGCCGGCTCTCATCAATCTTGTTCAGAGCAACCAGTTCGTAGGAGCAAATCATGAAGATCCCCACGATCATCTGCAGACTTTCCTGGAACTGTGTGATACGATCAAAAACCAGAATGTATCTGCTAAGACCATCCGATTGAGGCTGTTTCCCTTCTCTCTGACTAGCGGGGCAAGGACATGGTATAAATCACTGCCCGTGAATCAGAAATCTGCATGGGAGGACGTTATCAGAAATTTCCTGACAAAGTACTTCCCGGAATCCAAGGTGGATGAATGCCGCTCTAAGATTGCGGAATTCAAGATGAAACCAGACGAGTCCCTGTATGATGCAAAGGAACGGTTCTTCAACTTGCTCAGGAAGTGCCCCCAGCATGGTTTCCATGAGTGGGAGAAATTGAGAAAGTTCTATAGCGGTTTGACCCCAGCATGGAAGAACATGCTTGATGCTGCTGGTGGTCAACACCTGCTATACATTCCCATGGACCAAGCTTGGGCCAAGATTGAAGCAATGAGTGTAAACAGAACTGTACTTTCTGATGATGTTAATTCCCCTCCCCCTCGTGGTTTATGTGCTGTAGGTACAGTAGGGAAATCTGAACTGGACAAACTGAAAGACCAAGTGGCCGTCTTGGCCTTGAATCAGGAAGCTGGGAGCTCTACACAGGCTCAAAATGCTGAAGCTGTTTGCGAGACTTGCCAAGGCCCGCATCCTACTGAGTCCTGTCAGCAAGTGGCGAATGAAAGTTGTAACTATGCAGGTGGATTCCAAAACCGGCACCCGAACCTTTCATATTCCAACAACAATGCTTTGAATTCCCACCTGTTGACCCAGCCACAACAGTTCAACCAACCAAGGCCCCAGCACTTTAACCCAGGCTTTCAGCCTCAGATTCTAGCTAGGCCACCCCAAAACCAAAATTTCCAAAACTTTCAGCAGCCACAGAATCAGTTTGTCCCAAATCAGAATCAGTTTGGTCAAAACCAAGGTCAGAACCAGAATTGGAACCAGAACCAGCAGAAACCCCCTTCCAGATTGGAGACCCTCATGACTGACTTTATCACCAGTCAAAAGGAAATCAATACTCAGTTGCAGTCCTCTATCCGGAATGTGGAGACGCAGGTTACACAAATGGCCAAGGAAATGCAGAAAAGAGACCAAGGAACTCTACCCAGTGCTGCTGAGAAAAATCCTCAGTGTAAGGCCATCACACTGAAGTCTGGTAAAGTTCTGGAAGGACCCAAGGGCAAGGAGAAACTGATACAAGAGAATGAACTGGGAAGTGATATTGAGGAGAATGAAAAGGAAGCTGAAAAAGAGACATCCAATCTGCAGACTGATGCTGCGCCTGAAACGGCTGAAAAAGATAAGGGTACAGGTGGAGGTACAACTTCCTTCCCTTTACCACAAAAACAAGTAGATAATAACAAGCACATGCCTAGGATTCCTTATCCTGCACGTCTTAAAAATAAGGAACATGATCTTAAATTCAAGAAATTTCTGGAACGATTAAAGTCTGTAGAGATAACCATTCCTCTCACAGAAATGATTTCCGAAATGCCCATCTATGCTAAGTTCTTGAAAGAATTGATTTCAGGAAAAAGGCAGGTCGAGCAAGAGGAGGTGATTATTCTCAACAGCACATGCAGTGCCATCGTTCAGAGGAGATTGCCTGAAAAGAAAGAGGACCCCGGATGTTGCACACTTCCAGTACAATTCGGAAAGGCCAAAGTGAGTATGGGGCTTTGTGATCTAGGATCGAGTATCAATGTGATGCCACTAGCTATGGCAATCCGCCTTAAGCTTGGAGAGATTCAACCAATCAAGATGAGACCGCAGCTCGCAGACAGATCAATCACTCAGCCCGTAGGAATCCTCAAGGATGTTGTGGTTAAAACCGGCCAGGTTCTCTTCCCGGTTGACTTCATTATCCTCGACATTGAAGAGGATTCTGAAATGCCACTTATTCTTGGACGCCCATTCCTGGCCACTGGTGGTGCATTAATTGACGCCAAATCTGGAAAGGTCACATTGAGGGTCGATGGCGAGGAAATCACCTTTGATATGGAGCAGCTGCAGAAGTTTCCAAATGAAGGAGCTTGTTCCATGTTTTCTGTAATAGATAGTGGAGAGGAAATTGATTGTGAGGAGAGAGAGCTTGACTCTGGATTTGATCATGAAATGATGCTGGATTAGATTTCAAAGCAGGTACTGAAGCCTGCTGGCGTGGAGCACCAAGGATGCAAGGCCGTTCACTTTGCCGATCCCGAAACAGGGGATTTGGAGGAGTTTGACGGCACAGACTTCCATGACGATGCCGACCAAGAGGAGGCGGATCCTGTACTGATACAGGGTCCGGAAGGTAAAATTGATCTTCTCCCATCTAATTCTCGCAAATTACTCCCTTCCGTTGAATGCCCACCAGAGCTCGAACTTAAAACATTACCCGATCATCTCAAGTACACGTTTCTCGCAGAACATAAAAAATTACCTGTGATTGTTTCGGCTAAGCTCTCCCAAGAGCAAGAAAATGCTCTGGTGGTCGTTCTTAAAAATTATGTGCGTGCAATCGGTTGGACCATTTCTGATATCAAAGGAATAAGCCCTTCTGTTTGTATGCACATGATTTTAATGGAGGAGAATTTCAAGGCCTCTCGCCAGCCCCAACGAAGATTGAACCCACCCATGCAAGAAGTGGTAAGAAAGGAAGTGATCAAGCTGTTAGACGCCGGTATTATATACCCGATTTCTGATAGCAAATGGGTCAGTCCTGTGTAGGTCGTTCCGAAGCGGGGTGGGATGTGCATTACGCAGAATGAACAAGGGGAGGAAATTGCCACGCGCCCAGTCACCGGATGGAGAGTCTGCATAGACTACCGGAAGTTGAACGAGGCAACTCGCAAGGACCATTTCCCTTTACCTTTTATCGATCAAATGTTGGAACGATTGGCGGGAAGGGCATTTTATTGTTTTTTAGATGGCTATTATGGATACAATCAAATAGTGATCGCCAGTGAGGATCACGAAAAAACTACTTTTACATGCCCTTATGGCACTTTTGCCTATAGACGCATGCCTTTTGGTCTTTGCAATGCACCTGCTACTTTTCAAAGATGCATGATGTCTATATTCTCTGAATTTATCGAAAAATGCATTGAAGTCTTCATGGATGACTTCTCTGTATATGGAGATACGTTTGAGGAATGTTTGACTAATCTTGCTAAGATTTTAAAGAGGTGTGAAGACACTAACTTGGTTTTAAATTGGGAAAAGTGCCATTTTATGGTCACTAAGGGCATAGTGTTAGGTCATCGCATTTCTCGTGCAGGCATCGAAGTTGATCCAGCCAAAGTGTCCATGATTTCCAATCTCCCTCTTCCTAACTCGATCAAATCAGTTAGGAGCTTCTTAGGGCATGCCGGTTTTTACCGGAGATTCATTAAGGATTTCTCTAAAATTGCCAAGCCGCTCACTAACTTGCTTTGTAAAGAAAATCCTTTCTTAATAAATGAAGCGTGTGTCCAAGCCTTTGACACGCTCAAGAAGATGTTGGTTTCTGCACCGATAGTGCAACCACCCGATTGGTCACTGCCTTTCGAGGTAATGTGCGATGCTAGTGGTCTCGCCGTGGGCGCAGTTCTTGGACAACATAAGGATGGGAAACACTGCGTAATTCATTACGCAAGTCATGCCCTGAATGAAGCCCAAATTAACTACACCACAACGGAGAAAGAGATGTACGCTGTAATCTTCGCGTTTGATAAATTCAGACAGTATCTTATAGGTACGAAGACTATAGTATACACCAATCACTCTGCATTGAGATACTTGTTTAGCAAACAAGATGCCAAACCTCGATTAATCAGGTGGGTACTTCTGTTGCAAGAATTCGACATCATAATAAAAGATAGGAGAGGTCGAGATAATGGTGCTGCTGACCATTTATCTCGATTAGATAATGATAAAAAGGAAAAAGCCGTTAATGAAGAGTTTCCGGACGAACAGTTGTTCGCATTGCATCTGCATAATCAAGCTTGTCCATGGTTTTCCGACATCGCTAACTTCTTGGCATGCGGGATAACACCACAGTTTTCGAACTATCATCAGAGGAATAAGTTCAAACGAGATGTATTAAGTTACTTCTGGGAAGAACCTTATCTCTTCAAACACTGCGCTGATTCAATAATCAGGCGATGTGTGTCCGAGCATGAAGCCTATCAAATTGTCAGAAAATGCCATGAATCAGAATATGGAGGTCACCATGGTCCCGCTCGAACGGCCCACAAGGTCCTCGAATGTGGATTTTATTGGCCTCGCATCTATGAGGATTGCAGGACATTTGTGAAAGGCTGCGACAAGTGCCAAAGATTAGGAAACCTCTCCAAGAGGGATGAGATGCCTCAAAAGGGAATTCTTACACTTGAGATTTTCGATGTATGGGGCATTGACTTCATGGGACCGTTTCCTCCATCTGGTGGAAACTACTATATCTTGGTGGCTGTCGATTACGTGTCCAAATGGGTCGAGGCTGTCGCATTACCGACCAATGATGGTAGCCAAGTCATCAAGTTCCTCAAGAACAACATTTTCAGTCGATTTGGCGTACCTAGGGTGGTGATATCTGATGGAGGAACACACTTTATCAATAAAGCTTTTGAAACTTTAATGAGTAAAAATGGAATCCTCCATAAGATAGGCACGCCTTATCATCCCCAGACTAGTGGTCAAGTCGAAGTATCCAACCGCGAAATCAAACATATACTCGAAGCCACTGTCGGGATAACCTGTAAGGATTGGGCACGTAAGCTCAATGATGCTCTATGGGCATACCGCACAGCATTTAAGACTCCCATTGGGATGTCACCTTACAGACTTGTCTTCGGAAAAGCCTGTCATCTGCCTGTAGAGTTAGAGCACAAGGCTTACTGGGCCGTTAAAACGCTTAACTTCGATCCAAAAGTTGCTCAGAGCAAACGTAAGTTGGACCTCAATGAAATTGAGGAAATACGAGCACTAGCTTATGAGAGCTCTCGAATTTACAAGGAGCGAACCCAGAAGTTGCACGATCGCAGGATTAAGCCTAAGCGTTTCTATATTGGTCAAAATGTATTATTGTTCAATTCTAGGTTGAAGCTGTTCCCTGGAAAGCTTAAATCCAGATGGGAAGGACCACATGAAGTGCTGGAAGTGTTTCAAAATGGAGCCGACAGGATCCGAACTGACAAGGGCAACATAGTGGTGAATGGACATCGATTGAAGGAGTACATCGGGCAGTTCGATCCGGAGAAAGAAAGCCAAGCAGTGGCAGACCCGGCTTACACCCAATAAGAAACAACATTAAAAACACAAAAAATTCATTTTATATATATATAGTACTTATTTCATGATGAGGAAGTACCCAAAAATCAATTAAACATTTAGAGTACTAACACTCTAAATGTGAGGATGTTGATCTTTGGAGAAAATCTCATGCGTTTTATTTATCTGTCCTGCAGAAAGCTCGGAACCATCAAAAAGAAGGAGCAGACAAGAGTAACATAGAAAAACCAGGTTCTTGGTTGGATTAGTTCCATAAGTCTGAGAAAACGCTTTCGGAACTTGAAGAAATTCAATACCCGGAATAAAATTCACAGATAAATGGAACTGACCCAACCTAATTTTATGCAAGTGGATTATTTAATATTTAGCCCAGCATTTTGAATTTATTTGGACTGAATCTATTCAGCCCAAATCAAATAAAATGGACTCAGGCCCAACATCACACTCGGGCTCAGTCCAAGAAATTTGAAAATTCAAAATTCCTTGTCGCGGAAGGTCCTTTGTCGCGATGTCATGCATCGCGACCAGGCCCTGTTCCGCGACAAACCCTCTTCTGTCCTTAATTTTCTCTGTTGATTGTCGCGATGCCCTTGTCGCGGAGCATGGCTCCGCGACCAAGCCCTGCTCCGGACACAACCCCCGTTGACTTTGTCTTTATGCTGAATCTTGTCGCGATAGCCCTGTCGCGGAACACTACTCCGCGACCAGACCCCAACTCCGCGACCTCTCTAATGTCGCTATGCCCTTGTCGCGGAACCTTGTTCCGCGACAAAGTCTCGGATTCCGCGACAAATTCCTTAGTATTTATACCCTTCCCCCCCTCACCAGTTTTTCCCACTCTCTCTTCATTCTCACTTGTCATTTCAACTTCTTCTGCTCCTTCTTTCCATTTTCATCTCTTCCGAACGAACACCACCGTGTTCTTCGCAACCAACTCACCCATTTTCAAGAGGAAACCATGGACCGTTTGCTCAGAATCTTCCCAAACCTTGGACCCATGCCTAGACCCGAGCCTTGGAGGGCAGGGTAAACCCATTTCCCCCTTTGTTCATGGCACCCGCTCGGACTCCTTTGTTCTTGTTTGTGTTTTTGATGTGTTTTTAGCATAATATGGCTTTTTGTGCGTGAGTTCTTCTGTTTTTGGGGTTTCTAAAGACTCTCGGTTATGAGCAGTGTGTTGAAATTTTTGAGAACCCCCAAGAACATGTGTTTTGAAACCTGTTAATGGTTTACAAATTTTGGAAGATAAAACTGGAAAGAACAAACTGATGAACATTTGGGTATTGTTTTGAATATCTTGATGTTATTGGTTTGTTTGATCTTGATGTGACTTCTTGCAGTGTTGTTTTAGGGCAATAAAGATGGAAGATCTTTTTGGGCATATTTGTTCCCATGTAAGAAATCTCATGGGAATGAATGTTTGTTTGTTTATGGAAACATAGTACAAACACCCAATGAGAAGCTTCCACTTTTTAATAAAAGCAACCCTTTGGAAAAAGACAAAAAGAGTTGTTTTATTTAATGTTTGACTTGAAGTCTTTTGTTCCCAATGGAACACTAGCGTGAGTAAAATAGCAGTATTTTCGTCACCTAACTGCTATCCTTTTTAAAAATAAAAAATGGGACCACTCACATCCCACTTTTATTAAATAAAATGAGTCAACCATTTTAAAAAATTAAAAACAGTTTTTGCAAACTTTTGGAATGCTTTAACTGGCCAAACAGTCCAAGCTATCCAGAAATAGCAGATCCACTTCGCCACTCCTCCATTGCACATTGTATATTCGAGCATTTCATCTCCATCATTCCATCCCATCCCATTTTCAACAAGTGCCTCGGACTTGTTTAATAAAATTGAAAATCAAACTTATGGGCCCAATAGCCCATTAAAAATATATAGGGGCCCAATGACCCCTATCATTTCATAAAAATTTATTTTACCTATGCTTTATATTAAAAATTCAAGTTGGAAATTTAATAACCTCACATCTAGAGCAAAGCTCTAAATGTGAGGATGTTGGTTTCTGAACTTGAATAATTTCTGAAAATTACATAAAAATTGGATTCATCCTTTCTTATCTTTTCAGAGGCAATCTTCCAAACCCAGACCCAGTGCCGGAGAAACCCAGCTGCTGGACCTTCCACTAGAACTTATAGGAGAAATTCTCTCCCGAATCGGGGAGGATGACATGAAAGAAGTGTTCAGAGCTAGGAGAACTTGCACAAAGCTGAGGGACGCAGGAAACCTCGCCATCGTTTACAGGCGATGCGAGCTGGATGCGGCTAGGGTAAGGCGCTGGCAGGAGGAGATACGATGGCAGAAACAAAGATTTCTGCACACATGCACTGAGGCTGGAAATTTCAATCTCCAAATTGTTCCAGCACTCATGGCATTTGTAGAAGGGGACGAAGAGCAAGCGTGCGAGCTACTACGGGCAGGCATCGAAGACAATCATAAAGCGTCAATCCTCACCCGCGGACTGATGCTCATGAGCAAGATGGATGAAAGCAAGGTCAATCAGGGGATCGCAATGATCGAGAGGATGGTGACCAACCAACAGGTTTTCACCTACACATCCACCAACACCCTCGCGTGGATGGCAGACAATGATGCCTCCTACTTGTTTGCAGGGCAGCCACCCCGAGTTTTCTGCAGAAGAATGCATGCACCCCTGAGAAACCGCGACTGGTGCCTGCGCTGTGAGCTGACCAGCTACGTCCACTGGCTCCGATACATGTTCTGAGGAGAAGAAGAAGGAAAGACGAATCCTAGTATGCTTTATTTTATTTTATTTTATTTTAAGTTTCAGTAGTAGTAATCTGCAAGGGGATTTCTCCTTTTGTAAGTGCAGGTTTGTACTAACTGCACGAGAAACCCTTGCCTCAGATGTAATTTACTGCTTTCCCTAAAATGGAACTCAGCTTTTGAGACCACTGAACAGATCTTTACTTGCTTTCTTTTCGAAAAAGATGTCTGTACAGTCCAAGATGAATAAGTGACTGTCAGGCCAAAAATATGCTGTTGACATACTCTGTATGTTAGCAGTGCCTCTTTACTGCTTTCATTAAATAACCAGCAAAATATGCATAAACTTGCTCTAAATTCACATGTTGAATTTAGGCTTGTGATTAAATTTTCAAACTTTTAAATTGGGATAATATAATTGAAAACATGCATGAAATGAATTCCTAAGGTTTTGAGCTATAAAAATTTAATGATGCGATCAACTTATTGGGTAATAAATCTGCATGTTAGAGATTTTGACTGAATAAATTGTTAGAATTTAGCTTTGATTAAATTTGAGAATACTGTATGACATGAATCAATCCAACCTGTGAGGTTTGAGCCATGAGTCACTTTTACTCATTTATTTTCTTTGATGTGTGAATCATTTTGATTGAAGGACACTAGAACTTGCAATTGGGACCGATTCAAGACCATGCCATATTCCCGAAATCGAGCATATGATCGAGGCACTTAGAAAACCCAAAATTTTTGGCCTTCTTTTGAAATCCAAACCCAAAAAGATTCTCCCTTTAGGATTGACCACTTTGAGCCTTAAGCCTAATTTTTCTTTGAAGCCCTCTATATTATTCCTATCCTTACAAAAGACCAAGAAATTCAAACCCAAGTGTGCAAGGATAAATTCTATCAAAGGCATTAAACTTATGATCATCAACCCATGTTAATCGGTATGTTATAAACCGATTCAAAAAAAAAAAAAAGAGAGAGTTGAGATTCATTCAACATAAATAAATTGCAAATGACAAAGCAAATTAGACATAGTCTAAATGTCATGCAATAGAAAAGAAAAGCAAAAGAAAGAAATAAGGGTGATCATAAATTCTAAATAAATATGCCATATCATGATAGAATTAATTCTTGCCACTTCTAGCCCAATATTTCTCTTTCCTACCAAATGTTACAACCGTATGCCCCGTTATAACCTTAAATAAGACCTCATGATCTCGATTTGAGGAAATGAGCCGGTGGCGAGTTGGTCTGATTGCAAGCTTATGGGATAATTTAATTAAATTTGATTTTGAGCGTTCAATGATTAAACCCCAATTGAGAGTGAGAGAATTTTCCGATTCTCTTATAAGTGAGGCTCTGTTTCATTAAAAATGTTCATGTCATCCTCTAATTCTCATCCTTAATCTTTGCATCTTTCAAACATGATATTCATGAAGGATTGATAATAATGTTTGATTTGTAGGCCCAATGTAGTGAGCAAGTATCATTTCATTAAACACTGCAATCAAAGGAACTTAATACTTGTAGTTTTTGGTTGTCTTATCCCAATCCAAAAAGATTGTGATTTATGAAGCCACGAAAATGAATTGAATATGTAGAGTCCGTGTTCTTAGGAACATTGACTCTGACTGCTCGGGGACGATCAGTATTAAATGTGAGGATGTTGATAATGGCCAAAAATGACCATTATTTTCAATCCATTTCCGTGTCTAAAGCGGGCATTTGATCGCTGATAATGGCCAAAATTGACCATTATTTTCAATCTATTTCCGTGTCTAAACATGGACATTTGATCGTATTCCGGTCTTATTTTAATAAGAAAGCAGTCGAATTTGACAGATTTATGCAAGTTTGTATAAATAATAAGCTGGTATTGAAAAAAGCAAAAATATTGTTATTTTATTACTTTTTATATTAAAAAATCCAAAAACATGATAAAAATATTAAAAATCATACACTTGATTAATTTTGGTTGTTGTTGTCTATTCGGTGGAACACGAGTTCATTAAATGGAACACAGACCAAATAATCAAGTGGAATAAATATTATATTTATATTATTTTTACTTTCATTTTTATTTTTACATTTTGATGTATATATTTATTTAATTCTTATGTTTATCTTTATTTCCATTTTCTGTTTTAATTAGAGTTAAATGGTCCACTAATCCATTTGTTTCAATTAATTGCAGGTGATTAATTAGGTCCAAGAATTCAGTCCAGCCCACACCCCATTAGCCCAAAAATTAGCCCAGTACATCAACCCAACCACTCTAGCCCAATTATCCCTTGGGCCAAAACCAAACCCATAGCCCATTACACCACCAAGCCCATAATCCATTCAAGCCCAATCCAACAAGACCAAGCCCAACCCTAAAGTTAACCTAACCCTAACCCTAAAACCTAACCTGCTTCCGCCGCCGCCGCCGCCGCCGCCGCCGGCGGCCGGCCGGCGGCCGGCCGGCGAAACCCTAAACAGCCACCGAAGCCCCCCCTCTCTTCCATCCTCCAATCGGCAGCCCCTTGCTTTCCTCATCTTGCCTCCACTGTCCATCATCCCCTCCAAACTCCGGCGAGTCGTCGCCGCCCCTCTCTTCCATCCCCTTCAATCCGGCCGCTGGCCACCACTTCCGCCATTTTTCCGCCACCATCCGAGCATCCAACCATAGTCCCGAGCACCCTCATATCCTGTCGCCATCATCACCACCACGCCGCTTCCGCCACCATTCTCCCTCACCTCAGTCGCCGCTCCTTCCTCCGCCCTTCGTCACCACAGCCGCCTCAACCAATCACCACCACCACCATCTTCTTCCCCATCCATCCGCGCCACCAACATCTCCCTCCAACTCCACCACATTTCTGCCCTCAGCCCCCTGAATCCAACAGCCTCAACCATCTCGCCATCGCCCAACAGCCACTCCGACCACCACAAAGCTCCGGCCTCCATCCCCCCCTACACTTCCTCAGATTCCGGACAGCCCTCGCAGCCCCCTTCACTGCCGCCGCTCCGCCGCCGCTCTCCGACCATCCTCCTCTCCAATTGGAAAACTAGGAACGAGGCAGAGAGAGATCGAGACAGAAAACAGAAGAAGTACAAGAAAGGAAAGCTGCCGAGAGAGAAAATAAAGAAGAAGAAGTGGAGGAAGAGGAAGAAGGATTGTAGGAAAACTGGAATGAACGAAAGAAGCAAGAAAAAGAAGAAATTTGGGGAAGGAGAGAAGAAGAAGGGAAAGAGAAGAAAGAGAAAAATAAAATGAAAGAAAGAGAGCAGAAGCCTGTCGAGAAATTAACACTTTGTCGCGGAAGGTGTACACCGCGACAAAGTGCTCCGCGCCCAAAAATTTGCTCCGCGCCCAAGAACTACTCCGAGACTGTGAGAGGAAAATCAAGCCACAAAAGTTTGTCGCGGAACATGGTTCCGCGACAAAGTGGATCGCGCCCAAGACAAGCCATCCGCGACACACACACACTCCGCGACAGGACATCTCACGTGACCTCATTTAGTGGAATCTCTCACATGGGTAATTGAATCCAAGCTCCCAGGACTTGAAGTCCCTGCAGACACAAGATCTTTGTCCTTTTCCCCTGGACCTCGAAGTCCCGCCCCCTCCTGGGCGCCATCTTGGAGCCAAAAAGTGTTTTGTCCCTATTCCGCGACAAAGCAGTTGTTTGGCGACCAGATGGGCCTAATGGGCCTAGGGCTAATTTTCCACCTCTATAAATATATCCTCCCACCCACTTGAACAGTAACCTAGCTACACTTAGTTTAGTTTTACTGTTCTTGGAGGCACCACTGTGCTCTCCAAGAATTTATTAGAATAGGTAGTTTAGTCTATTTTAATTTTATGCAATGTAGTAATAGACTTTAGCTTAGTTTTAATTTATGCTTTGTAATAAATAAGTGTAGCTAGTGTTCACTTTTATTTTTCCAGTTTTATATTCTGTAGTTGTGGGTTTCAAGCACTTAATTAATGGGTGAATTTTGAACCATGTTTTGATATTGTAGTTAGGTTTTATTGCTTTCCTTATTTAATAAAATGCATAAACATTTGATACTTACCCTTGATAGATTTAATGTAGGCTTTATTTTATTTTATTTTATTTTTACTTTTAGTGTTAGCATAGTGTATTTGCATTCTTGCTTACTGCACTAGCTTTAGTTTTCTTCTATTTTTATTTTATTTTTTTTACTTTACTGTTTATGTTCTTTTTAGTCTTAGGTATTTTTTTTCTTACTTTTTATTTTCTCTCTCTAGTGCATTAGATCTAAAAGGGCTAGTGTTAAAGTGTTTATGCATATTTATATAAAAATTGCATATTCCTATATTGTATTGCATCACATTGTAGCCCCACGGGTTGCAATGTAATTTTTCCGTTGTGATCCCACGGATCACAACGCACACCCATGTAATGCAATATTAGGCGTTATGCTGCCAAAATTTTTATAAAATATTTTAAAACCCTTTGTCGCCATGCAATCTTGTCGCGGAACCACGTTCCGCGACAAAACCCATGTTTAGCGACAAAGGACCAAATTCTTGCATTTTGTCTGCATGGCTTTTGTCGCGGAACACCCTTGTCGCGGAACCACGTTCCGCGACAAAATCTTATTCCGAGACAGAAAATTATGCCTTGCCATTATTTTGAAACCCTTGGTCGCGAAGCAATCTTGTCGCGGAACGTCTTGTCGCGGAACCACGTTCCGCGACAAAACCCTCGATTAGCGACCAAGGACCCAAATACTTGTAATTTTATTCTGGGAGGACTCTGGCGCGGAACCTTTGTCGCGGAACCACATACCGCGACAAAATCCTTGTTCCGCGACCAGGAATTATGTCCTTACCAATTTTCAACCCTTTGTCGCTATACCCCCTTTGTCGCGGAACCATGTTCCGCGACAAAATTTTTGCTTAGCGACAAAACAAACCCTAATTTTTCAAAATCCCATTTCTCTTATTTCCCACCCCTTTGTCGCGAAACCTTTGTCGCGGAGCCACGCTCCGCGACACAAACTCTGCATCGCGACAAGGTGGCACCTTTTTGCCAAATTTTTATTCTCCATCTCACTCCATTAATTAATTGAACCTTTATATTAATATTTTGAGGTTGAGATCCAATTATCTCAACCCATGATTAATTTGATATAAAGAACTTTGTTCAATTTCCCATTAAAAGACTTTTCTATAAAAATTAAACTCTAATGATCTAAGTATATAACCCGGACTGTAATTAATTAATTAATTATGGAATGAGTGATTATTTAGACATGAAGAGTAATTATGGATTTAATTCCATACCCTTGCATGAGAAACCAATGTCTCTCATGCAAGGTGACCCAAAAATATTTTTCTTTTATTTATTTTGTCTTTTCCCGTAATGTGTGAAACAGCTAATAAGGAATATATCAGATTAATGTTGGCGGGTATTCCCACACGGATAACTAGCTCGTGGTCTGTATGTTAATTATTAGATGTTATTTTGCATGGTCTGGATAGTGGCCGGTGGAAGCCTTGGCGGTTCATCCATCCGGGATTATAATAGCTGCTCAGCTGACTCCTATCCGGATACAGTTTTCTTTTCTTTATCTTAATTTCAAACCCGAATCTCGAACTGTGCCAACACCAGACGACATAGGTCAATGTTGTCTAGTAATTAGGACAGTGAAAGAACATGTAGGTTTTTCTCTGGTTCACAGACAGTAAGGGTCTGAATGATAGCGACCACTGTCATTTAAGATTATTCTGCTGTCTAAAATCCTTCCATCTGGAATAATTGGGAACTGGATAGCAGATGTTTGCAGTCCAGATCACCCCAGTTATTTCTGGCACTCTCTTTAGCCAAAATTCTTCTCATCCCCGGCTATTTCATCTTTGTGTTCCAAATTCTGTCTAAACCCACCTTATATTTTGGGTTATTTAATTTTACACTTCCTTATAAATTTATGCATGATATTATTATGTAGATATTGTGGTCAATATTATTTTGGGATCCTTCCCTTGGACACAGGAGTCTTGATTTTAAATCAGATGTTTCATAATAAATTTCCAACAAAAATTCCTTTATAAAATCCGGATCTGAGTAAGGGATAAATTCGACAGTTATGACTAATTCACATCCGACTGGGGGTTGATTTCGGGAATTTAGAAGCAGAGTCAGCGATTAGGTCTCACCTAGACTGAAAGGATCTGTGTTCTTATTGAGAGTCTAGTACCTGTTTAGGGAATGATTTTCACATTGATTATTTTCCAAAATTGCTGTTTGTTGGAAATCTTGTATTAAATATTGCACTGGGTCGGATTCCACTTGGATTCCGATAAGGTGTGACAGATAATACTAGAGGAACAACATTCGGGCCTTGGTTATTTTCTAAGGTAGGGTTGAGTATTCTTTCAACTGCTATCTTCTTCTGCCAAAGCCTATTTTTGAGTCCTGAGTGAGTGCATCCGGAACGAACTAATTTATTAGTTCGTTTCATTAGTTTGTATCTCATAATCACCCGACGAGAAGTGAACACTGCGAGCGGTTCACCGAGAGTAGGGAATTCTTGATCCACATCCGGTCATTCTGACTGGGGGCTTTCTTTTACTACCAGGGTCAAACTTTCAGAAACCTCCGAGTGATAGGATTTTAAATGCTTTCTTTACTGCTTTCTTTTAACTGCTTTCTTTAGAGGTCACTCGGTTGTATTGAGAGTTGTGTAACTGCTACTAGGACTGAGAGTTAAGGGATAGTTCAGGGCCTGATTAGAATCTTTGGGCGTGACATGGGGGAATGATAGCAGTACTTGGCACTTCAACTAATGATTTGTCAGGTGTTGCTTATCCACCACAGATAAATGACATACCTCTGCGCAGGGGCAGTTATCTATCTGTGGTATCTTAGATTTTGTTGTCTTAAGGCATGTAAATCCTTACTGTAAGTACCTGTCTGTTAAAGGGAACATAGTATAGGAAGCATGAGAGTTAGCTAACTGAAGGATTATCCCAAACAAAGATCTGTGTAATTAAAATGGAAGTTTAACTGTGTTTCATCTGAATCTTGTCCAATTTTTATTCTTTTCTTCCTGTCCCTTCTGTCATAATTTAAATCTGCCTTCTTAGATAATTTTATTGCTTTCTTAGATTAATTTTATTGCTTTCTTAGATTAAATTTAATTCGCTTTCTAGAATAATTTTATCTGCTTTATTTTAATTGCTTTCATAATCTAATTTAAATTCTGTCAAGTAGTTGTTAGTCAAAACACAAACTTGAATTGAGTAACCGAGTGGAAAATCTTAGTAAATGGCGTGGGCCCTGCTTCCATCGCACGTCCTCCAGTGAACGATCCGGTACTTACTATAAATTACTGCAATTTTTGACTCCGTGCGCTTTCGGGGGCACAGTTTCTTAACACGAGTAAATAAAAATGTGATTTTTCAGAAAATACTCATGTAGTGGGAATCTGCCGAAAGTTTCATGGTAGGTAATCTCCTGACATGAAATCATGAGAAGTATCATGGCACATATGCCGGGGACCCTCAGTGTGACAGGCTGAAGGTCAATTTATCCCGGTTGTATCATGAGATTTGTCAGAAGTTTCATGGCAGAGAGGACCACATTGCCATTTGAAATTAAAGCCCCTCACATGAGTAATAAAGAGTAACACTCTTAATTTATCCCTAAACCCTTTCATAAATCATAACTCTTTCACTTAATAAATTCAATCCTGATATATTTTTATAAAATACTCGTGTTAATGAAATTTGTCAAAAGTTTCATGGCGCCGTTGCCGGGGAGGATGCAGCGTCGTTTATTAAGAGAATTACACTCCTGATTACTCATAGTTAGTTTAGTGTTAGTTTTGTGTATATATTTCAGAACAGAGAAGTACCCTCAAATCAATTAAACATTTAGAGTACTAAGACTCTAAATGTGAGGATGTAGATTTGAGGGGAAAACCTAACCAATTGGGTATTTTTGCTTGCAGGAATCATGGAGCCACCAAAATGGTGTACGGAGTTAAATGTGGAAGTGTAGCATTGGGGCTACACTACTTTGATCTTTCGTCTAATTTTACACCTCTCCAATTGTAAAATCGAGGTTAATTAAACGAAAAATCAAAGAAAAATGGAGAAGTGTAGCAGTGGAGCTACACTAATTGGCAATTGTAAATTGCACAACACGTGAGACTCACGTGTTTGTCATCTCCACCACATCCGGACCACGAAGCTCAACCGCTGCTCCATCGCTCATCCACCTCAACACCACCACTGCGCTGAGGAAGCCCTCATCACTGGTGAAACAACAAATGGAGCAGCAGATCTTCGGACTACCAAGTGCTCACCACCATCGGACAAGCCACGGCCATCATCTTACTTTCCGTCGCCCCTGTCCCGACTGAGCATCTAAAGAGGTTCCCGGTTGGATTAGTTCTGTAATTGACCGAAGATTATATCCGGAATTCAAAGAAATTTAAAATCCGGAATAATTTTCGCAAGCACGGAATTAATCCAACCTAAATTTCTGCAAGTCAAAATTACATATACATATATATATTTATATATATAAACCTCTTGTACATATTATATTAAATAATTTGGGTGTTAGTCAATTGAATCACATTTAGAGTACTAAGACTCTAAATGTGAGGATGTTGATATTTTTGAGAAAACCCGATAACTTCTTTTGTGTTTGCTTTGCAGGAATTTGTGGAATCACCAAAAAGAAAATTAAAAGCTGCAAAACAGGTTCCCGGTTGGATCGATTCTGTGATTAATTGAAAGTATTCTTGGAATTTAAAGCAATTTAAAATCCGGAATAACTTTTATAAGAACAGAATTAATCCGACCTAATTTATGCAAGTAAATATGGTAGATTAAATTTTATAAAATCCAAAAAAATGTGATTGAACAATTTTGATGAAAATCAGAATTTTTCTTAAGTATTGGGCATCGAACAATCACCTTGTTCGACGAACCAAGCGATCACACATAGCCAAAATCGTCGAACACTTAATGGTTTGACGAAAAAGGCTATCGGAATTATTCTTCTATCTTTCATGTTAATATTTTCTCCCTCCCTCCCTCCTCTTTTATTTTATTTTTATTTTGATAATGTGTTTAAGTAGGAATTGATTTACTCACATTTCGAGCAAGGCTCAAAATGTGAGGATGTTGATTCTTCACTTAAAAAAAAAAAAAAAAAAGAAAAAAGAAGTGTGTTACTTTTCTTTTTGTTTATTATTATTATTTTATATTTAAACCCAATGCAAAGCATGTATAAATCTGTCAGAATTCACATATTTGATTTTGGTTTATGATTAAATTTTCAAACTTTTAAATTGGGATAATATAATTGAAAACATGCATGATATGAATTTTTGAGGTTTTGAGCTATAAAAATTTAATGATATAATCATCTTGTTGGGTAATGAGTTCTCATGTTGAAAATTTAATTGAATAGAGTGTAAGAAATTTTCAAAGATTATATTTAAGAATATTGTATGACATGAATGAACCATTCCATGTGAGATTTGAGCCATGATTTTACTCATTCTTTTCTTTGATGTGTGAAAATCATTTTGATTAAAGGAAACTAGAACTTGCGATTGGGACCGATTCAAGACCATGCCATATTCCAAAAATCGAGCATATGATCGAGGCACTTAGAAAAACCCAAATTTTTGGCCTTCGTTTGAATTCCAAACCCAAAAATATTTTCCCTTTAGGATAAACCAACTTGAGCCTTTAAGCCTAATTTTTCTTTGAAGCCCTCTATATTATTCCAAGCCCTCTAAAAAGACCAAGAAATTCAAACCCAAGTGTGTAAGAATAAATTTTATCAAGGCATTAAATTTTTGATCATCAAAGTTGTGTAAATCGGTATTCAATAAACCGATTCACAAAAAAAAAAAAAAAAAAAAGAAAATGTTGAGATCCATTCAACATAAATAAATTGCAAATGACAAAGCAAATTAGACATAGTCTAATGTCATGCAATATAAAAAGAAAAGCAAAAGAAAGAAAGAAATAAATTGATGATCATAAATTTTAAATAAATATGCCAAGTTATGATAGAATTAATTCTTGCCACTTCTTAGCCCAATAATTTCCCTTTCCTACCGAATGTTACAACCGTATGCCCCGTTATAACCCTTAAATAAGACCTCATGATCTCGATTTAAAGAAATGAGCCGGTGGCGAGTTGGTCCAATTGCAAGCTTATGGGATAATTTAATTAAATTTGATTATGAGTGCTCATTGATAAAACCCCTTTTTGAGAGTGAGTGAAATTTCCGTCTCTACTATATGTGAGGCTCTGCTTTTAATTATGTTCATGTCATACTTTAATTCTAGAATTAAATCAATGAATTTTTCTAAACACGATATTCATGAAGAATTATCAATAATGACTGATTTGTAGGCCCGATATAGTGAGCAAGTATCATTTTATTAAACACTGCAATCAAGAAAATTTAATACTTGTAGTTTTTGATTGTCTTATCCCAATCTAAAAAGAATGAAATTTTTGAAGCCACGAAAATAGATTGAATATGTAGAGTCCGTGTTCTTAGGAACATTGACTCTGACTGCTCGGGGACAATCAGTATTAAATGTGAGGATGTTGATAATGGCCAAAATTGACCATTATTTTCAATCTATTTCCGTGTCTAAACATGGACATTTGATCGTATTCCGGTCTTATTTTAATAAGAAAGCAGTCGAATTTGACAGATTTATGCAAGTTTGTATAAATAATAAGCTGGTATTGAAAAAAGCAAAAATATTGTTATTTTATTACTTTTTATATTAAAAAATCCAAAAACATGATAAAAATATTAAAAATCATACACTTGATTAATTTTGGTTGTTGTTGTCTATTCGGTGGAACACGAGTTCATTAAATGGAACACAGACCAAATAATCAAGTGGAATAAATATTATATTTATATTATTTTTACTTTCATTTTTATTTTTACATTTTGATGTATATATTTATTTAATTCTTATGTTTATCTTTATTTCCATTTTCTGTTTTAATTAGAGTTAAATGGTCCACTAATCCATTTGTTTCAATTAATTGCAGGTGATTAATTAGGTCCAAGAATTCAGTCCAGCCCACACCCCATTAGCCCAAAAATTAGCCCAGTACATCAACCCAACCACTCTAGCCCAATTATCCCTTGGGCCAAAACCAAACCCATAGCCCATTACACCACCAAGCCCATAATCCATTCAAGCCCAATCCAACAAGACCAAGCCCAACCCTAAAGTTAACCTAACCCTAACCCTAAAACCTAACCTGCTTCCGCCGCCGCCGGCGGCCGGCCGGCGAAACCCTAAACAGCCACCGAAGCCCCCCCTCTCTTCCATCCTCCAATCGGCAGCCCCTTGCTTTCCTCATCTCGCCTCCACTGTCCATCATCCCCTCCAAACTCCGGCGAGTCGTCGCCGCCCCTCTCTTCCATCCCCTTCAATCCGGCCGCTGGCCACCACTTCCGCCATTTTTCCGCCACCATCCGAGCATCCAACCATAGTCCCGAGCACCCTCATATCCTGTCGCCATCATCACCACCACGCCGCTTCCGCCACCATTCTCCCTCACCTCAGTCGCCGCTCCTTCCTCCGCCCTTCGTCACCACAGCCGCCTCAACCAATCACCACCACCACCATCTTCTTCCCCATCCATCCGCGCCACCAACATCTCCCTCCAACTCCACCACATTTCTGCCCTCAGCCCCCTGAATCCAACAGCCTCAACCATCTCGCCATCGCCCAACAGCCACTCCGACCACCACAAAGCTCCGGCCTCCATCCCCCCTACACTTCCTCAGATTCCGGACAGCCCTCGCAGCCCCCTTCACTGCCGCCGCTCCGCCGCCGCTCTCCGACCATCCTCCTCTCCAATTGGAAAACTAGGAACGAGGCAGAGAGAGATCGAGACAGAAAATAGAAGAAGAACAAGAAAGGAAAGCTGCCGAGAGAGAAAATAAAGAAGAAGAAGTGGAGGAAGAGGAAGAAGGATTGTAGGAAAACTGGAATGAACGAAAGAAGCAAGAAAAAGAAGAAATTTGGGGAAGGAGAGAAGAAGAAGGGAAAGAGAAGAAAGAGAAAAATAAAATGAAAGAAAGAGAGCAGAAGCCTGTCGAGAAATTAACACTTTGTCGCGGAAGGTGTACACCGCGACAAAGTGCTCCGCGCCCAAAAATTTGCTCCGCGCCCAAGAACTACTCCGAGACTGTGAGAGGAAAATCAAGCCACAAAAGTTTGTCGCGGAACATGGTTCCGCGACAAAGTGGATCGCGCCCAAGACAAGCCATCCGCGACACACACACACTCCGCGACAGGACATCTCACGTGACCTCATTTAGTGGAATCTCTCACATGGGTAATTGAATCCAAGCTCCCAGGACTTGAAGTCCCTGCAGACACAAGATCTTTGTCCTTTTCCCCTGGACCTCGAAGTCCCGCCCCCTCCTGGGCGCCATCTTGGAGCCAAAAAGTGTTTTGTCCCTATTCCGCGACAAAGCAGTTGTTTGGCGACCAGATGGGCCTAATGGGCCTAGGGCTAATTTTCCACCTCTATAAATATATCCTCCCACCCACTTGAACAATAACCTAGCTACACTTAGTTTAGTTTTACTGTTCTTGGAGGCACCACTGTGCTCTCCAAGAATTTATTAGAATAGGTAGTTTAGTCTATTTTAATTTTATGCAATGTAGTAATAGACTTTAGCTTAGTTTTAATTTATGCTTTGTAATAAATAAGTGTAGCTAGTGTTCACTTTTATTTTTCCAGTTTTATATTCTGTAGTTGTGGGTTTCAAGCACTTAATTAATGGGTGTATTTTGAACCATGTTTTGATATTGTAGTTAGGTTTTATTGCTTTCCTTATTTAATAAAATGCATAAACATTTGATACTTACCCTTGATAGATTTAATGTAGGCTTTATTTTATTTTATTTTATTTTTACTTTTAGTGTTAGCATAGTGTATTTGCATTCTTGCTTACTGCACTAGCTTTAGTTTTCTTCTATTTTTATTTTATTTTTTTTACTTTACTGTTTATGTTCTTTTTAGTCTTAGGTATTTTTTTTCTTACTTTTTATTTTCTCTCTCTAGTGCATTAGATCTAAAAGGGCTAGTGTTAAAGTGTTTATGCATATTTATATAAAAATTGCATATTCCTATATTGTATTGCATCACATTGTAGCCCCACGGGTTGCAATGTAATTTTTCCGTTGTGATCCCACGGATCACAACGCACACCCATGTAATGCAATATTAGGCGTTATGCTGCCAAAATTTTTATAAAATATTTTAAAACCCTTTGTCGCCATGCAATCTTGTCGCGGAACCACGTTCCGCGACAAAACCCATGTTTAGCGACAAAGGACCAAATTCTTGCATTTTGTCTGCATGGCTTTTGTCGCGGAACACCCTTGTCGCGGAACCACGTTCCGCGACAAAATCTTATTCCGAGACAGAAAATTATGCCTTGCCATTATTTTGAAACCCTTGGTCGCGAAGCAATCTTGTCGCGGAACGTCTTGTCGCGGAACCACGTTCCGCGACAAAACCCTCGATTAGCGACCAAGGACCCAAATACTTGTAATTTTATTCTGGGAGGACTCTGGCGCGGAACCTTTGTCGCGGAACCACATACCGCGACAAAATCCTTGTTCCACGACCAGGAATTATGTCCTTACCAATTTTCAACCCTTTGTCGCTATACCCCCTTTGTCGCGGAACCATGTTCCGCGACAAAATTTTTGCTTAGCGACAAAACAAACCCTAATTTTTCAAAATCCCATTTCTCTTATTTCCCACCCCTTTGTCGCGAAACCTTTGTCGCGGAGCCACGCTCCGCGACACAAACTCTGCATCGCGACAAGGTGGCACCTTTTTGCCAAATTTTTATTCTCCATCTCACTCCATTAATTAATTGAACCTTTATATTAATATTTTGAGGTTGAGATCCAATTATCTCAACCCATGATTAATTTGATATAAAGAACTTTGTTCAATTTCCCATTAAAAGACTTTTCTATAAAAATTAAACTCTAATGATCTAAGTATATTGTAACACCCCGGTTTTTGGTCACCCAGGTCGGGATGTCACCGCCACACCTCCCTAGCAAGACACGGTTTCTCCGAGCTTGCTAAAGAGATGCAAGGCTATGGTTTTTCAGAATTTAAAATATTCAACAGCCCATTCATATATAATTTAAAAATAATACATCAAAGTTGCAGCGGAAAATAATATTTACATAAGTATAATGCAGCGGAATTTAAATATAGCCAACACGGCCAGAATACGGGTTAAACAAGCCCGTTCATGCAATTACTAGTCTAACGTATCATTTACAAATAAAGCATTTCCCCAAAATTCCCATGAATGCATATGATGATGCATATTCTTCGGCTCTGAAAGAAACAGGAAAAAAAATATATGGTTTGGTCAGCACTACGTGCTGAGTAAGTTAACACATACAAGATTATGAGGTTTCAAAGCCTTTATTTAACTTTAATGAAAACATGTGCATAATTTAAATAATTCATGTAATCGCATAATTTAGAAGTATGGATTCATAAGGTCATCAAATAGCTTGCAACGCAACTAAATAAGTGGCCATAAATTTAACAACACAATTTAATACAGATTTAATTTGGAATTCTCGCAACTCCTCGTTTCATATCTCTTACAGATCACCACCGCTAGGGCTCTTATGTCCGCCAGCCTTACGCCTGGGCTCTTATGTCCACAGGTATCATGGTCGATCCAGATCTTTTAGTTAGAGTTAATCCGTCCGCTAGACATACGATCACTGTTTCGCTAGGGCTCTTACGTCAACCTAGACATACACTTGGGCTCTTATGTCCCAAGCCGCAGAGAACATTGACAGTATCTAGCTTAGTCATAACCCGCAATATTTTAATCTTCTCGTTTCATGTATCGTATGTCAAGTATCTCTAATCGTTTCAACCTCAAAGGCTAATTCCACCGTTTCCACAAGATTTCAAAATTTCGTTCGGTAAATCACAGTTTACTCTAAAATTCGTTAAAAATCAGATTTAATTTCAAAAATTCCAAAATTTCACGTCTGACTCCAAAACGTCGAGATCTACAACTTTCGTGTTTTAACTTTTTCGATCCGAGATACGGAAACAGTTCAAAAACGCCAATCTTCGTCAGACCAGAAATCTGTCCGCGTTTCCCTATAGCAGTTTAAAAGTTTCGAGATCTACCCTAGCAAATGAACTCTAAATTTGATGAAATTTCACAGAGATCATCTTAAGACAATTATCTACAACTTTCATGTTCGGCTAAAGATCTAATTCGGCCTAGAACCATAGTCAAAAACGTCAACAAGTTCGCACCTATGTTCTGTCCAGTTTCAAGATTCGATTTAAAACCAGTTCGGTTCGGAGTGGATTTCATATATCAAATCATCATGAAAAATTCTGAAATTTTACGGAGGTATTCATAACGTATAGATCTACAACTCTTATGTTCAACGCCAAGCCTAGATCGGTCTAGATCTAAGGTAGAAATCACCATCAAGTTCGAATAAAGAATCTATCATCGTTTCAAGATTTAAATCTAAAGCAGGCTCGTTTACGCTCGGTTTCGCATACCAAAACACGATGAAAAATTATGAAATTTTTACACAACCTAGATCAGAGTCTTAGGAACGTTTTTCGTGTTTTAAGTTTTCCCGTTTGGGGTCGTTTAAAGGTTCGGAAAAATTAGACAAAACTGTTGCGCCGTTAGAAATCTCATGTTGACAGATTTACATAAGATTTGATTAAGTTTCTAGATTCAAATATTTTAACTACTCCCAAAACCGTGTAAGCGTTAACTTACAGATTGTTGAGCGTCCGGGATCGTCGATTCGGAGGCGTGGCTTCCCGTCCTCCATTTATCCTCTCCGTTTGCCGGGTTCTTCGCTCTCGATTCGGATCGGGGGTTTAGAATAGAAAAAGATCGAATTTAGGATTCGTTTTCGAATCACATATGGAAAAGAATGGATCAAGGCTTACCAGAGCGACGGGGGTCTCCAAATTTCGTCCAAGTCAGTTCCTCCTCTCGGTGTTGTGCCTCCGACGACTCCGGGATTAGGGTTTCGACGTATAGAAAGATTTCGTAGGGTTTCAAATGTATTCGGAGCTCTTAGGAGGTCTTATTTATAGATATCTAAGACCTAGGGCGTCCAAAATCTGACCCCAAGGGTCTTGGGTCGAGAGACGTTCAACCGAAAGTCGAAAAATCCGCGTTCGGGCGAGAAAATCTCGCTTGGTTTGTTGCTGCCAGAGTGGCGCGGTCGTGGCGCGGTCTTAGGCCATCAACCGCGCGGCCAGCGCGCCACTCACGCCTGGACTCCGGTCCGGGCGGGTCGTGCGATCCGTTGTGCTTTTCCGCCTCTCTTTCGGGTTTCTACCCCTCTATGCTCCCGAATTCCGATTCCCGGGGTATATTCGGGCTCCGATTTCCTATCCTAATTTTATTCGGACCTAAATTTATGTTTGGACTCGAGTTATTGAGTCCATCGATGTCGGGTCCCTGTGTAACCATTTATTCAATTAAATTGCCTTCGGCTTCCCGGGTTCTCGGAATTTTGTTTTCTTTTAAATTGAAATTCCATTTCTCATCTTTTATGATTCTTTATCCATTTATCATTTTTATTATATTTATTTATTTAATTTATTTATTTATTTTATGTTGCAAAATTCTCGGGTATTACAGTCTACCCTCCTTAAGAATCAACTTCGTCCTCGAAGTTGTGTTTCGGCTTTTCTCGTGCTAAAGTCTTTTTGTTTGTTTTATTATTTTGTGACTGAACTTAGAATTAAAACTTCTAAGCTGCCTACGTACCCTGTGAAGGGATCAAGCCATAACGTAGTTCAAAACAACTTGAATTTGTTTATTTATTTATTCGGAATACATATTGTCAAAAATAAATGTCTATCTTACGGGGTATTACATCCTCTCCCCCTTAGGACTTCAGTTATGTCCTCATAACTGCCTACTTATTATTCTCAAGAAGGTTCGGGTCAAGGTTTTAATGAGCAGTTTGTTTGAAATGGATTTGTTGTTTGGGAATCCAACAAATTTTTTTTGGAATAGAGAGTGTTTAATAAAAACTTATTTTTTTTATTGTCTCGACATAAGGAAGTTTTCCAATTCGTACTAGGATAGGAATGGCTAAGGCCAAGATTTGTTATGCTTAGGCGAGCACATAGATGAATGAGATCTAGAACTACGGCAAGATCAGTCTCTAGTGAGCGTTTCTAATTCGATGTCAAGCATCTAGATGATCTAGTGCAAGCAAAAGATCTAAGTTAATATTCGCCAAGATTCTAAGTTAAAATTCGCCAAGATTCTAAGTTAAAATTCGCAAAGATTCTAAGTTCTCTACATAAAAGAGATGCAATATGCAAATGCGAATGATGATTTCCCCCCAAAATTAATTTAATGCAATATATATTTTTTTTTCCCATGGGTTTTAAAATAAAAATTTCTCCATGGAAATAATAATACTTTAAAATTTAAAATAATAGTCAAAATATTAGTAGTAGTTTAAAAATAATAATGGTTTAAAAATAATAGTTTAAAAATAAAATAATAACAATAGTTCAAAAATATTCCGGGCTCTGATACCACTTTGGTATCAGATATTTTCTTTAAAATAAATAGCTTTAAAATATTCTGGGCTCTGATACCAACTTTGGTATCAGATATTTTCTTTAAAATAAATAGCTTTAAAATATTCTGGGCTCTGATACCACCTTGTAACACCCCGGTTTTTGGTCACCCAGGTCGGGATGTCACCGCCACACCTCCCTAGCAAGACACGGTTTCTCCGAGCTTGCTAAAGAGATGCAAGGCTATGGTTTTTCAGAATTTAAAATATTCAACAGCCCATTCATATATAATTTAAAAATAATACATCAAAGTTGCAGCGGAAAATAATATTTACATAAGTATAATGCAGCGGAATTTAAATATAGCCAACACGGCCAGAATACGGGTTAAACAAGCCCGTTCATGCAATTACTAGTCTAACGTATCATTTACAAATAAAGCATTTCCCCAAAATTCCCATGAATGCATATGATGATGCATATTCTTCGGCTCTGAAAGAAACAGGAAAAAAAAATATATGGTTTGGTCAGCACTACGTGCTGAGTAAGTTAACACATACAAGATTATGAGGTTTCAAAGCCTTTATTTAACTTTAATGAAAACATGTGCATAATTTAAATAATTCATGTAATCGCATAATTTAGAAGTATGGATTCATAAGGTCATCAAATAGCTTGCAACGCAACTAAATAAGTGGCCATAAATTTAACAACACAATTTAATACAGATTTAATTTGGAATTCTCGCAACTCCTCGTTTCATATCTCTTACAGATCACCACCGCTAGGGCTCTTATGTCCGCCAGCCTTACGCCTGGGCTCTTATGTCCACAGGTATCATGGTCGATCCAGATCTTTTAGTTAGAGTTAATCCGTCCGCTAGACATACGATCACTGTTTCGCTAGGGCTCTTACGTCAACCTAGACATACACTTGGGCTCTTATGTCCCAAGCCGCAGAGAACATTGACAGTATCTAGCTTAGTCATAACCCGCAATATTTTAATCTTCTCGTTTCATGTATCGTATGTCAAGTATCTCTAATCGTTTCAACCTCAAAGGCTAATTCCACCGTTTCCACAAGATTTCAAAATTTCGTTCGGTAAATCACAGTTTACTCTAAAATTCGTTAAAAATCAGATTTAATTTCAAAAATTCCAAAATTTCACGTCTGACTCCAAAACGTCGAGATCTACAACTTTCGTGTTTTAACTTTTTCGATCCGAGATACGGAAACAGTTCAAAAACGCCAATCTTCGTCAGACCAGAAATCTGTCCGCGTTTCCCTATAGCAGTTTAAAAGTTTCGAGATCTACCCTAGCAAATGAACTCTAAATTTGATGAAATTTTACAGAGATCATCTTAAGACAATTATCTACAACTTTCATGTTCGGCTAAAGATCTAATTCGGCCTAGAACCATAGTCAAAAACGTCAACAAGTTCGCACCTATGTTCTGTCCAGTTTCAAGATTCGATTTAAAACCAGTTCGGTTCGGAGTGGATTTCATATATCAAATCATCATGAAAAATTCTGAAATTTTACGGAGGTATTCATAACGTATAGATCTACAACTCTTATGTTCAACGCCAAGCCTAGATCGGTCTAGATCTAAGGTAGAAATCACCATCAAGTTCGAATAAAGAATCTATCATCGTTTCAAGATTTAAATCTAAAGCAGGCTCGTTTACGCTCGGTTTCGCATACCAAAACACGATGAAAAATTATGAAATTTTTACACAACCTAGATCAGAGTCTTAGGAACGTTTTTCGTGTTTTAAGTTTTCCCGTTTGGGGTCGTTTAAAGGTTCGGAAAAATTAGACAAAACTGTTGCGCCGTTAGAAATCTCATGTTGACAGATTTACATAAGATTTGATTAAGTTTCTAGATTCAAATATTTTAACTACTCCCAAAACCGTGTAAGCGTTAACTTACAGATTGTTGAGCGTCCGGGATCGTCGATTCGGAGGCGTGGCTTCCCGTCCTCCATTTATCCTCTCCGTTTGCCGGGTTCTTCGCTCTCGATTCGGATCGGGGGTTTAGAATAGAAAAAGATCGAATTTAGGATTCGTTTTCGAATCACATATGGAAAAGAATGGATCAAGGCTTACCAGAGCGACGGGGGTCTCCAAATTTCGTCCAAGTCAGTTCCTCCTCTCGGTGTTGTGCCTCCGACGACTCCGGGATTAGGGTTTCGACGTATAGAAAGATTTCGTAGGGTTTCAAATGTATTCGGAGCTCTTAGGAGGTCTTATTTATAGATATCTAAGACCTAGGGCGTCCAAAATCTGACCCCAAGGGTCTTGGGTCGAGAGACGTTCAACCGAAAGTCGAAAAATCCGCGTTCGGGCGAGAAAATCTCGCTTGGTTTGTTGCTGCCAGAGTGGCGCGGTCGTGGCGCGGTCTTAGGCCATCAACCGCGCGGCCAGCGCGCCACTCACGCCTGGACTCCGGTCCGGGCGGGTCGTGCGATCCGTTGTGCTTTTCCGCCTCTCTTTCGGGTTTCTACCCCTCTATGCTCCCGAATTCCGATTCCCGGGGTATATTCGGGCTCCGATTTCCTATCCTAATTTTATTCGGACCTAAATTTATGTTTGGACTCGAGTTATTGAGTCCATCGATGTCGGGTCCCTGTGTAACCATTTATTCAATTAAATTGCCTTCGGCTTCCCGGGTTCTCGGAATTTTGTTTTCTTTTAAATTGAAATTCCATTTCTCATCTTTTATGATTCTTTATCCATTTATCATTTTTATTATATTTATTTATTTAATTTATTTATTTATTTTATGTTGCAAAATTCTCGGGTATTACAGTCTACCCTCCTTAAGAATCAACTTCGTCCTCGAAGTTGTGTTTCGGCTTTTCTCGTGCTAAAGTCTTTTTGTTTGTTTTATTATTTTGTGACTGAACTTAGAATTAAAACTTCTAAGCTGCCTACGTACCCTGTGAAGGGATCAAGCCATAACGTAGTTCAAAACAACTTGAATTTGTTTATTTATTTATTCGGAATACATATTGTCAAAAATAAATGTCTATCTTACGGGGTATTACATCCTCTCCCCCTTAGGACTTCAGTTATGTCCTCATAACTGCCTACTTATTATTCTCAAGAAGGTTCGGGTCAAGGTTTTAATGAGCAGTTTGTTTGAAATGGATTTGTTGTTTGGGAATCCAACAAATTTTTTTTGGAATAGAGAGTGTTTAATAAAAACTTATTTTTTTTATTGTCTCGACATAAGGAAGTTTTCCAATTCGTACTAGGATAGGAATGGCTAAGGCCAAGATTTGTTATGCTTAGGCGAGCACATAGATGAATGAGATCTAGAACTACGGCAAGATCAGTCTCTAGTGAGCGTTTCTAATTCGATGTCAAGCATCTAGATGATCTAGTGCAAGCAAAAGATCTAAGTTAATATTCGCCAAGATTCTAAGTTAAAATTCGCCAAGATTCTAAGTTAAAATTCGCAAAGATTCTAAGTTCTCTACATAAAAGAGATGCAATATGCAAATGCGAATGATGATTTCCCCCCAAAATTAATTTAATGCAATATATATTTTTTTTTCCCATGGGTTTTAAAATAAAAATTTCTCCATGGAAATAATAATACTTTAAAATTTAAAATAATAGTCAAAATATTAGTAGTAGTTTAAAAATAATAATGGTTTAAAAATAATAGTTTAAAAATAAAATAATAACAATAGTTCAAAAATATTCCGGGCTCTGATACCACTTTGGTATCAGATATTTTCTTTAAAATAAATAGCTTTAAAATATTCTGGGCTCTGATACCAACTTTGGTATCAGATATTTTCTTTAAAATAAATAGCTTTAAAATATTCTGGGCTCTGATACCACCTTGTAACACCCCGGTTTTTGGTCACCCAGGTCGGGATGTCACCGCCACACCTCCCTAGCAAGACACGGTTTCTCCGAGCTTGCTAAAGAGATGCAAGGCTATGGTTTTTCAGAATTTAAAATATTCAACAGCCCATTCATATATAATTTAAAAATAATACATCAAAGTTGCAGCGGAAAATAATATTTACATAAGTATAATGCAGCGGAATTTAAATATAGCCAACACGGCCAGAATACGGGTTAAACAAGCCCGTTCATGCAATTACTAGTCTAACGTATCATTTACAAATAAAGCATTTCCCCAAAATTCCCATGAATGCATATGATGATGCATATTCTTCGGCTCTGAAAGAAACAGGAAAAAAAAATATATGGTTTGGTCAGCACTACGTGCTGAGTAAGTTAACACATACAAGATTATGAGGTTTCAAAGCCTTTATTTAACTTTAATGAAAACATGTGCATAATTTAAATAATTCATGTAATCGCATAATTTAGAAGTATGGATTCATAAGGTCATCAAATAGCTTGCAACGCAACTAAATAAGTGGCCATAAATTTAACAACACAATTTAATACAGATTTAATTTGGAATTCTCGCAACTCCTCGTTTCATATCTCTTACAGATCACCACCGCTAGGGCTCTTATGTCCGCCAGCCTTACGCCTGGGCTCTTATGTCCACAGGTATCATGGTCGATCCAGATCTTTTAGTTAGAGTTAATCCGTCCGCTAGACATACGATCACTGTTTCGCTAGGGCTCTTACGTCAACCTAGACATACACTTGGGCTCTTATGTCCCAAGCCGCAGAGAACATTGACAGTATCTAGCTTAGTCATAACCCGCAATATTTTAATCTTCTCGTTTCATGTATCGTATGTCAAGTATCTCTAATCGTTTCAACCTCAAAGGCTAATTCCACCGTTTCCACAAGATTTCAAAATTTCGTTCGGTAAATCACAGTTTACTCTAAAATTCGTTAAAAATCAGATTTAATTTCAAAAATTCCAAAATTTCACGTCTGACTCCAAAACGTCGAGATCTACAACTTTCGTGTTTTAACTTTTTCAATCCGAGATACGGAAACAGTTCAAAAACGCCAATCTTCGTCAGACCAGAAATCTGTCCGCGTTTCCCTATAGCAGTTTAAAAGTTTCGAGATCTACCCTAGCAAATGAACTCTAAATTTGATGAAATTTTACAGAGATCATCTTAAGACAATTATCTACAACTTTCATGTTCGGCTAAAGATCTAATTCGGCCTAGAACCATAGTCAAAAACGTCAACAAGTTCGCACCTATGTTCTGTCCAGTTTCAAGATTCGATTTAAAACCAGTTCGGTTCGGAGTGGATTTCATATATCAAATCATCATGAAAAATTCTGAAATTTTACGGAGGTATTCATAACGTATAGATCTACAACTCTTATGTTCAACGCCAAGCCTAGATCGGTCTAGATCTAAGGTAGAAATCACCATCAAGTTCGAATAAAGAATCTATCATCGTTTCAAGATTTAAATCTAAAGCAGGCTCGTCTACGATCGGTTTCGCATACCAAAACACGATGAAAAATTATGAAATTTTTACACAACCTAGATCAGAGTCTTAGGAACGTTTTTCGTGTTTTAAGTTTTCCCGTTTGGGGTCGTTTAAAGGTTCGGAAAAATTAGACAAAACTGTTGCGCCGTTAGAAATCTCATGTTGACAGATTTACATAAGATTTGATTAAGTTTCTAGATTCAAATATTTTAACTACTCCCAAAACCGTGTAAGCGTTAACTTACAGATTGTTGAGCGTCCGGGATCGTCGATTCGGAGGCGTGGCTTCCCGTCCTCCGTTTATCCTCTCCGTTTGCCGGGTTCTTCGCTCTCGATTCGGATCGGGGGTTTAGAATAGAAAAAGATCGAATTTAGGATTCGTTTTCGAATCACATATGGAAAAGAATGGATCAAGGCTTACCAGAGCGACGGGGGTCTCCAAATTTCGTCCAAGTCAGTTCCTCCTCTCGGTGTTGTGCCTCCGACGACTCCGGGATTAGGGTTTCGACGTATAGAAAGATTTCGTAGGGTTTCAAATGTATTCGGAGCTCTTAGGAGGTCTTATTTATAGATATCTAAGACCTAGGGCGTCCAAAATCTGACCCCAAGGGTCTTGGGTCGAGAGACGTTCAACCGAAAGTCGAAAAATCCGCGTTCGGGCGAGAAAATCTCGCTTGGTTTGTTGCTGCCAGAGTGGCGCGGTCGTGGCGCGGTCTTAGGCCATCAACCGCGCGGCCAGCGCGCCACTCACGCCTGGACTCCGGTCCGGGCGGGTCGTGCGATCCGTTGTGCTTTTCCGCCTCTCTTTCGGGTTTCTACCCCTCTATGCTCCCGAATTCCGATTCCCGGGGTATATTCGGGCTCCGATTTCCTATCCTAATTTTATTCGGACCTAAATTTATGTTTGGACTCGAGTTATTGAGTCCATCGATGTCGGGTCCCTGTGTAACCATTTATTCAATTAAATTGCCTTCGGCTTCCCGGGTTCTCGGAATTTTGTTTTCTTTTAAATTGAAATTCCATTTCTCATCTTTTATGATTCTTTATCCATTTATCATTTTTATTATATTTATTTATTTAATTTATTTATTTATTTTATGTTGCAAAATTCTCGGGTATTACATATATAACCCGGACTGTAATTAATTAATTAATTATGGAATGAGTGATTATTTAGACATGAAGAGTAATTATGGATTTAATTCCATACCCTTGCATGAGAAACCAATGTCTCTCATGCAAGGTGACCCAAAAATATTTTTCTTTTATTTATTTTGTCTTTTCCCGTAATGTGTGAAACAGCTAATAAGGAATATATCAGATTAATGTTGGCGGGTATTCCCACACGGATAACTAGCTCGTGGTCTGTATATTAATTATTAGATGTTATTTTGCATGGTCTGGATAGTGGCCGGTGGAAGCCTTGGCGGTTCATCCATCCGGGATTATAATAGCTGCTCAGCTGACTCCTATCCGGATACAGTTTTCTTTTCTTTATCTTAATTTCAAACCCGAATCTCGAACTGTGCCAACACCAGACGACATAGGTCAATGTTGTCTAGTAATTAGGACAGTGAAAGAACATGTAGGTTTTTCTCTGGTTCACAGACAGTAAGGGTCTGAATGATAGCGACCACTGTCATTTAAGATTATTCTGCTGTCTAAAATCCTTCCATCTGGAATAATTGGGAACTGGATAGCAGATGTTTGCAGTCCAGATCACCCCAGTTATTTCTGGCACTCTCTTTAGCCAAAATTCTTCTCATCCCCGGCTATTTCATCTTTGTGTTCCAAATTCTGTCTAAACCCACCTTATATTTTGGGTTATTTAATTTTACACTTCCTTATAAATTTATGCATGATATTATTATGTAGATATTGTGGTCAATATTATTTTGGGATCCTTCCCTTGGACACAGGAGTCTTGATTTTAAATCAGATGTTTCATAATAAATTTCCAACAAAAATTCCTTTATAAAATCCGGATCTGAGTAAGGGATAAATTCGACAGTTATGACTAATTCACATCCGACTGGGGGTTGATTTCGGGAATTTAGAAGCAGAGTCAGCGATTAGGTCTCACCTAGACTGAAAGGATCTGTGTTCTTATTGAGAGTCTAGTACCTGTTTAGGGAATGATTTTCACATTGATTATTTTCCAAAATTGCTGTTTGTTGGAAATCTTGTATTAAATATTGCACTGGGTCGGATTCCACTTGGATTCCGATAAGGTGTGACAGATAATACTAGAGGAACAACATTCGGGCCTTGGTTATTTTCTAAGGTAGGGTTGAGTATTCTTTCAACTGCTATCTTCTTCTGCCAAAGCCTATTTTTGAGTCCTGAGTGAGTGCATCCGGAACGAACTAATTTATTAGTTCGTTTCATTAGTTTGTATCTCATAATCACCCGACGAGAAGTGAACACTGCGAGCGGTTCACCGAGAGTAGGGAATTCTTGATCCACATCCGGTCATTCTGACTGGGGGCTTTCTTTTACTACCAGGGTCAAACTTTCAGAAACCTCCGAGTGATAGGATTTTAAATGCTTTCTTTACTGCTTTCTTTTAACTGCTTTCTTTAGAGGTCACTCGGTTGTATTGAGAGTTGTGTAACTGCTACTAGGACTGAGAGTTAAGGGATAGTTCAGGGCCTGATTAGAATCTTTGGGCGTGACATGGGGGAATGATAGCAGTACTTGGCACTTCAACTAATGATTTGTCAGGTGTTGCTTATCCACCACAGATAAATGACATACCTCTGCGCAGGGGCAGTTATCTATCTGTGGTATCTTAGATTTTGTTGTCTTAAGGCATGTAAATCCTTACTGTAAGTACCTGTCTGTTAAAGGGAACATAGTATAGGAAGCATGAGAGTTAGCTAACTGAAGGATTATCCCAAACAAAGATCTGTGTAATTAAAATGGAAGTTTAACTGTGTTTCATCTGAATCTTGTCCAATTTTTATTCTTTTCTTCCTGTCCCTTCTGTCATAATTTAAATCTGCCTTCTTAGATAATTTTATTGCTTTCTTAGATTAATTTTATTGCTTTCTTAGATTAAATTTAATTCGCTTTCTAGAATAATTTTATCTGCTTTATTTTAATTGCTTTCATAATCTAATTTAAATTCTGTCAAGTAGTTGTTAGTCAAAACACAAACTTGAATTGAGTAACCGAGTGGAAAATCTTAGTAAATGGCGTGGGCCCTGCTTCCATCGCACGTCCTCCAGTGAACGATCCGGTACTTACTATAAATTACTGCAATTTTTGACTCCGTGCGCTTTCGGGGGCACAGTTTCTTAACACGAGTAAATAAAAATGTGATTTTTCAGAAAATACTCATGTAGTGGGAATCTGCCGAAAGTTTCATGGTAGGTAATCTCCTGACATGAAATCATGAGAAGTATCATGGCACATATGCCGGGGACCCTCAGTGTGACAGGCTGAAGGTCAATTTATCCCGGTTGTATCATGAGATTTGTCAGAAGTTTCATGGCAGAGAGGACCACATTGCCATTTGAAATTAAAGCCCCTCACATGAGTAATAAAGAGTAACACTCTTAATTTATCCCTAAACCCTTTCATAAATCATAACTCTTTCACTTAATAAATTCAATCCTGATATATTTTTATAAAATACTCGTGTTAATGAAATTTGTCAAAAGTTTCAATCGCATTCCGGTCTTATATTAAATAAGAAAGCAGTTGAATTGGACTGATTTATGCATAATTGTAAAAATAATAAGCTGGTGTGAAAAAGGCATAAATATGTAATTTTATTACATATTTATGTTAGAAAAATCCAAAAACATGAGAAAAAGAAATGAAAAGGAAAAGGAATGAAAAAGATGGGAAAAAGAGAGAAAAGCCCACAAAAAGAACATTTTCGGCCCATCTGGCCCAATCCAGCAGGCCCAGGAGCACCCTTGTCGCGGAAGCTCCTTTGTCGCGATGCATGGTTCCGCGACAAAGGAGGGTTCCGCGACCAAGCAGCTTAGATGAAGAAGGAAACCAGCCAAGCCCTTTGTCGCGATGGCATGTTCCGCGACAAAGGTATGCTCCGCGACAAAGACACCCAATTAGAGACACAAGACCCAGTCGAGAAGCTTTGCCACATGCAGTGTGTTCCGCGACCACACTTGATGCTCCGAGACAAAGCTGTGATGTGTATGATGTCTTGAGACACAATGGGCTCAAATCAAGGCCCATGGGCTTAGGGTTACACTTCTATAAATATGAGGTGTTTCCCATGAGCTAGAGGTTGGAATTTTGTTGATTAGAGCTCTCTTGAAGACAAGCTCGGGTTCCAGCTTTAGGTAGTGTAGTTTAGTTTTTATTTTTTTTGTATTATTTAATTCTTGTTCATAGTTTAGCATAGTTAAGTATTTGTTTCCTGTTTTCTGTTTGTCCAGTAGCCTTAAGTAGCCACTTTTATACCATGTTTTGGTTTCTAAACTCTTGTTTTAGGGTTTGTAATAACCAAATCATGGGTATTAACAACACCCCTTCAATAATATGGGAAAACATTCATCATTTGTGTCCCAAAACATGAAATGGGTCTCACACCCCATGGATTTATGCTTTCTTTTTCATTTTGGGGTCATTTGACCCCCATTATGCTATTTTTATGCTTACTGCTTGCATTATTGGATAATGTTGTGTGTATGTGTCGTCAAACCCTAGATTAGGATGTACGCTTTATTTTTAAATTATGTCCAGTTTTGTTTAAGCATGTTTTTCCATATTTTGAATGTTGCTCGCTTGTTTTTAGCTTAGAACAGCTTTTTAATCTGAAATAGGGTGAGATCACGCTGTTTGCATGCCACTGTTCATTTCTGCTTTTTCTGACTTTTGTCCTGAACCACCTTTGTCGCCAACCGCCTTTTGTCGCGGAACCACGTTCCGCGACAAAATGGTTGTTCCGCGACAAAGGTGTCTAAAGACACTTGTCTTCATATTTTAAAACCCTTTGTCGCGAAACACTTTGTCGCGGAACCACGTTCCGCGACACAACCCTGTTTGGCGACAAAGGAGCCAAACTCTTGCATTTTGTCTGCATGGCTTTCTGTCGCGGAACCACGTTTCGCGACAAAATCTCACTCTGAGACAGAAAAATTATGCCATGCCCTTATTTCTCTGAAAACCTTTGTCGCGGAACACCTTGTCGCGGAACCACGTTCCGCGACAAAATTTTCCATGCATAGCGACAAGGACCAAATGCTTTAAAGATTTTCTAAAAATCCTTTGTTGCGAAACACTCTTGTCGCGGAACCACGTTCCGCGACAAAATCTTGCTTAGCGACAAAGAAGCGTTATGCTGCCAAAAATTCTAAAAACTTGTCGGGATACCCATGTCGCGGACCTCGGTCCGCGACAAAATTTATGATATCGCGACAAAGACTCCCTTCTCTCTATTTAATATCAAACATTCTTCATTCTCTTCCTATATTATATTGCATCACTCACATAATAACCCCATGGGTTAATGTGTAACACTCTGGAATTGCAATATAGGGTGTTATGCTGCCCGAATTTTGATTCTCCATTTTCATCGCTTAACTAATTGAACCCTTGAGTCATTAATGATTAAAGATTGAGATTAGCAATAATTAAACATCAATAATCATCATGATTAAAGGACCTTTGTTCAATTGCCATTAAAATACTCCTCTATAAATAAAATCTTGATGACTTAAGCAGATAATCCGGACTGTAATTAATTATAGTAGGAGGGATTATTTAAGATCATCAATTGTGGACCCAATCCACAACCTTGCATGAGAAACCAATGTTTCTCATACAAGGAATCTTCTTTTATTTCTTGTTGATTTTGTCTTTGCGTGTTGTGTGTAACAATTAGTAAAGACTACATCAGACTAATGTTGGCGGGTATTCCCTCATGGATAACTAGCTCGTATTCTGGGTATTAATTACTAAGTGTTATTTTGCATGGTCTGGATGACTGTCAGTGGAAGCCTTGGCGGTTCGCCCATCCGGGGTTATAATAGCTGCTCGGCTGACTCCCATCCAGATACAGTTTATTTTATTATCTTAATTTCCAAACCCAAATTCCAATCTGTAATAAGAATCAGTTGACATCAGTCAATGTTAACTGATGATCATTATAGAAAAGAAGCATGTAGGTTTTACCAGAATTCACAGACAGTGGAGATCCAACTGATATTGACATTATCATTATAGGGTTTAAACTGTCTAAATTCATTCCATCCGAGTTAACAGGATACTGAATCGCAGATGTTTGCAATTCACCTAATAGCTCTGCCATTACTTTGGTCCTCCGGCCATTTCATGATTGTTTTTCACCTTCTGTCTAGACCCGCTGTTATATTTTGGGTCATTTCATTTTACAATCTCATATAACCGTATGCATGCTATTATTATGTAAATATTGTGGTCTACATTATTTTGGGATCCTTCCCTTGGACATCAGAAGTCTGCATTCAAACAGATATTGCGTATTAAATTTCCAACAAAAATTCCTTTATAAACTCCGGATCTGAGTAAGGGATAAATTCCTCAGTTATGACTAGTTCAAATTCTGTCAAGGGTTGATTTTGGGAAATTAGAAGCAGAATCAGCGATTAGGTCTCACCTAGACTGAAAGGGTCTGTGTTTTAACTGAAAATCTAGTACCTGTTTAGGGAATGATTTTCAAATCCATTATTTTCCAAAATTGCTGTTTGTTGGAAATCTAAGATTAAATATTACACCGAGATGGGGTCCACTTGGACTCAAATACAGTGTAGTAAATAATCTTAGAGGAACATCATCCAGGCCTTGGTTATTTTCTAAGAGAGGGTTGAGTTTTCTTTCAACTGCTATCCTCTTCTGCCAAAGCCTATTTTTGAGTCCTGAGTGAGTACATCCGGAACGAACTGACTCATTAGTTCGTTTCATTAGTTTGTATCTCATAACCACCCGGAAGGAAGTGAACACTGCGAGCATTTCACCGAGAGCCGGGAATTCTTGATCCATACCCAGTCATCTTGACTGGGTGCTGTCTTTTACTACCAGGGTCAGACCTTCAAAACCTCCGAGTGATAGGTTTTAAATGCTTTCTTTTACCGCTTTCTTTTAACTGCTTTCTCTAGAGGTCACTCGGTTGTATTGAGAGTTGCGTAACTGCTAGGATTGATAGTTAAGGGATAGTTCAGGGCTTAATTAGAATCTTTGGGTGTGACACGGGGGAACGATAGTAGTACTTGGCATTTCAATAAATGGTTTGCCAGGTGTTGCTTTTCCACCACAGATGAAGTAATACACCCAGGCCAGGGCAGTTACGAATCTGTGGTATCTTAGAATTTGCGGTCTTAAGAACATGTAAACTCACACTGTAAGTACCTGTCTGTTAAAGGGAAAGCAGTATTGAGAGCATGAGAATTAGCTATCTGATAGAATTATCCCAAACCAAGATCTGTGTATAAAAATGGAAGTTTAATGCTGCTGTATCTAACTCTTGTCCAATTTTTATTCTATTCTTCCTGTCCCTTCTGTCCACATTATGATTCAGCTTCACAGCTGGCATAGTGTAATTATTCACTGCTTTCATCGATAGTGTTTGTCGCATTTTTTTAGAGTAACTTTACCCGCTTTCTAGAATAGACTTATTCTGCTTTGTAGAGTAAATTTAAATGCTTTTATAGTTTAGTTTAAATTCATGTCAGTAGTTAATCACTTTTCAAACCCATTGGAGCAATACGAATGGAAAATCTAGTAAAACGACGTGGGCCCTGCTTCTATCGCACATCCTCCAGTGAACGGTCCGGTCTTACTATAAATTACTGCAATTTTTGACACCGTGCGCTTTCGGGCTACAGTTTCTTAACACGAGTAATAAAAACGTGACAACCTTTAAGTATATCCCTAATCCCAACTCCGCAATCATAAAATGATTTTCATTAAATAAAATCAAGACCGGGGTTATATTATTTCGAAAAATACTCGTGTGGGAGATTGTCAAAAGTTTCAATGTGCAGGAGAAAATTGTAGTAGTTAAATATTATTGTTTTCTTCTTGGAATTTTTTCCTCAGAAAAGGCCAAAATCGAACTCAATATTGTCATCCAGAGAATCGAAATCCTACATTCTAATTTCTACGATCATTATATAAATGAAAACAAAAATTTTTAAATCAAATTTAATGGTATATATATATATATAATTTTTTAATTACATATTTTTCTTTGGGATGAGCCGTAGCCAGAATTTTAATTACATATTTGATGGTATATCATTAAGTTTCAAGAATATGAAGTATCACTTTTTTTTTTTTTTTTGATAACAATGACGTGAAAACGTCGGCTAAGGGAGAAAACTAAGAAAAAACTACAGAAAAGGGGATGAAAAGAGAGAAGGAAAGCAGTACAAATTAAAAATGCCGCCTAATATCTCGGAAACCAAACTCTCGCCAAATCAGCCGCAGAATGCGGTCGGATCTCATCTGGGGGAAACGCCCAGGTCGTATAGAACTCAGCTGAATGAGCCTCACGCTTTGCCATTGCATCTGCTACCATGTTGCCTTCCCGAAGGATATGCGGCCAAGCATAGTCCGGATGCATACTCAAGAGATCCTAAATATGCCTAATAAGCGGAGCTAAAATATGAGCTTGGGACACTCTATGTCGAATTAACCGAAGAGCTTCCTGGGAGTCAGAAAAACACCTGGCCGACCCAATGCCATGATGGTGAAGAACAACCATCCCGATCCAAATACCATATAATTCTGCCACTAAATTGCTTCCCGTTCCTATAGAGCCATCAAACCCAACCACCCATTGGCCATCACCAAGACGAACAACACCCCCAAAGCCGGCTGGCCCTGGATTACCAAACGAGCTACCATCCACATGTAGGAGGATGCCCGAATGGCAAGTTGGATTCCACGACACAAGCCGAAGAGTCTGAGAAATTGGGGGCCGCCTAAAAGCATGATCAATCGCATCTCCCATGAAGCGTGCTTTACGAACCACCGCATCAGCCGAGACGGCATCACCTCTTATACAGAAAGCATTTCGGCCTTGCCATATATTCCAAAAGAGAGACCAGCTGAAGCCATTCCATTGCTTGCAGAAGCGCTGCATGAAACTTGGTAGCGTATCTGATGCTGGGGTCCGGAGGCAGCTGCAAACCTCCAATATCTTTCCATGCTATCCTCGCCCAAGGACACTTAAAGAATGTATGCCAAGACGTTTCCTCAGCCGTCCCACATACCATGCAGATCGGTGTCGCCGCCATACCACGCTTATGTGGAAGAGCATTTGTAGGTAAGGAGTCATTCACAAAGAGCCAAAGCAGGATCTTTAATTTTTCTGGCGCATGGATCTTCCAAATCCACAAGTGATGCTCATCATGTGGAATACCCTTAAGCTGTAGCAGCCGAGAATATCCACTTGCGACCGTGTACACACCCTTGTTATTACCCATCCAGCAAATTTTATCTTACATCATATGATGAAGTGGCGGTGGATCAAACCCTTGGATCTCCATTCTGATTTGAGTGGGGATAAAGGTCCAAAGCCTCTCCAAGCACCATCTAGAACCATTGAACACGTCTCTCACCTTCAGGTTGGTCTCAGAAATCTGCACAAAGGGGACTCGCGAGCCAATGGAACCACCTGCGAGCCACTTCGCATACCAGAAATTACAGTTACCTGAGCCTAACCGCAAGCGATATCCAGCAACCATGAATGGAGCAACCTGTTGAAGGGCCCTATAAGTTGGCGATGCTGCTGGCCGTTGAGGAAGAAAACCATTATCACATCGATACTTTGCAAAGAAGACTTTCGTCCAAGCATGATTCGCACCACATATAACATCATGATATAGCTTTCCAATAAACGCTATATTCATGTCTCGACTTTTCCTTAAACCTAGACCTCCCATCTTACGAGGTTTCGCCACTTTCTCCCATTTAACAAGATGAATCCCTTTTCCCCGAGCATCCTTCCAAATAAATTTTTTGATCTCTCTATCAATAGCTTCACATATGGATGTTGGAAGCACATAATTTGCATCACATACGAGGAGACAGAATTAAGGATGAATCGAGCCAAAGTGATGCGACCCGCTTTATTTAATAGAGCCTTTTTCCACGAACCCATCTTAGCGTGTAAACGCTCCACAAGAAACTCCAAACTCGTAGCACGAATGGATCCAGATGTGAGAGGAAAGCCAATATATTTGACTATATCTGTAGCAAATCGAACATTCAAAATATTTTCCAGGTGATGCACTGTACTAGGCGGGACTGAGGCCAAAGCCAGCTCACAAGAGTTCCTGGAATTAATCTTAAGCCCTGATTGGCTAGCAAAAGTCAATAATATCCTCTCCATGCAATTGATACTTGTATCCGAGGTACCAGAGAGTATGAGAAGATCATCGGCAAACATGAGGTGTGATATGGCCGACACCCCTCTTCCCAACGAAATTGGGTCCCAGTCTCCAGTCGAAACTTGCTCCAAAATAGATCGAGACAATTTTTCCATGACAATTAAAAATAGATAGGGTGACAAAGGATCACCTTGTCTAATTCCTTTAGCCGGCGTGAATGGGAAGAGGGCCTCACCATTCCAAATGAGAGAATATGTAGGTGATCGCACACAAAACATAATGATGCAAATAATAGATTGCGGAGCCCCATTTCAACAAGACACTCTTCCAAGAAATCCCATTGAACATTATCATAGGCTTTTTCCAAATCAACTTTGAGAAGGATAGATAGTGTCCTTCTACTCCTATTCTTGAACGCCGAGAGTATTTCCTAAAGAATGATCGCATTACTAGCTGTGCCCCGGCCTGGGAGAAAGGCCGATTGAAATGGACCGATATATTCTTGAAGCAGCGGTCGCAGACGATTCACTAGAACTTTAGTCAAAATTTTGTAGCACACATTGCAAAGGCTAACAGGTCTGTCGAATTTCTCTCGGAATGTCAACTATGGGAATGAGGCATAAATAAGTCACAACCAGTGATTGTTCAAAGGATCCACATGCAACTGCATCCCTAACAAACTGAACGACACTATCCCCAACTGATTCCCAATACATCTGATAGAATATAGGCAGAAATCCATCAGGGCCCAGAGCCGAATAACCTTTAATGTCTTGACAGCCAATTTAACTTCGGCAGCACTCACCTCTTATGCTATGTTGCTTTCAGGACCGATGTTAGGCAATTTAGTGAGCACATTAGGGAGACAAGAAGGCCGAGCCGAAAAGGGGAACAGAGAGCCAAAATGGAGAGTTGCATGGTCTTTAAGAGCATTCTCATTCGTTACCCAAGTACCATCAACTTCCAGTCCAACAATATGACTTCGTTTCCTCCTGATTAATGTTTGAGTGTGAAAATAGCGAGTGTTTCCGTCCCGATGCCGAACTCACTTATCACGAGACTTCTGAAACCACAATATTTCTTATTGCTTAAGAACATCATCAAGATCTTTAGACAACTTCTTCTCCAACAAGGTAAGCACCGCCGAATGTAGCCTATTCTGAACTCTTCGAATCCCTGCCAACCGACGCAAGATTCGATCCTTCCGACGTTTAATAATGCCAAAAGTATACTTATTAAAATGAGCAGAAGCCTCCTGCATTTGCTATAGTTGGTCTCCGAACAAATGTCCCCCTCCATTCCGGGCAGCAACTACTGCAAACTTGTAATGTGGATGAGAGGACCAGGCAAGCTCTCACTGAAATGGCTTCCTTCCCGCGGTGCCACCAAAATGAGCACACCGCATGAGTAGCCCATTGTGATCCGATACTCGCTTTGGAAGTACTTCCACCATTCCTCCTGGAAACATGGACGTCCACAGTTCATTAGCAACTGCTCGATCAAGCCTTTTACGTGCCAACGGACCCCCTGAGTTATTGTGTTGCCAAGTAAAGGCTTCTCCCACCGTGTGAATGGTTGTAAGATTACAATCATCTAGCATCTCCCGAAAGAGTCGACACCTCCTGCGCTCATGTGCTACACCCCCGACTCTTCCATATAGAGTATATCATTCCAATCTCCAATTGCAAGCCACAGACCATCTATCATCATACTAACATTTCGTATGTCCTACCAATCACTTTCCCGATAGCTAGTGTTGGGGTTTTCATACACTTCCGAGAGGAACCAAGAAGTATTACCACAAGTAACTCGTAGGGTGATAATTCGAGGCTTCACAGATAAGACTGAAAAAGACGTAAGTAATCCTATCCTGTGGAGAACCCATATACCACCAGCCTGTCCATCACATTCATTCACATGAATGATCTTATAATTATTTCTATAGAGCAGCACCCGAATTCTTTGGAACAAACCTCGTGGTTCCAAAATGATCAAGACCGACGGTTGATATGTACGCATGAGATCCAATAGATGGCGTTGAGTGTTAGCATGCATGGCGCCACGGATATTCCATGCAAGCATGGTAAAGTCTCGGAACTTTATCATTGGGAAACAATATCAGATTGATATTGTGTCCCCTGCTCAAGATGAGCATCCTCCTTATCATTGCCATCCCAAGCCAAGGCTAAGAATGGATTATGCTGTGGTGACTTATCAAACCCTTTGGAACCCGCAGGCTTCGAGCTCTAGCCAACCTCCAGCGTCCATTTCAATCGCTTATCAACATTATGTCCACATCATTAATAATAGCTAGTTCCTTGCCCTTGCCAGTCGGATCTTTACCTGACCGAACAACCTCAACCCTGCTTCTAACATTTGCTTGAGCTGTAGGCGGGCCAATAGTTACGGCCTTTTGTTTATTCACCCCCGGAGGACGGGGCGGGCGGGAAACCATGATCCAATCGCCATGGGTTGCTACCCGGGAAGTCCCACTATTGGAAGTTACCAAATTAGAAACCCTAACCGGCACATGGTTAAGATTTACTTTAAGATTACCAATATTTGATGCCAAATTAGTATCCATTGGATCCGCCCTATCTCCCCCCATATCTTCATTCAAATCTTTTTCTTTAGACAAGACAATCTCCTCCGGAATTGGCGTATCCTGTTTATCTCCAGCCATCTCATGATCTTGCATAGCGTTTCCGACCAATGCTTCCTCTAATCCAGCCTCAGGGTTAGCAACATCGTGAATATGATGGGCACACATAGCAAGGTCAAAGCGGAAGCGACCACATTGTGTACAAATATTATGGAGTCCTTCATACTCCACTTTTAGCCAATCCGCGTTAACCATAACTCGACTAATGACTGGCTTACTCAAATCGATCTCTACATAAACTCGTGCAAAGCGTCCCCACTTCAAGTCTTTAGTATTGATGTCCACACGCAATGGCCTACCGACCATACTGGCAATGAGCATCATCACCTCTTCTTCATAAAAGATCGGATCCAGACTGGGAAAACGAACCCATACAGCGGTTTTTGTAATTTTTCCAAACGTTGCATACGTATCCTTCGACCATGGGGCCACTGCCAGATGATGACCAAAAATAGAAGCATGATGTCGATCTTCCGCAGAGGCAAATTTCGCAAGAAAATACCCCCGATCACCATCCACTAAACTGAAGTGACTTTTAGGTTTCCATAAGGTGACTGATAATGGCCAAAATTGACCATTATTTTCAATCTATTTCCGTGTCTAAACATGGCATTTGATCGCATTCCGGTCTTATTTAAATAAGAAAGCAGTTGAATTTGACAGATATTTGCAAGTTTGTATAAATAATAAGCTGGTATTGAAAAACACAAAAATATTGTTATTTTTATTAAATTCATATTAAAAAATCCAAAAACATGATAAAAATATTGAAAATCCCACATTTGATAATTATGGTTTGTAGTGTCTGTTCGGTGGAACATGGGTCCATTAAACGGAATACAAGCAAAATAATCAAGTGGAAACAAATTATATCTTTATATTTTTTTATTAATATTTATCTTATATATAATTTTATTTATTTACATTACTTACATTAAAAAAATTAAAACAACAAAACAAAAATAATGATGAAAACAAAGCTGATCCAAAGTGATTTTTTTTTTTTCTGCAGGCCAATCCTTTCACTCCCATCCATTCTTCCAACTCCAGGCCCAACACATCCGGCCCAATCAAGACTACCACAGGCCCAAACACTTTCCCATCGGCCCAACAGCCCATCCCCAAATCCTTTCTTCCCCAACGAGCTCCGGCCACCGCTGCAATTCAGGCCACCATTTCCGGCGAGCTTCCCTACCCCGGCAACTCATATCCGGCCTCCCATCTCGCACCAACAGCAGCTCCGTTCATTTCCGGCCACTCCACCTTCTTTTCCGGCCGCATCTCTCTCTCCGTTCATGCCATCTTCGTCCTCACCAACACTCCAGCCAAATCTCCGGCCGGCCATTCCCCTCTCCAATCCTTCTCCGGTGACCTCCATCTCGCCCCACACTCCACCGCAACACCATCATCCCTCACACCACCACCATCTCCCTCCACCTCAAAACAACCGCTGCCTCCACCATCGCCATCTCCGTTCCGTCGCCGCCCCCCTCGTCCACCAGTCTCAGATCCAGCCGCGCCATCACCACCGCGAGCCACCCCTAAATTCGCCACCACCGCAGCAGCCCCATCATCAGCTCCCTTCTCCGGCCAAACCCTCTGGCGTCCTAATCTCCGCCGGCCACCATCCTCAAGATGCAAGAAAGAAAAGAAAACAGAGAAGAAAATGGAGGAAAGGGAAAACTGTAAACGAGAGAGAAGAAGAAAGAACCTGTCGAGAGAGAATGGAGGAAGATCAAAAGAAAATGGAGAAGAAAACTGGAAAGAAGAAAGAAGAAGAATAAGGAAGAAGGAAAGAACAGAGAAGAAAATGGAATGAGAGAGGAAAGAAAATAAGGAAAGAGAAAAGAAAAAGAAAGAGATAAATTTTATCCGGACCTCGGGACCCCAGTCCCTAGTCTAAAAATCCGTGGCGCTAGACAAAATTCGTGTCGCGAGACCATCGTTAGCGCCACGGAGTCTAAGGACAGGGAAAAATTGCTTAGAGACTGTGAGAGAGTCTAAAGACAGAACCCCAGTCGCTAGACGTGGCCTAGCGACTGGGAAATTGTTCCGCGCCAGAGAGGTTCGTGACAAGAACACAGCTCCGCGCCACAGAGACAGAAAAACAAGAGCAGTTGGGAGTCACGTGACATGCTTATTCAAATTTGCCCATGTGCTCTAATACTCAGGAGCTCCCAGGACTTGAGGTCCCGATGGGTAAGAAATATTTGTCTTATCTCTTGGGACTCAAGCTCCTGTCCCCCTGCGCACAGAAGTCCTGAAGCTAAAAGCAATTTTAAATGTTGTGTCCCTAGCCAAACTGTTCCACGACACAATATTTTGCTTGGCGACTGGGTGGACCTTGAATGGGCCTAGGGCTTAATCCTACTCTATAAATATATCCTCCCACCCCCTTGAATAGTAACCTAGCTACACTTTAGTTTTTTTTTATGTTCTTGGAGGCACCACTGTGCTCTCCAAAAATTAGTGTAGGTAGATAGTTTTATTTATTTTATGCAATGTAGAAATAGACTTTAGCCTAGTTTTAATTTATGCTTTGTAATAAAATAGTGTAGCTAGTGTTCATTTCTTTTTTTTCCAGTTTATATTTTGTACTTTTAGGTTGAAAACACTTAATCAATGGGTGTGTTTAAACCATTTTTGATTTTTGATGATTATATGAGATAATGTTCCACCAAAAATTTGTTATGGATCACCTCCATAATATTTATTGCTTTATTTTTGCATTGTTGGTCACTTGACCACTTTTATTATTTTTTAGTTAGGGTTAATGCTTTATTTAGACTTAATAAGTGCATAAACACTTTATATTTATCCTTTAATAGATTAGTGTAGGTTTTATTTTTAGTTTGGTTAGTTAGCATAATTTAGATTTGTGGTTGCTGCTGTTGCTTTCTTTTATTATTTTTAATATCCTGTTCTTGTTTGTTTAGTTTAGCATAGTATCCTGTTTTGTTTAAGTTTTAGATAGTTTAGTTTTATTTAGTATGTTGTTCTTGTTTTATTATTATTAATTTTATTTTAGTTTTAGTTTAAATACACTAGATCTTAAATTGGATGATATTTGAGTGTTTATGCAGATTTATAAAATTGCATTTCTTATATTGTATTGCATCACGTTGTAATCCCACGGGTTGCAACGTAACATTCCCGTTGTGACGGATCACAACGCACTTCCATGCAATGCAATTTAAGGCGTTATGCTGCCAAACTTTTATAAAATTTTTAAAAATCCCTCTGTCGCGAAACCCCTGTCGCGGACCCACGGTCCGCGACACACTCCTTGATTAGCGACAGAGGACCCAAATACTTGCAATTTTATTCTGGAAGGGCTCTGTCGCGAAACCCCTGTCGCGGACCCACGGTCCGCGACACACTCCTTGTTCCGCGACCAGGAATTATGCCCTTGTTGGATTTTCAAACCTTGTGTCGCTAGACCCTTGTCGCGAGGTCACGCCTAGCGACACAGATTTTTGTCTAACGACACAACAAACCCTAATTTTCAAAATATCCAATTTATCTTATTTCCCACCTCTCTGTCGTGATCCCCCTGTCGTGGACCCACGGTTCACGACACAAATTCTGCTTCATGACAAGCTTGGCACTCTTTTTGCCAAATTTTTATTCTCCATCTCACCCCATTAATTAATTGAACCTTTGTATTAATATTTTTGAGGTTGAAATACAATGATCTCAACCCATGATTAAATTGATATAAAGAACTTTGTTCAATTTCCATTAAAAGACTTTTCTATAAAATTAAACCCTAAATGATCTAAGTATATAATCCGGACTGTAATTAATTAATTAATTATGGAATGAGAGATTATTTAGACCACAAAGAGTGATTATGGAATTTTCCATACCCTTGCATGAGAAACCAATGTCTCTCATACAAGATGACCCAAAAATATTTTCTTTTATTTATTTATTTATTTTGTCTTTTCTGTGTTGTGTGAAACAGCTAGTAAGAGATATAACAGACTAATGTTGGCGGGTATTCCCACACGGATAAACTAGCTCGTGGTCTGTATATTAATTACTAGATGTTATTTTGCATGGTCCGGATAGTGGTCGGTGGAAGCCTTGGCGGTTCGTCCATCCGGGATTATAATAGCTGCTCAGCTGACTCCTATCCGGATACAGTTTTCTTTTCTTTATTTTAATTTCAAACCCAAATCTGGAGCTGTAGTAATGTTAGATGATATATGCCAATGTCATCTAATAATTATTGCAGTGATAGAACATGTAGTTTTTTTTATCCAAATTCACAGATAGTGGAGTCTAAGATGACGGCGGCAACTGTCATTTAGGGCATTCCACTGTCTAAAAATCACTCCATCCAAATGAGAGGGAAATTGGACAGCAGATGTTTGCAGTCCACCCAATCATTTTGCCATCTTTTTAGCCAAAATAAATTCTTCTCATCTCCGGCTATTTCATCTCTGTGTATCAACTTCTGTCTAAACCCACCTTATATTTTGGGTTATTTAATTTTACACTTCTTTATAAATTTATGCATGATATTATTATGTAGATATTGTGGTCAATATTATTTTGGGATCCTTCCCTTGGACACAGGAGTCTTGATTTTAATCAGATGTCTCACAATAAATTTCCAACAAAAATTCATTTATAAAATCCGGATCTAAGTAAGGGATAAATTCCTCAGTTATGACTAATTCATATCCGACTGGGGGTTGATTTTGGGAAATTAGAAGCAGAGTCAGCGATTAGGTCTCACCTAGACTGAAAGGATCTGTGTTTTAATTGAGAGTCTAGTACCTGTTTAGGGAATGATTTTCAAATCAATTATTTTTCCAAAATTGCTGTGTGTTGGGAATCTGATATTAAATGTTGTACTGAGATGGGGTCCACTTGGACTCAAATACGGTGTGATAGTTAATACTAGAGGAACAACATTCGGGCCTTGGTTATTTTCTGAGATAGGGTTGAGTACTCTTTCAACTGCTGTCCTCTTCTGCCAAAGCCTATTTTTGAGTCCCGAGTGAGTGCATCCGGAACGAACTAATTCATTAGTTCGTTTCATTAGTTTGTATCTCATAACCACCCGGAAGGAAGTGAACACTGCGAGCGGTTCACCGAGAGCCGGGAATTCTTGATCCACATCCGGTCATTTTGACTGGGGGCTTTCGTTTACTACCAGGGTCAGATTTTCAAAAACATCCGAGTGATAGGATTTTAAATGTTTTCTTTATCGCTTTCTTTTAAATGCTTTCAGTTAAGGGATAGTTCATGGCTTGATTAGAATCTTTGGGTGTGACATGGGGGAACGATAGCGGTACTTGACACTTCAATAAATGATTTGTCAGGTGTTGCTTGTCCACCACAGATGAATAATATGCCTCACCATGGCCATGTGAGGGCAGTTGTGATTCTGTGGTATCTTAGAATTTGTTGCCTTAAGAGCATGTAAACTTTTACTGTAAGTACATGTCTGTTAAAGGGAACATGGTGTAGAGAGCATGAGAATTAGCTAACTGAAAGGATTATCCCAAGCTAAGATCTGTGTAATTAAAATGGAAGTTTAATTGTGTTTCATCTGAATCTTGTCCAATTTTTATTCTTTTCTTCCTGTCACTTCTGTCATATTTAATTCTGCTTTCCTAGATTAATGATAGATAGCTTAGTATAATTTTAACCGCTTTCTTAGAATAATTTCATCGCTTTCTTAGAATAATTTTTAATTGCTTTCTTAGATTAAATTTATCTACTTTTTAGAATAGTTTTAAATTGCTCTCTAGAATAATTTTAATTGCTTTCATAACTTAATTTAAATTCTGTCAAGTAGTTGATAGTCAAAACACAAACTTGAATCGAGTAACCGAGTGGAAAATCTTAGTAAACGACGTGGGCCCTGCTTCCATCGCACATCCTCCAGTGAACGATCCGGTACTTACTATAAATACTGCAATTTTTGACTCCGTGCGCTTTCGGGGGCACAGTTTCTTAACACGAGTAATAAAAACGTGACAACCTATAAATATATCCCTAATCCCAACTCCGCCATCATAAATTGGTTTCATTAAATAAAATTGAAAACCGGGATTATTGTTTTTCAGAAAATACTCCTATAGTGGGAAATTGTCAAAAGTTTCATGGCCGGTGATCTTTCATCGCGCAATTTGAAATCAAGTTTTCCACATGAGTAATAAAAAGTGAAATATATCCTTAAACCCCTTCCCATGAATCATAACTCTTTTCATTTAATAAATTCGAACTTGATATTTTGTAAAAAACTCGTGTTAGTGAAACTTGTCAAAAGTTTCATGGCGCCCTTGCTGGGGAGGATGCAGCGTCGTTTATTAAGAGAATTACACTCCTGATTACTCATAGTTAGTTTAGTGTATTTATTTCAGAACAGAGAAGTACCCTCAAATTAATTAAACATTTAGAGTACTAAGACTCTAAATGTGAGGATGTTGATTTGAGGGAAAAACCTAACCAATTGGGTATGTTTGCTTGCAGGAATCATGGAGCCACCAAAATTGGTGTAAGGAGTTAAATTGGAAAAAGGAGAAGTGTAGCATTGGAGCTACACTAATTGGCAATTGTAAATTGCGAAACACGTGAAACTCACGTGTTTGTCATCTCCATCACCTCCGGACTACGAAGCTTCACCACTACCCCATCGCCCATCCACCTCATTACCATCACTGCTCTGAGGAAACCCTCATCACTGGTGAAACAACAAATGGAGCAGCAGACCTTCGGACTACAGGTTCCCGGTTGAATTAGTTCTTAATTGATTGAAGATTATATCCGGAATTCAAAGAAATTTAAAATCCGGAATAATTTTCACAAGCACAGAATTAACCCAACCTAAATTTCTGCAAGTCAAAATCATATATATATATATTTATATATATTTATACATCTTGTGCACATTATATTAAATAATTCGGATATTAATCAATTAACTCACATTTAGAGTACTAAGACTCTAAATGTGAGGATGTTGATATTTTTGAGAAAACCCGATAACTTCTTCTGTGTTTGCTTTGCAGGAATTTGTGGAACTACCAAAAAGAAAATTAAAGCTTCAAAACAGGTTCCCGGTTGGATCGATTCTGTGATTAATTGAAAATATTCCTGGAATTTAAAACAATTTAAGATCCGGAATAATTTTTATAAGAACAGAATTAATCAAACCTAATTTTTGCAAGTAGATTAACTTTTATATGTTTAGAAAATCCAAAAACGTGATTGAACAATTTTGATGAAAATCAGAAATTTTCTAAGTATTGGGCATCGAACAATTGCCTTGCTCGATAAACCAAACGATCACACTTAGCCAAAATCGTTGAACACTTAGTTGGTTTGACGAAAAAGGCTATCGTAATTATTTTCTGTCTTTTGTGTTAATATTTTCTCCCTCCCTCCCTCCCTCCTCTTTCTTTTTCTTTCGATTTCAGTAATTCGTTGAGTAGGAATTGGCTAACTCACATTTAGAGCAAGGCTCAAAATGTGAGGATGTTGATTCTTCACTTAAATATTATTTTATATATATAAACCCAGTACAAGGCATGCATAAATTCGTCAGCTTAAATTCGCATATGAGATTTTGGTTTATGATTAAATTTTCAAACTTTTAAATTGGGATAATATAATTGAAGACATGCATGATATGAATTTTTGAGGTTTTGAGCTATAAAAATTTAATGATATAATCATCTTGTTGGGTAATGAGTCTTCATGTTGAGAATTTAATTGAATAGAGTGTAAGAAATTTTCAAAGATTATATTTAAGAATATTGTATGACATGAATGAACCATACTATGTGAGATTTGAGCCTTGAGTCATTTTTACTCATTCTTTTCTTTGATGTGTGAAAATCATTTTGATTAAAGGAAACTAGAACTTGCGATTGGGACCGATTCAAGACCATGCCATATTCCAAAAATCGAGCATATGATCGAGGCACTTAGAAACCAAATTTTTGGCCTTCGTTTGAAATCCAAACCCAAAAATATTTTCCCTTTAGGATTAACCAATTTAAGCCTTAAGCCTAATTTTTCTTTGAAACCCTTTATATTATTCCTATCCTTACAAAAAGACCAAGAAAATCAAACGTGTGCAAGAATGAATTTTATCAAGGCATTATAATTTATGATCATCAATTCACCAAATCAGTATACAAAAATCCGATCAAAAAAAAAGAAAGAAAGAAGAAGAAGAAAATTGTTGAGTTCCATTCAACACAAAAAAAAGAGAGAAAGAACAATGTTGAATTCATTTCAACACGAGTAAATTGCAAATGACAAAGCAATTAGACTTAGTCTAAATGTCATGCAGAAAAAGAAAAAAACAAAAAAAAGAGAGAGAGAGAGAGAGAGAGAGAGAGAGAAATATGTTGATGATCATAAATTTTTAAATAAAATAATGCCATGTTATGATAATATTAATTCTTGCCACTTCTTAACCCAATAATTCCCTTCCATACCAAATGTTACAACCGTAAGCCCCGTTATAACCCTTGAATAAGACCTCGGGATCCCGATTTCAAGAAATGAGCCGGTGGCGAGTTGGTCCAATCGCAAGCTTATGGGATAATTTAATTAAACTTGATTATGAGCGTTCATGTTAAACCCAAATTTGAGAGTGAGTGAAATTTCCGCTTCTACCATATGTGAGGCTCTGTTTCTAAATTTCTGTTCATGTCATGCTTATATTCTAGAATTAAATCAATGAATTTTTCTAAACATGATATTCATGAAGAATTATCAATAATGACTGATTTGTAGGCCTGATTAAGTGAGAAGTATCATTTTATTAAACACTGCAATCAAGAGAATTTAATACTTGTAGTTTTCGGTTGTCTTATCCCAATATAAAAAGAATGAAATTTTTGAAGCCACGAAAATAGATTGAATATGCAGCGTCTATGCTCTTAGGAGCACTGACTCTGACTGCTCGGGGACGATCAGTATTAAATGTGAGGATGTTGATAATGGCCAAAATTGACCATTATTTTCAATCTATTTCCGTGTCTAAACATGGCATTTGATCGCATTCCGGTCTTATTTAAATAAGAAAGCAGTTGAATTTGATAGATATTTGCAAGTTTGTATAAATAATAAGCTGATATTGAAAAACACAAAAATATTTTTATTTTTATTAAATTCATATTAAAAAATCCAAAAACATGATAAAAATATTGAAAATCCCACATTTGATAATTATGGTTTGTAGTGTCTGTTCGGTGGAACATGGGTCCATTAAACGGAATACAAGCAAAATAATCAAGTGGAAACAAATTATATCTTTATATTTTTTTATTAATATTTATCTTATATATAATTTTATTTATTTACATTACTTACATTAAAAAAATTAAAACAACAAAACAAAAATAATGATGAAAACAAAGCTGATCCAAAGTGATTTTTTTTTTCTGCAGGCCAATCCTTTCACTCCCATCCATTCTTCCAACTCCAGGCCCAACACATCCGGCCCAATCAAGACTACCACAGGCCCAAACACTTTCCCATCGGCCCAACAGCCCATCCCCAAATCCTTTCTTCCCCAACGAGCTCCGGCCACCGCTGCAATTCAGGCCACCATTTCCGGCGAGCTTCCCTACTCCGACAACTCATATCCGGCCTCCCATCTCGCACCAACAGCAGCTCCGTTCATTTCCGGCCACTCCACCTTCTTCTCCGGCCGCATCTCTCTCTCCGTTCACGCCATCTTCGTCCTCACCAACACTCCGGCCAAATCTCCGGCCGGCCATTCCCCTCTCCAATCCTTCTCCGGTGACCTCCATCTCGCCCCACACTCCACCGCAACACCATCATCCCTCACACCACCACCATCTCCCTCCACCTCAAAACAACCGCTGCCTCCACCATCGCCATCTCCGTTCCGTTGCCGCCCCCCTCGTCCACCAGTCTCAGATCCAGCCGCGCCATCACCACCGCGAGCCACCCCTAAATTCGCCACCACCGCAGCAGCCCCATCATCAGCTCCCTTCTCCGGCCAAACCCTCCGGCGTCCTAATCTCCGCCGGCCACCATCCTCAAGATGCAAGAAAGAAAAGAAAACAGAGAAGAAAATGGAGGAAAGGGAAAACTGTAAACGAGAGAGAAGAAGAAAGAACCTGTCGAGAGAGAATGGAGGAAGAGCAAAAGAAAATGGAGAAGAAAACTGGAAAGAAGAAAGAAGAAGAATAAGGAAGAAGGAAAGAACAGAGAAGAAAATGGAATGAGAGAGGAAAGAAAATAAGGAAAGAGAAAAGAAAAAGAAAGAGATAAATTTTATCCGGACCTCGGGACCCCAGTCCCTAGTCTAAAAATCCGTGGCGCTAGACAAAATTCGTGTCGCGAGACCATCGTTAGCGCCACGGAGTCTAAGGACAGGGAAAAATTGCTTAGAGACTGTGAGAGAGTCTAAAGACAGAACCCCAGGCGCTAGACGTGGCCTAGCGACTGGGAAATTGTTCCGCGCCAGAGAGGTTCGCGACAGGAACACAGCTCCGCGCCACAGAGACAGAAAAACAAGAGCAGTTGGGAGTCACGTGACATGCTTATTCAAATTTGCCCATGTGCTCTAATACTCAGGAGCTCCCAGGACTTGAGGCCCCGATGGGTAAGAAATATTTGTCTTATCTCTTGGGACTCAAGCTCCTGTCCCCCTGCGCACAGAAGTCCTGAAGCTAAAAGCAATTTTAAATGTTGTGTCCCTAGCCAAACTGTTCCAAGACACAATATTTTGCTTGACGACTGGGTGGGCCTTGAATGGGCCTAGGGCTTAATCCTACTCTATAAATATATCCTCCCACCCCTCTTGAACAGTAACCTAGCTACACTTTAGTTTTTTTTTTTTATGTTCTTGGAGGCACCACTGTACTCTCCAAAAATTAGTGTAGGTAGATAGTTTTATTTATTTTATGCAATGTAGAAATAGACTTTAGCCTAGTTTTAATTTATGCTTTGTAATAAAATAGTGTAGCTAGTGTTCATTTCTTTTTTTTCCAGTTTATATTTTGTACTTTTGGGTTGAAAACACTTAATCAATGGGTGTGTCTAAACCATTTTTGGTTTTTGATGATTATATGAGATAATGTTCCACCAAAAATTTGTTATGGATCACTTCCATAATATTTATTGCTTTATTTTTGCATTGTTGGTCACTTGACCACTTTTATTATTTTTTAGTTAGGGTTAATGCTCTATTTAGACTTAATAAGTGCATAAACACTTTATATTTATCCTTTAATAGATTAGTGTAGGTTTTATTTTTATTTTGGTTAGTTAGCATAATTTGGATTTGTGGTTGCTGCTGTTGCTTTCTTTTATTATTTTTAATATTCTGTTCTTGTTTGTTTAGTTTAGCATAGTATCCTGTTTTGTTTAAGTTTTAGATAGTTTAGTTTTATTTAGTATGTTGTTCTTGTTTTATTATTATTAATTTTATTTTAGTTTTAGTTTTAATACACTAGATCTTAAATTGGATGATATTTGAGTGTTTATGCAGATTTATAAAATTGCATTTCTTATATTGTATTGCATCACGTTGTAATCCCACGAGTTGCAACGTAACATTCCCGTTGTGATCCCACGGATCACAACGCACTTCCATGCAATGCAATTTAAGGCGTTATGCTGCCAAAATTTTATAAAATTTTTAAAAATCCCTCTGTCGCGAAACCCCTGTCGCGGACCCACGGTCCGCGACACACTCCTTGATTAGCGACAGAGGACCCAAATACTTGCAATTTTATTCTGGAAGGGCTCTGTCGCGAAACCCCTGTCGCGGACCCACGGTCCGCGACACACTCCTTGTTCCGCGACCAGGAATTATGCCTTTGTTGGATTTTCAAACCTTGTGTCGCTAGACCCTTGTCGCGAGGTCACGCCTAGCGACACGGATTTTTGTCTAGCGACACAACAAACCCTAATTTTCAAAATATCCAATTTATCTTATTTCCCACCTCTCTGTCGTGATCCCCCTGTCGTGGACCCACGGTTCACGACACAAATTCTGCTTCATGACAAGCTTGGCACTCTTTTTGCCAAATTTTTATTCTCCATCTCACCCCATTAATTAATTGAACCTTTGTATTAATATTTTTGAGGTTGAAATCCAATGATCTCAACCCATGATTAAATTGATATAAAGAACTTTGTTCAATTTCCATTAAAAGACTTTTCTATAAAATTAAACTCTAAATGATCTAAGTATATAATCCGGACTGTAATTAATTAATTAATTATGGAATGAGAGATTATTTAGACCACAAAGAATGATTATGGAATTTTCCATACCCTTGCATGAGAAACCAATGTCTCTCATACAAGATGACCCAAAAATATTTTCTTTTATTTATTTATTTATTTTGTCTTTTCTGTGTTGTGTGAAACAGCTAGTAAGAGATATAACAGACTAATGTTGGCGGGTATTCCCACAAGGATAAACTAGCTCGTGGTCTGTATATTAATTACTAGATGTTATTTTGCATGGTCCGGATAGTGGTCGGTGGAAGCCTTGGCGGTTCGTCCATCCGGGATTATAATAGCTGCTCAGCTGACTCCTATCCGGATACAGTTTTCTTTTCTTTATTTTAATTTCAAACCCAAATCTGGAGCTGTAGTAATGTTAGATGATATATGCCAATGTCATCTAATAATTATTGCAGTGATAGAACATGTAGTTTTTTATCCAAATTCACAGATAGTGGAGTCTAAGATGACGGCGGCAACTGTCATTTAGGGCATTCCACTGTCTAAAAATCACTCCATCCAAATGAGAGGGAAATTGGACAGCAGATGTTTGCAGTCCACCCAATCGTTTTGCCATCTTTTTAGCCAAAATAAATTCTTCTCATCTCCGGCTATGTCATCTCTGTGTATCAACTTCTGTCTAAACCCACCTTATATTTTGGGTTATTTAATTTTACACTTCTTTATAAATTTATGCATGATATTATTATGTAGATATTGTGGTCAATATTATTTTGGGATCCTTCCCTTGGACACAGGAGTCTTGATTTTAATCAGATGTCTCACAATAAATTTCCAACAAAAATTCATTTATAAAATCCGGATCTAAGTAAGGGATAAATTCCTCAGTTATGACTAATTCATATCCGACTGGGGGTTGATTTTGGGAAATTAGAAGCAGAGTCAGCGATTAGGTCTCACCTAGACTGAAAGGATCTGTGTTTTAATTGAGAGTCTAGTACCTGTAATTTTTCCAAAATTGATGTGTGTTGGGAATCTGATATTAAATGTTGTACTGAGATGGGGTCCACTTGGACTCAAATACGGTGTGATAGTTAATACTAGAGGAACAACATTCGGGCCTTGGTTATTTTCTGAGATAGGGTTGAGTACTCTTTCAACTGCTGTCCTCTTCTGCCAAAGCCTATTTTTGAGTCCTGAGTGAGTGCATCCGGAACGAACTAATTCATTAGTTCGTTTCATTAGTTTGTATCTCATAACCACCCGGAAGGAAGTGAACACTGCGAGCGGTTCACCGAGAGACGGGAATTCTTGATCCACATCCGGTCATTCTGACTGGGGGCTTTCTTTTACTACCAGGGTCAGATTTTCAAAAACATCCGAGTGATAGGATTTTAAATGCTTTCTTTATCGCTTTCTTTTAAATGCTTTCGTTAGAGGTCACTCGGTTGTATTGAGAGTTGTGTAACTGCTACTAGGACTGAGAGTTAAGGGATAGTTCATGGCTTGATTAGAATCTTTGGGTGTGACATGGGGGAACGATAGCGGTACTTGACACTTCAATAAATGATTTGCCAGGTGTTGCTTGTCGACCACAGATGAATAATATGCCTCAGCATGGCCATGTGAGGGCAGTTGTGAGTCTGTGGTATCTTAGAATTTGTTGCCTTAAGAGCATGTAAACTTTTACTGTAAGTACCTGTCTGTTAAAGGGAACATGGTGTAGAGAGCATGAGAATTAGCTAACTGAAAGGATTATCCCAAGCTAAGATCTGTGTAATTAAAATGGAAGTTTAATTGGGTTTCATCTGAATCTTGTCCAATTTTTATTCTTTTCTTCCTGCCCCTTCTGTCATATTTAATTTTGCTTTCCTAGATTAATGATAGATAGCTTAATATAATTTTAACCGCTTTCTTAGAATAATTTCATCGCTTTCTTAGAATAATTTCTAATTGCTTTCTTAGATTAAATTTATCTGCTTTTTAGAATAGTTTTAATTTGCTCTCTAGAATAATTTTAATTGCTTTCATAACTTAGTTTAAATTCTGTCAAGTAGTTGATAGTCAAAACACAAACTTGAATCGAGTAACCGAGTAGAAAATCTTAGTAAACGACGTGGGCCCTGCTTCCATCGCACATCCTCCAGTGAACGATCCGGTATTTACTATAAATACTGCAATTTTTGACTCCGTGCGCTTTCGGGGGCACAGTTTCTTAACACGAGTAATAAAAATGTGACAACCTATAAATATATCCATAATCCCAACTCCGCTATCATAAATTGGTTTCATTAAATAAAATTGAAAACCGGGATTATTGTTTTTCAGAAAATACTCCTATAGTGGGAAATTGTCAAAAGTTTCATGGCCGGTGATCTTTCATCGCGCCATTTGAAATCAAGTTTTCCACATGAGTAATAAAAAGTGAAATATATCCTTAAACCCCTTCCCATGAATCATAACTCTTTTCATTTAATAAATTCGAACTTGATATTTTGTAAAAAACTCGTGTTAGTGAAACTTGTCAAAAGTTTCAGTGACAAGTCAATCTTGCATGACTGATAGACTAAGCCGTTTTCCAATAACGCGAACTACTAGCGCATCCATAAAAGGCACACACATGTGGTCCACAACAACATCATGAATTTGAATCCGGGGCAATAACGGATTTCCATCCACCAGATCAAAAGACACCAATTCGCTGAACGGCACATTGATTGCGGCAGGAGGCTTGAAAGAAGAGGGTTGAGGAAGTACCATATCCCGGAAAGAAGGTTTACATGCCGACGCTCCAGGGTCATCAGGCACAGGTGGCGTTGCATTGCATGGAGGAGGCGGGGAGAACCCAGCAGAAGCGGCGGACATCGTATTATCGTAAATGTATAATAGAATAAATGCTAAAAAGTAAATATGGTATATGTAACACCCCCGTTTTCCATATTCTTAATTTACGCGGTGAAAGCCTCAAATAGGAATCCGGGATTGTTACCACCACGCTTCTTAATTAAGCTCGCTTAGGCCTGACCTTAGCTATATAACTTAATTTATTGACGCTAAGACTAATAAAGTAAACTACTATAACATGCTTAAAAACCATAACTTTATTAATTACAAAATACTAATGCATCCAAGTTTGCAAATATGTGACAACTAAGGCTCGTCGTCTCCAAAATAACTTGACATAATATTTTAAAATTTAAAATTAGTCTTTAAGTAATACTCCCTCCGTCCCAGCTAAAATGTCATGTTTGACTTTTTGGCACTGTTTATTGTTCAACTTTGTCTCAATTATATTGTAAGTATATATTTGAAAAAATAGTCGAGTTGGGTCTTGTTAGAATCGTATAATCATGTAGTTTTATAATATATTTTACATAATTTTCTATTGTACATATTTTGAGATATTAACGGTTGAAAAAATGCATTGGAGTGTGTCCAAAATCAAACAAGACAAGTTAAATGGGATGGATGGAGTAGTATAATATATATATATATATACACATATTATATATTTATATTTTTACAAAGTTTGAATAACACTCCCGTGCCCGTGCTTCAATCATCACCATATATGTTAAAACCTGAAAAGAGTGCATGCATAGAGCTGTAAATAGAACAAACAGTTCGTGAGCTGAGCTCGTTTCGACACGTGTTCGTTCGTTAACAGCTCGTTTGGTAAGTTAAACGAACCGAGCTCAAACACATAATTTGGTTTGTGTGTTCGTTCGTTAAGTTCGTGAACAGTTCGGAATTCTTTTTTAATGAAATATATATTATAAAAAATAAAATTTTATCTAGTTGTTCTTTCCATTTTCATTTTTATTAATTTCAAAATTCTCTCATAAATTATATTGCAATATACATTACATTTTCACACCTAATTTAATTCTAAAACAAATAAATTTATTAATAAAATAAATGGTTCGTTAATTGAGCTCGACTAGGCTCGTGTTCGTTTGTTATTAGCTCGTTCGTAAGGTTAAACGAACAGAGCTCAAACATGAAAATTGGCTTGTTAAGATTTTTGGCTCGGTTCGTGTTCGTTCGTTAAGCTTAACGAACAGAGCTCAAACACTTGAAGCTCGGTTCGGTTCGGCTCGTTTACAGCTCTATGCATGCATAATTTATCAGCACACCGGCTGAGTAAATAAATTTTATATTATTTGAGACAAAAATCAAATAACGAATGAAGCAGTAAATGTCATGTCAAACCGTTTAAAATTGATTCTATGTCATGTAGCTCGATTATGACGTTTACACCCGCGGTATCTCATAGGACCTAGCATGCTTTCATAATGACCGAAGTCAAGACTATAAATATACAAGGGCGGCCCTCCCTTGCATCCATAACTGATTGTGAGACCATTGGCCTAACACAATCCTCTTCGTACTGCTCTTACGAAGATAACCCCAGTTTGAATATATCCCGTAGAATAATATCATCTCAATAAAATTTACATGCCACGCACTGGAAGTATAATTTTTCACGGGGCATTTCCTTGCATAAACTCATTTGCATGAATAATTCTAAAATTATTTAAAACAATAAGGAATTAAACATGCAAAAATTAAACCTTAGGACAACGCCCGCGGAATATAAATTTACTTACATCTTCTTAATGATGATAGCTACTTAGCTGCCTCTAATTGCTAGAACTATTGCTCAATGTTTTATTCTTTTTTATTTTTCTTACTGCTTACATATGCTCTCTCTCTCTCTCTCTCTCTCTCTCTCTCTCTCTCTCTCTCCATCTGTTTCCTCACTTTTCTTTTTCTTGATATATTTATGGTCATCCTAAAATGTCTATTTATAGAGGAATGAAATGTTACTGTTTATTTTTAGTTATTTATTCTATTCCTCTCCATCTGATGCAGATATGTTCTTTTTATCTATAATGTATACGAGCCCTCCCCATTATTTTTTTCCAACCAAGCTGTCTCCTCTGCAGTCTTTTTTTTTTCTTTCTCTGAATCACTACTCTACACACATTTAAGTTTATTTATTTTATTTATTTTTTTTATTGTAATGCACTAATTATTGTTGCATCCCATTGTTATTATTATACTAATATGTATACTTTGTTGAAAAAATCTTAAATCAAGGTGTGAATGTCTTTAATGCTAAAATCTATTAAGTAGGCTATTGTATACACATGAATGTCTACAATTGTACTCATCAATGATGCACTCTGCCAATCTGCCTATAAATATGTATTGATAGAAACAGGATATGCCGATGCAGGTTATTTATCAGACCCACACGAAGCCAAATCTCTAACAGGATATATTTTTACTTATGGCGAAACTGCCATCTCTTGGAGGTCAATGAAGCAGAATTTAACTGTTACTTATTCTAATCATGCTGAAATATTAACGATTCATGAAGCTAGCCGAGAATGTGTTTGGTTAAGATCAATGATTTATCATATCCTGAAGAATTGTGGGTTGACATCCGAGGAAAAGCTCTCCTCCAGCAATTTTATTTGAAAATAATTCTATTTGCATAGCCCAATTGAAAGGGGGATACATCAAATGAGATAGAACAAAATATATTTCACCAAAGTTCTTCTACACTCATGATCTTCAAAATAATGATGAAATCAATTTGCAACAAATTCGATCAGAGAATAATTTACCAGATCTATTTACCAAGACATTGCCGACTGCAACATTCGAGAATCTCGTGAAGAAAATTGAAATGCATCGGTGTCGAGATTTAAAATGATGTCCAAATCATGGGGAGCAATAAATACAAGAAGACTATACTCTTTTTCCTTCACTAGGATTTTTCCCACAGGGTTTTTTTTCTAGTAAGGTTTTAACGAGACATATTCTTTATATTGAAGACATTCAAGGGGGAGTGTTGAAAAAGTCTTAAATCTAGGTGTGAATGTCTTTAATACTAGAATCTATTAAGTAGGCTATTATATACACGTGAATGTCTACAGTTATCTCATCAATGATGCACTTAGTCAATCTGCTTATAAATATGTAAACTTTCATAAACAACGTATTGATAAAAACATAAGAAAAGACTTGCTTCTTCAGTTTATTGTAGTCTCTATATTATTATATATGCTTTTCAATACTACACTACTTGCACTGTATAAATACTCTATTAGGCCATATAGTTATTATTATACTACACTACACTACTTGATTATACTTCATCCATTTTTTTAAGTATTACCTTTGCATAGTAATTACTATTAATTGATTAACTTGATTCGACTTTTAACATAGTTATATAACATAAAATATAATCAAGTGAGATCTTGTTGGATTCATCAAATCGTATGGATTTAGAATATCAAAATTTTATAATTTTTACTTTTATATACTATTGAGCTTTAAAAATTTATCTTGAATTGCGTACAATAATGGAATCTAACACAAAAAAAAAACAAAAACGGAGGGAATATATTTTTATAGGGTCGGACAATATATTCGAACCAATTCGTGTAACTGCGGAATCGAATCGAATCGAAATCGAATCCCCGGTTAATCAAGGACTCCGGTTACAACTACAAATACTTTACTCGAATATAAATACAAATATCTGAAAAGTATTGTCCTGGGACAGTATATTCAAAACACTTCCTCTTTTGTCCCGGAAAATATTGCTCCAACCATTAATGTGTAATCATGCCGGGCAATGAAATAAACAAGGATCACATAAACATGTCGAGAAGATAACATAAGCAAGAAAATTAAAATTGCCAAATATGACACTTTTCAAGTTAATTAGCATTTCCACCATTCAACAATCAAATTACAGGATGTTTGTCACTCTCTTGCTTATACATGAACTACCAACAGTTAAACCAGTCATTCTCAGCCAACACAACAACATCAACCACCAACAATTAAACTAGTCATTCTCAGCCAACACAACAAACTGGTAAGCTCAATTCCGGATCAACCACAATCAAGATAATATATTTCAACACCAGCAACAAAATTCACCAAAACAATTAAAATGTACCAAAAAAAAAAAAACACCATTAAAAAGTCAACACATCAAGGATGACCCAACAAAATACTCAAACCACGCCATCTCCACCAACAACACTTCTGTAACACCCGAGGAAAAACAAATTCAAATTGTTTTGAACTACGTCATGACTTGATCCCTTCACAGGGTACGTAGGCAGCTTAGAACTAATTTCTAAGTTCAGTCACGAAATAAATCACAAAATAAATCACGAATTAGATCACAAGGACGATAGGAGGAGTTGGAACCAATTTAGACTAGGCCAATTAGGATACGGAAGTGTTGCGAGCGATAAGCCGAACTCGTAACGAGATTAAGGAAAGGATTTCGGACTAGAGACGACCCAAGGAATCGAGCTAACACGTAGGAAATCGATAGGGGAAAGCAAGGAAAGACCCGACGGAACACGCGGACCGCTGAACCGGCCGGTCCGGCCGGCCCGCGCTGTCCGCGCGCCGCCGCGCGGCCACCGCGCGGACGGAGGCGTCGCGACGCCAGGCCTGGCACGCGTGCTCCGCGCGGACAAAAGCTTAGGTGCGCGCCACCAGCGCGCCAGAGGTGCTGAAAGTGTAAACTTTCCTTCCATGGCGATTTTCTTGCCAAAAACCACACCCCTAACCATGGCAATCGAATCTCAGCCTTGGGGAAGGCTTAAGAATACCCTAGGGGCGCCCCAAACCCTAGGTTTTCAGTAAACAATCAGCCTCCACCCTCAATTCCCTCTCCAAGTTCGAAACTCTTTCGACACCACTTTCCGGCAAGTATTCCGGCGACGACGGGACGACCGGGACAAGCCCCTGCCCTCTAGACTCTTGGTAAGCCATTGTGCAACGTTTCAATTCGTCCATAGATCTCAGAAACTCATATTCTAACCCTTTTTCCTTACTACGATTTCCCGTCGGAAAACGAACAAAAAGCGATCGGAGAAGTTGGCCGTTCGTCGTGACCCTAGGACGTCCGGAAACCCAATCCAGCGACCCTATCATCATCCTAAGTAAGTTAAAACCTTACTCACAAATTTTCGTGGTTGTTTGTTGTTTAAATCTCGAGATATAGGCTTGTAACAAAAATCGGTTTTCAAAAACCCTATTTTCGTCCAATTTTAAAGACTCGCCAAAAACTCGACCTTCGGGAATTCAAACCGAAAACTTTTCAACATAAAAGTTGTTCCTAACACCTTTATCTATCTTGTGTCCAAATTTCAGCCATTGACATTAAGTTTTGCTATCCCAATTTTCGCCATGAACTTTCTGTATCAAACCGAACGATTCAAAACTGTGACAGATTTCTTCATTCAACTTGATGCATGTTTTTCACCCATTTTTCGAATGATTTAACTTTACATTTCTAAACAAAAGTTGTAGATAATTGTGTCTAGATTATGCCTACAAAATTTCACGAATTTTGGTGTTCATTTGATATATCAAACGGCCAAGTTTTTAGAACTGTTTTGAATTCGTTTTAAGGGCCATGAGTATGCAGTGAGTTGCACTCGATTTTTGAGTACCAAGAATTCATTATTTCCAAAAACTTAAAACATGAAAGTTGTTCCTTAATGTGTCGTGTAGTTACTGTAAAAATTTCACATCGATTGGTTTTGAAATGAATTTTTAATCGGCGTTACACGAACCTGTGACGAAAACAGTTTTTAAGACATAAATTATTCTTTGCAATAAACTCAAATTTCAACTCACTTCGGAACCTTATTTCCAAAAACTTAAAACATGAAAGTTGTTCGTGTGTGTGTTTTTGAGTTACTGGCCAAGTTTCAGAATTTTTGGAGGGAAAACGAATTTTAAATTAAGAAAGGCGTGAACTGCCTCGAATAGGATTTTTCGAACTTGAGAAAACTCGAACTATGAAAACGCGATATCGATCATTTGATAACTTTGAAATACGAACTTTCGAAAAATCCCGTTCACTAGGCTGAGCCGATCTTCATACTATCATTATCTTTGAGACTGCCTCGTTAGTGGTCTCCTTACTATCTGAGATTGCCTCGTTAGTGATCTCGCGCGCTGTATTTGTGGATCGCCTCGTTAGTGGTCCTACTATCTTTTTGGATCGCCTCGTTAGTGGTCCTACTATCTTTGAGACTGCCTCGTTAGTGGTCTCCCATTGTTTGGACTGCCTCGTTAGTGGTCCTATGTTGAGATTGCCTCGTTAGTGATCTCCCGGTATGGTGTCCTCTTCTTAGTTTACGGGATGAAAAGTAAAAGACTCGTGTGAGTGTTTCATTGTGCTTAAATCGTATTTATCCTGTCTTTAATTACGTATTTAAATTTTATGCATCTTAAATTATGCTTTAAATTTCGCTTTTTAAGTTAAGTTCTTTAATCATGATTTTCCGCTGCTAATAAATCATGTATTTTTTTTTAATTCTCGTATGGTAAGCGAAATCTTTAGTTTAAACACTTGTAACCCCTTTTATTTGTTAGTTAGGGATTAACTTACTCAGTATATTTTTATACTGACAACCGTTGTCATTTTTCTTTTACAGAGTATGTCGAGTGACGCATACGCATGCACTTGGGGGAATTATTTATGAACATTTTAAATTTCTGCATCGTACTGTTTTTACCGGGTCTGTAAAACCCGAGGATTTGGCCATGTTGGCCGTGATTTTACTTTCCGCTGCACTTACTTTATTTATTTTCCGCACGTGATAATTTCTACTATCGTACTAAGTATTACAAATTTCCGGACTATATCTTGAAATGTTTTAAATCTTTTACATACCCACAAGCCTTGCGTTTCCTTAGCAAGCTCGGGAAGCCGTGTCTTGCTAGGGGGATGCGGCGGTGACATCCCGGCCTGGGTTATCAAATCCGGGGTGTTACAAGTTGGTATCAGAGCCCGGAAAAATTTTTAAAGCTACTACTATTATTTTAAACCAATATTTTTAAGCCCAAGTATTATTTCTTTTAAAATTTATTTATTTGACTACTAGTACTATTTTTAGCCCAAAAATCTATAATCCTTTTTTTTACATAGCCCAAATCTTAGCCCAAGAAATATTAGATTTTGGCCCACTATAGAGGCCCAACCTTTAGCAATTTATATTAAACTAAATTTTATGGGGGAAGGGACTTGCACTTGCATGTTGCATATAGAATTAAATTTATGCATATCTTAACTTTGCCTGAAAAACATCTAACTCTAACCTCCCTTGTTGACAATAGATGGCCGAACCGAACGCGAACATGACCAACCTGATGATGAAACTGACCAATGCATACCTCGAGTCCCAACAGCATGTCAATCACTTCAAAGCTCGGGTGGGGCATCTAGAGAGTAACGTGGACTATCTGAGAAATCTTAGGGAAGCTGACCATCACGAAATAACCCAACTCAAGGCCCAAGTCGCCGAACTCCAAACACTAGTGGTTGCGCTCCAAAACAAGGATAACGAACTGATGATGCAAATAGGACACTTAGCAGCTGAGCTACTGGGCCTAGAGGCCGACATCTTCCCTCCGAGCCCGAGCCCGGTGGGAACGCCCATTCCCATTGACATATCCAGCGACGAGGACGATCCCATCGAGGATATATCTGCCTAGTCACCCTAGATTTAGGGATCCATATTGATGCACCATTGCTATTTCTATTTCGAATGCTTGTAAACCAAAATTCTTGAGTAATAAAATACAAGCCTATTTAAAATTATTCCATGCATTTTATTTAGTTCTTTAACTACCATAATCAAGGAGGGAAACCTACAACCAAAAAAAAAAAAAAAAAAAATAATAATAATAATAGTAATATAATAATAATAATAATAATAATAATAATAATAATAAAATATATACATATACGTAAATATGTACATATATATAAATAAATTCCAACAACCTTTACAAGAAAACCCTGATAAATTGATACCTATTAAAAGACTAATCTTCATTCAATAAAATTTTCCCCTTAAGAGCAACTATATATTTTACATATAAACTCTAATCCCGTGTATCTTATCACGCTAATTTATCCAAGCGGTTTAGTTAAGCAACGGCGTAGGTATTGTTGGGCAATCCACACACATGCAGATACGATAGGAAGGTAACAGTAAATCCAGAACATCTCAAACCATAAAATGGACAGAACAATTAAACCATGGTTCTAAAACAACAGCAAACAACTAACACATGTCAAGCACCTAACTAAGCCATAACATAACGAAAATATAAATCACAAATCCCAGGCAACAGCAACGTCCTCAAAAGGAGGAAACTAAACAAAGTACGTCTAAATGCAAAACCTAAACGAAAACACGAAACCAAAAGGAGACATCACTGGTCAGGAGGCGGGAACTGTCGGCGCATGAAGTCGTCCATCTGCCGCACATAGGCGTACATGTCGGACATGGTGGCCTGCTGCTGAGCCTGCCTCGTAGCAAACGAGTCCATGCGGGTCTGATAGAGGTCCAACCTAGCGTCGAGGGCGTCATAACGAGCCTGCCCAGCTGCAAACCCGGCGTCCATACCGACCCGCATCTCCTGCATCATCTGCAGCATCTGAATCATCTCCTGGCCCTGAGGTGCCACGGCAGGAGGTGCCCCAGCAGGAGGTGGACCCACTGGAGGAGGAAGTGGCTGCTCCGGTGGTACAACGAGGATCAGGCCGCCGTCATCAGGCTGCGGGCGAAGTACAGCACGGGGAGCCCCAACCCACAGATGAGGTGAACATGGGTAATCACCCTACTCCCTCGTCCTCTGCGCATACCCCGCAAGTTGTCCTCGATGCAAGCCCCTACATTCACCCTACCGTCCCGCGCGATGAAGCAAATGGTCTCGTAGACGTGATCCAAGATAATGTGGCTCCGGGACATCGGCCGGACACGCCCGAACCATAGCTGAGCAAGCTCTCGCCAAGGAGAGTCCACCGACGTCAAACGAAGCTCATGACTGTGCTCGAACGTAGGAGGCACTAGGGTGCATAAGGTGTTCCACGCAGGAGCAAGAACGCGCCCCTCAGGCTGGGGCCGGAACACGCCATCGTCGGGCAAGCCAAAATAGACGTTGATCGCCCGAGCACTGAAGTCGAGATAGCGACCACGGACCCATACCCGGGATAGATCGTCACCCTCCCCGAGACCGCCGATGTTGGCAATAACCTCCATAGCCAAATAACCGGAGGCGACGCCCTCGGGGTGACGTGCCAGACCAGTCCACTGTAAATACTCCAAGACCGCACTGACCCTGTCATCGCCCATATGAAGAGGATATATGCCTCTCTCAGGGACGTAAGCCCTGTTTCGACGAAGCTCGTCGAAATAAAAGTCCTGGGCAGCCCTCGTCCTAAACCGGAACCTGTCATGCCGGTGAGGACGCACCTCGTCCGGGAGGCCCCTGAGACGCGGGCCCCTCTGCGCCTCATCCTCCTCAGACTCACTCTCGTCGAAATCCGGCATCGCCGGAGCAGCATGACTGGGGCCAGCCTCATCAGCAACCCGTCTCCTAGTCCTCGGAGGACACATGAGAGACGCCAAAACGACCCACAAAAAGAGCAACATCCTGCAAGTTACCAAACACCAATTATAAGGCTAAGTCCCACACAGAAGTCAAGCGAAAATACGAATAGGGCATTAATATATAATCCCAACGTGAATGTACCGTAAGAACAACAAATCCTACCGTTTACTAAGACCGACCAGGAGGTGACCTAGACAAGGAATATGCTAAAACTAGTGCCTAAACCCTATGTGGCATTTCGTCGAACACGTTATGTGCACAATAAACCAAAACCTAAGTTACTAACAACACACGGAAATCGCCCACAGAACAAAACAATCATTCTAATAACAATACGGCAAATCCTACAGCACTAAACAACGAGGGAACAAACCAATAATCAAACCCCAACAGCAACCAAGCACCAGTAACTTCATAGCCTTTCTAAGGATTCGAATTCAACAAGAATTTGCCAGAAACATAAACACATTATAACATAAACGTAGGCAAGGCAATAGGGGTAACAACAATTGCCACATACACTTGCTAAATTGCACAAATCAAGCCTAAAAATCACAAACCCCCAATTTTTGTACACAAACCCTAATTTCCTAAATCTCTACACAAATCAAGTCATCCAAAACATAAAAGTTGAAATTAGTAAGTGAGTTTAGTAGACTCGTACCTAGATGAGTGGAATTGAAGTCGAAATCGAGCAAACAAGAAGGTAACTCGCCGGATTTAGAGAGAATTGGGGGGTATGTTCTCGGATGGGAAATGGGGGAAGTGGCTCGCGCGGAGCGCGAGCCCTATTTTCTCGAACAGGGGGTGCCGCGCGCTCCCCGCGCGCCAACGCGCGGGACCCGGGTGGAGTTTTATCTTTCCTGTTCTGATCAATCTCTTTCGCTATACGCTCCTCGCTAAACCCGGGCATACATTGACAGAGAAATACGTCGACAGGGAGCATCGCCTGGCATTATTCCGGGCAAGGACGGCGGAATTGCCTCACGCCCTCCTTTCGCAGGACTACGGGAAACCCCCGGGACGTAAATACCTAGGGACCCTAAGAAATTCCGTAGGGAAATGAGAACGGCATGTTAACTAACGACCCCACCACCGTTTGCTCGTGACCACAATGTGTTCCACGACCCCCAACTAAAGAAGTATGTGCCCGACACGTCGCATGTACTCCAACCGGACGTAATCGAATTGGATGATGACTTGACCTATGAAGAAACCCCGGTGCAAATACTCGACTACAAGGAAAGGGTGACAAGGAATAAAACTGTAAAGATGGTCAAGGTCCTGTGGTCCAACCACGAGACGGAGACGGCAACCTGGGAATTGGAAGCCGACATGAGGCAACGTTACCCTACCCTCTTCCAAGACGACCCGACCACAGTTATGGGGACATAACTGTATTCTTAAGGGGGGAGGATGTAACACCCGAGGAAAAACAAATTCAAATTGTTTTGAACTACGTCATGACTTGATCCCTTCACAGGGTACGTAGGCAGCTTAGAACTAATTTCTAAGTTCAGTCACGAAATAAATCACAAAATAAATCACGAATTAGATCACAAGAACGATAGGAGGAGTTGGAACCAATTTAGACTAGGCCAATTAGGATACGGAAATGTTGCGAGCGATAAGCCGAACTCGTAACGAGATTAAGGAAAGGATTTCGGACTAGAGACGACCCAAGGAATCGAGCTAACACGTAGGAAATCGATAGGGGAAAGCAAGGAAAGACCCGACGGAACACGCGGACCGCTGAACCGGCCGGTCCGGCCGGCCCGCGCTGTCCGCGCGCCGCCGCGCGGCCACCGCGCGGACGGAGGCGTCGCGACGCCAGGCCTGGCACGCGTGCTCCGCGCGGACAAAAGCTTAGGTGCGCGCCACCAGCGCGCCAGAGGTGCTGAAAGTGTAAACTTTCCTTCCATGGCGATTTTCTTGCCAAAAACCACACCCCTAACCATGGCAATCGAATCTCAGCCTTGGGGAAGGCTTAAGAATACCCTAGGGGCGCCCCAAACCCTAGGTTTTCAGTAAACAATCAGCCTCCACCCTCAATTCCCTCTCCAAGTTCGAAACTCTTTCGACACCACTTTCCGGCAAGTATTCCGGCGACGACGGGACGACCGGGACAAGCCCCTGCCCTCTAGACTCTTGGTAAGCCATTGTGCAACGTTTCAATTCGTCCATAGATCTCAGAAACTCATATTCTAACCCTTTTTCCTTACTACGATTTCCCGTCGGAAAACGAACAAAAAGCGATCGGAGAAGTTGGCCGTTCGTCGTGACCCTAGGACGTCCGGAAACCCAATCCAGCGACCCTATCATCATCCTAAGTAAGTTAAAACCTTACTCACAAATTTTCGTGGTTGTTTGTTGTTTAAATCTCGAGATATAGGCTTGTAACAAAAATCGGTTTTCAAAAACCCTATTTTCGTCCAATTTTAAAGACTCGCCAAAAACTCGACCTTCGGGAATTCAAACCGAAAACTTTTCAACATAAAAGTTGTTCCTAACACCTTTATCTATCTTGTGTCCAAATTTCAGCCATTGACATTAAGTTTTGCTATCCCAATTTTCGCCATGAACTTTCTGTATCAAACCGAACGATTCAAAACTGTGACAGATTTCTTCATTCAACTTGATGCATGTTTTTCACCCATTTTTCGAATGATTTAACTTTACATTTCTAAACAAAAGTTGTAGATAATTGTGTCTAGATTATGCCTACAAAATTTCACGAATTTTGATGTTAATTTGATATATCAAACGGCCAAGTTTTTAGAACTGTTTTGAATTCGTTTTAAGGGCCATGAGTATGCAGTGAGTTGCACTCGATTTTTGAGTACCAAGAATTCATTATTTCCAAAAACTTAAAACATGAAAGTTGTTCCTTAATGTGTCGTGTAGTTACTGTAAAAATTTCACATCGATTGGTTTTGAAATGAATTTTTAATCGGCGTTACACGAACCTGTGACGAAAACAGTTTTTAAGACATAAATTATTCTTTGCAATAAACTCAAATTTCAACTCACTTCGGAACCTTATTTCCAAAAACTTAAAACATGAAAGTTGTTCGTGTGTGTGTTTTTGAGTTACTGGCCAAGTTTCAGAATTTTTGGAGGGAAAACGAATTTTAAATTAAGAAAGGCGTGAACTGCCTCGAATAGGATTTTTCGAACTTGAGAAAACTCGAACTATGAAAACGCGATATCGATCATTTGATAACTTTGAAATACGAACTTTCGAAAAATCCCGTTCACTAGGCTGAGCCGATCTTCATACTATCATTATCTTTGAGACTGCCTCGTTAGTGGTCTCCTTACTATCTGAGATTGCCTCGTTAGTGATCTCGCGCGCTGTATTTGTGGATCGCCTCGTTAGTGGTCCTACTATCTTTTTGGATCGCCTCGTTAGTGGTCCTACTATCTTTGAGACTGCCTCGTTAGTGGTCTCCCATTGTTTGGACTGCCTCGTTAGTGGTCCTATGTTGAGATTGCCTCGTTAGTGATCTCCCGGTATGGTGTCCTCTTCTTAGTTTACGGGATGAAAAGTAAAAGACTCGTGTGAGTGTTTCATTGTGCTTAAATCGTATTTATCCTGTCTTTAATTACGTATTTAAATTTTATGCATCTTAAATTATGCTTTAAATTTCGCTTTTTAAGTTAAGTTCTTTAATCATGATTTTCCGCTGCTAATAAATCATGTATTTTTTTTTAATTCTCGTACGGTAAGCGAAATCTTTAGTTTAAACACTTGTAACCCCTTTTATTTGTTAGTTAGGGATTAACTTACTCAGTATATTTTTATACTGACAACCGTTGTCATTTTTCTTTTACAGAGTATGTCGAGTGACGCATACGCATGCACTTGGGGGAATTATTTATGAACATTTTAAATTTCTGCATCGTACTGTTTTTACCGGGTCTGTAAAACCCGAGGATTTGGCCATGTTGGCCGTGATTTTACTTTCCGCTGCACTTACTTTATTTATTTTCCGCACGTGATAATTTCTACTATCGTACTAAGTATTACAAATTTCCGGACTATATCTTGAAATGTTTTAAATCTTTTACATACCCACAAGCCTTGCGTTTCCTTAGCAAGCTCGGGAAGCCGTGTCTTGCTAGGGGGATGCGGCGGTGACATCCCGGCCTGGGTTATCAAATCCGGGGTGTTACAACTTCCATCTCCAGCAGCAGCATGTCCATCTAAATGGGATGATATCTTCTGTCCAGCAATACCCTAAAACCAAACCTATTTTAAGTTTTATGAGTTTTATGAATAATAAATACTCAAATTTGAGTTTTCACTATTGAGAAACATATCCCACTTTTCGCAATTAAATTAATTGCAATCTCATCCCTCCAATTATTGCAAATTGAATATTGATCTAATTTTGTATTATGATTAATAATTTTATACTTCATACAAATTTTTAATAAAATTTATTTTATATTTAATTAGATTAAAATTTTTAAGGTTTCTTTATACAATAAATTTTAAACATAAAGATAACTAAATTTTTAAAGTTTTGGTACAATTTTAGCACTCAATTAAAAAAAATTACATGCACTCAATTAAAAAAATTACATTAGCATACAAAAATATAATTAGAAATAACACATCTTAAATACTTAAAAAAACGTACAATATTAAACAAATAAATAACTTTGCAAACGGAAAATTAAGTCAATTGTCATCTAAATCAACATCGGATCCTCCAACATTATTGAAATACGAAAATATGTTCCACCAATTAGTGTAATTCTTATTCTATTTATATAATTCTTTCTTAATTGATGAGTATTGAATTTATGTGGGGTTAATGTATAGTTTATAAGAAATGTTGGGTATGATTGAAAAGATAAATAAGTTTGTATGGGGAAGAATATATAGAGAATATTCTTTTGAGTCTGAGTTTAGTGTAAATGGTTGGAGATAAATTACTGTTTGATGTGACCTTTACTGTAAAATGGGATTGAGTTTGGTGTTGGCTATTGGAGATGGTCTAAGTAGCAACGAGGATTGTGTTGGTTCCGGCGCAGAGCACAGTGACAGTGGTGGGGGCACGCGATGATGGTGGGATGGACGACGGCTGCTCGCGTCGACCGTGGAGGCGATGCGATTGTGGTGGCGAAGGGAATGAGAGGAAGCGAGAGAGGGACGAGGGCTTAGGGTAAAATTGAATAGGGTGTAGAGTTTTGGGGTGTGAATTGGGTAAAAAGCCCAATTGGTGTAAAGTGACAACCATCATTGTCATGCTTAGGCATGGTCATGACAAAGTGGTCCATAGCAAATTGTGTTTTCTTAAGCCTTGAAATCAGTCCACCAATTACACCCTAAGCATGGTCATTGATAAATATCCTATAATATGCTGAAATTGAGTGATATTTTCTTCCAAAATTTAGTAACTCATCTCCACTTTAGTCATGTTCATGACCAAGCTTAATAAGGCATTCTGAAAATTTCTTCTTCCTCCCAAAACTCTGATTCTCCACGATTCACCTATAGAAAAAAAAAAAAAAACACACCACAAATTACTCAAGTCAAAGACATCACACTCAAAACGAAATAAGAAAAAGGGTAATTATTTATTTTTATATCTGAATTATTTCAAAGTATCCATTTATATACCAAAATATTTTTTTTTAGAAAAAATACACCCCAACTTTAAAACCTAGAAAAATTTATATTCCTTCGTTAAGTAGCCGTTAAGTCTAAATCTTCCGTTAAATAGGTTTGGATAAATTGTTCTATTCATATTTTTATTAATCTAACCAGTTGAGCCATCCATATACCAAACCCAATATACAATCCAACCTTTTACCCGACCACTTGCCCTTCCACAAACCCTCCAGAATTCTGTTTGTTCATCCCCTCGCCTCATCCCTGTTCTCAATCACTGTTCAACATTTAAATGGAAGCCGCAACAACAAAAAAATTGATACGGGTGGTAGCCTTTATCATTCCCAAGGAGATAGCGGGTAATAAGCGAGCAAGCGATTTCACACCTCCTTAACTTTTACCATGGAAAATCCGGCGAACAATTCCATACGGTGCCAAGGTTTGGTTTTTCACCCTGAAATTTGTTTATTTATTTATATTATTTCATAAATTTTTGTGGAGTTATGCGATACCATGAGTGATCCTTCATATGAATAATGATTTATTGTTTAGAATGTCACTGCAACCCTGATTTGTTATAGAAATTTTCTTCTTACTATGTTCTTTTCAGTTTTCAGCTAGTCATTGGGGTATGAAGCTTGAAGAGTGTGCGGTGCCATGGGAGCACATCTCCTCAGCAGTAGTGGAACCAGCTATTCTCCTTCCGTAGGTAATCTCCTCTGCTAATTCCATGCCTTTTCTTACTGTTTAATTTAATTCCTGCTTCAATAATTCATCAATCAGGAACCAGTGCAAGTATGCGGGCCAATTGGTGGTAATTTCTTTCTTTTTGGCTCTCGAGTATGTGAGAACTCCATATTGTAAAATCGTGTTGTATTGTATTTTTTTTTCCTTGAGATACGTTTATTCTAAGAGGTTATTGCTGCAGAGAGTGCTGCCTATATGAATCTTGACGATGGAATATTCTTATGAAATGATTTATTTTGTGCTTTAAATCTCTGAAAATAAGAGTACAAGAGTCCTGGATAATCCACCATTTATAGATAATTGAAATATTGAACACACAAGTTTTAAAGTAGCGGGATATTGAATGCCTTCCAAAGGATTTGGTGTATGTTTTTCCTTCCATTCTTGTCTGGTTGCAGAGATGTAATGGCAGAGATTGAACATGAAGATATAGCTATCATGAGCCTGATCAAATCCAATGAATCGGTATTATGAGTATTTACTCATCTTAGTATCCATTGACTTTATTTTTCTTTTTGTCCAATTGGAGTTAAGAAGCCGCTTGAAAGTTGGAATTGAATAGACTCTCTGTACATTTTTTTAGAATTTTACTCTCATGCTCTAGGTTCCTTCCTTGTGGTCTTTACTTTGTTGTTTCTTTGATGCTTTCATTTAAATGTTGAACAGTGATTGAGAACAAGAATGAGGCGAGGGGATGAATGGACAGAACTCTGGAGGGTTTGTGGAAGGGCAAGTGGTCGGGTAAAAGAGAGGTTGGATTGTGGATTGGGTTTGGTATATGGATGGGTCAATGGATTAGATTAATAACAATATGAATAGACCAATTTATCCGTACCTATTTAACGGAAGATTTAAACTTGACGGCAAATTAACGGAGAAATATAGATTTTTCTAGGTTTTAAAGTTGGGGTGTATTTTTTTCCAAAAAAAGGTTGGCTAGGTGTATAAATGGATACTTTGAAATAGTTCAGGTATAAAAATAAATAATTACCTTAAGAAAAACACACAACAAATCAACGAAAAGCTTGGGTTGCCTCCCAAAAATCGCTTTTCTTTATAGTCTTTGGCAAGAATTTCTTCCCAATTCTTTCAACCAATTTCATAAACATCGGATTCCCCCAAATTTTTAACATTTTACTTTCCTCTTGTACCCAACACCATTCAAATTCATGTCACCATGCTTATCTCTTAATGTTTGAACCTACTTCTCCTCCTTACTAGAAGGAAGAACACATTCAATTATATCTGGTGGATCATTAAGCTCATAAACTTTCTGTACACAAGGTTCAATAACATTAACAACACATAAAGAGTTAGAATTTAATTGGGGGGGGGGGGGGTGCTTCATAGCATCAAAAATATTATAATCAACTCTTTTCCCATCAAACTCCAAGGATAATGTTCCATTTTTCACATTAAGATAGCTCACGCAGTACACATAAAAGGCCTACCAAGCAAGATAGGAGACGGGTTAGAACAACCTTCATAATTCATATCCAACACAAAAAAATCCAAAGAAAAAATTATTTCATTAACTTGAACTAAAACTTGGCATTTAGTGGTTCATCGTAGCCGATCTCGACATATTCCCACAGTTCATGTGATCTAAACATTATCTTCATTTTTACACACCAATGGTCATAGTGTTCGCCGGAGAACACCAGGATGAGAGGACCTCCATTGATTTGATTGGCCATACTTTGATCGTAAGCTCTGATACTAATTTATTAGAATATAGGCAGGAGAAGAAAATAACTGTACGAATAGAGAATATCTCAATACAGAGATGATATTTGTATTTGATTGATATTCAAAATGGACAAGCATTCTATTTATACTAGAACCCAAATGCATCAATATTTAATAGGTTCATCTAGGTAAATTCATCATATTAAATCTAATTCATGAATAAAGCTAAAGAGGTAGAATTCAATGCATCTTCTTTACTGTAAGTGAGGATGAATCTAGCTCATACATAAATGGATTATTATTAAGCACATTAATTTCAATATTAGAATATATTGTTATGGTTTTGAATTGATACATGGGGACCACACTAGAGCAGAACGTGATGTTGCTGGTGGAGCTGCTAGAGATGGACGTGTTGCTGCTGGAGATGGAAGTGCTGCTGGAGATGGCGTGGTTTGAGTATATTGTTGGGTTGCCCTTGATGTGTTGACCTCTTAATGGTTTTTTTTTTTGGTTGGAACATTTTAATTGTTTTGGTGAATTTTGTTGGTGATGTTGAAATATGTTGTCTTGACTGTGGTTTATCTGGAATTGAGCTTACCAGTTTGTTGTGTTGGCTAAGAATGATTGGTTTAATTGTTTGGTGGTTGATGTTTAAGTAAGAGAGTAATAGACATCCTGTAATTTGATTGTTGAATGGTGGAGATGCTGATTAACGTGAAAAGTATGATATTTAGCAATTTTAATTTTTCCATTTATGTTATCTTCTTGTCATGTTTATGTGATCATTTTTTATTTCGTTGCCCTGTATGATTACACATCAATGGTTGCAGCAATATTTTCCCGGGACAAAAGAGGAAGTGTTTTAAATATAATGTCCGATTCAAATATAAATACAAATACCTGAAAAATTAAGTTTAATCGAATAGTGTCCACCCTGACGAAAGAGGAAGTGGTAAGAATATTATAATTCATTATTGTAATTGAGATAAAGTTAAAATAGGGCGCCAGAAGGCACCATTTTGCTTTCAGACCATTCTATTTTGAATATCTTCCGAGTCTTCTTAAAGAATATGGGCCCGTTTTATAGGTAAAATGGATAGGCCAACACAAGTACATGCCGTTTGAGTGTCAAATAGATAATCAAAGACAGAAATTCTATGCCATCAAAAGACATACATTACTTTGCCGTGCCCATATTTGTGTTGACAAGTTTATTTGGTCTAAAAATCGGGCCCAAATTCCTTATGAAGTCCCATAAATAAATATATGAAATTGTATAATTAAGGAGAATGGGTGTTTTCTTATGAACTATTTTATTTTTAATCTCATTGTAATTAGTTGGTATATTTAAACTAATTAAAGAATGATCCAAAAACAATTTTACATGTACAATAAAAGAATGAGTTTCATGCCTTTGGTTCATCAGAAATAAGTCCAACTCATGTTTTTTTATTAGAAATATACATTAACTACAACCGTCACATTATTCACACTCTTTATTTTTCTATGTTCTCTAAATTGAAGAAAACAAGGGAAGTCTCCGGGGTCACTTTGTCAAGATTACCAATATTGCATGTTCCCTTCTTCATCTTGTTAATGGTATAGTAAATCCCAAAAGTTGATGTAATGTTGACATTGATTTTAATAATTCTTTGTATGCTCCATCCTCTTTGGAGTTGGATTGGTTTATGGTAGGGTGTATTTGTTACATGGTAATTCATCCACATTACTATTAATGTGCTTTTAAATTTCCTTGACCCACTTTTAGAAATTATGTTATGCCATAATCTATGTTAATTAGAATCTTGATATTTCTTAACTTTGTGGGAATTTGGATACCCACCTTTTAGGGCGGAGTTCCACATTACGGACTATAGTAATCTAAAAAATCTCTCTCTTTTGGAATCTTTCCACCCACTCTACTCTGTCTCCAGCGCTATTAGTTTAGGGTGGGTGGTGGGGGTTTAAAATTACCTTGCCGATTATTTTATTCTTTCTTATCTTTTCATAATTCCTTTATGATTTTTTCTACTCTACTTTGAATAATCCAAATAAGATTATATACACACAACAAATAGTAATCTACATTCGTGATGTCCGTGACTCTAAGAAATAGTGAGAATTCTTGATCGCTCTCAATATCTCTTTCAATTTCAATTCGGAAATCCAGGATTTTAAACATTTAAAAAGAGTAATCTATCAACCAGTAATGTATGCTGATAATTTAAAAAGTGTATCCACCAACCGCGTTTCAATTTTCAATGCTAATTATATCCAATTCAGTCCCTTGTTTACTAATTATGCTCTAATTACTGACGTGGCAAGGGTTTAAATTTAAACCTGACACGTGTGCATAATATTAGTCCATTTTCTTAAATCTTTTGTCATTTCAGTCCTAAATTTTTATTTTGTTCCATTTAGTACTCTACCAAAATTAGTCATTTTTATATTAATTGGTTTACATCCTTTCAAATTATTTTATTTCAGGTCAAAAACCTTAAATTTTTTACTATTACTAATCCATTAATCAAATAAATGTCCAACATACTTCCGTAAACAAAACTAAACACCAAATCTCATGCATTGGATTTTATTGTCCATGATTGTGTTAATTGTTGCTGAAGGAAACCAGAACCAATGAACCATCGGTTACAGTCGAATGGTTAGAGAGAGTCCGTAAAATCCCGAATCTTGGAAAACCCGGTAACAAGGCAGTCAAACCTAATGTATGAGGTTTGTAGTTTAATTTTATTTATGGAAGTATGCTGGCATTTATTTGATAAATGGATTAGTAGTAATAAAAAATTTAAAGTTTTGTTCCTGAAATGAAATAATTTGAAAGGTTGGAGACCAATTAATATAAAAATGACTGATTTGGGTAGAGGACTAAATAGAACAAAACAAAAATTTATGACTGAATTGGCAAAAGATAAAAGAAAATGCCTAATATTATGCACACGTGTCAGGTTTAAATTTAAACCCTTGCCACGTCAGCAATTAGAGCATAATTAGTGAACAAGGGACTGATTTGGACATAATTAGCATTTGTAGCGGACTGTTTTGGTAATAAAATAGAAAAATGACTGATTTGAATTTTTGGAAAAGAAAAAGTACCTATTTGGCATTTTTTCCGATTTTGTTAGCAAATTAACAAATGTTTTTAGGCGTCTGTAGTACTTGACAACAAACACAAGGAGGGTCAGATTATAGTAAAATGTACTACTATTATTCTTATATTTGTGTTTGAATTCGACACTCCCAACTCGTGAAACGACATCATTTTGCCAGCCTTAATGAACACATGCAATTTCATTTACTGATTATGCTGATAAACCCTACAAATTGCTATGGATGCCACCAATATCCAAACTTGAGTGAAGCAAAATTTAAATGATCATTCAGCAGTAAAACCTAACATGTCCGACAAACACATACATCTCCATTACCTCGTATATAAACTATCTGTTGTAATTATTATGTCCACGTGACACATACATTTTACAGCTAAGTAGATGCAGCAGACGATGGCCTGTTTTGCCAGTCCTGGATAAGTGATCTGAGAGCATGGTTCGGGGTGAGCAGCTTGTGCTTCAGCCTCAAGTTGGTCATCGGGGACGTATCGTGCCCCGATGACAGCCACTCTTCTATGGCTTCATATTCGTACGAAAATCCATCCGCCGCAAGATGCGGGTTCTTCATCACTTCCTACAACACACCACACATCACTTATTAATGTCCCGTGTTCAACAAAAAACATGTAAAAGAGATGGACAAACTACCAACAAGAACATGGATTCCATCAAAATCGAAAATTCTTGCAGTAACCTGGTATATAGGACACAGGAATGCACCCAACATGTTGCTCGGTGTCTCATCCTCGACAGGAACAGTTGCTAAGGGATTGTTATAGTCACCCTTGGCCAGTATCTGATCTGCCCTTTCCTTCACGTCGTCAATCTCTCCCGTTGGCATCACCGTGAGCATCGACGATAAACACCTCATCGCGACGCTGTAAAGGTCCATGGCCAAATCCATAGGCCACTCTCCATCTAGATGGTCTAAAATGTCTCCATTGCTTGTCTCAACATCGATTCTTTCTTCACAGTTCTTGCCGGTGAGGATCTGTAGCAGCACGTTTCCAAAGGCTCGGATGTCTAGAGTGATATCAGGGATGTCGTCGGGGCAAGGACTCTTCACGACGTTGATTTTCGCCACTTGGTATTGGTTGAGTAGAATTTTGGAGGGCTCTAAGTTGCCATGGATGATGGGCTTTGGATGAGCCTTGTGAAGGAAGGCTAATCCGGAGCATGTTTCAGCTGCGATTCGTATACGTGTGTGCCAATTTAACGATGACGGGTTCTTTTTAAGCACGTCGTGTAGGCTCCCGTTGTTCATGTACTCATACACTATGCAGTTGAGCTCCGAGCAGAATCCGATTATGGCTACCATGTTAGGGTGCCTCAGCTGGCTTAGGAGTTTCGCCTTAGTGGTAAAATCTTCCAATGATCCCAAGGAGTTTGCTTGCTCGTAAACTCTAATCGCGACTGGTATATTGTAGAGTCGACCCTTGTAAATGTTCGTGCAAACACTGGTCCTATTCAACCTCAAACGTTCAGAGAAATCATCCGTTGCAGCCGCGATATCTGCAGCCGAGAATTCCCTAAAGTCGAATCCAAAGCCCTTCGAGTTAGCAGCTTCCACTATAGCATCCTTCTCTTTACAAAACTCAATCCTTTGTTGCAACACGGCTCTGTGCTTTCTCAGCTGCTCGATCTCTTGAACCATATCTGCCCTTTCTCGCACGGCCTGCTCTAGCTGGATCTCAGCACGTGCTTTAGCAGAAGACGACAGATTAAGCTTGTCCGAAAGTTCCTTCTGCAGCTCAATTACGGAGGTAAGTTTCTTGCGTTTCTCCTCTATTTCGCTCCCTAGTTCGTGTATCTCTTCCTTTCTTAGGTCCAGTGCTCTGCCTAGATCGATGTTTTTGACAGCCTCCGTGTTTATGCAGGCTTCGAGCTCCTCAACCTGCACGAAAACGTAACACTTCTCTGTTTTTCCATCCAAGGAAGAAGTTACAAACCATTTTGCACTCATTACTTGAAACCACAAAACTCACCCTGGCATTGCATATACTAATGGCCCAACGCGCCTTTTCGCCTCTTTCTTTAGCTGCGTTTGCTCGCTGCTTGTTCAACAGGACCGCGTCTTCTGCAATCTGTATCTTGTGCTGAATAACTGCAGCCTCCTGAGTAAAAATATCATCGATTCTTCAATAAGAGAGAACGGCATTTTATTGATCGCAGACAGAAATTTAGGCATACCGAATTCTCCAGATTATGTAGCTCCATCAGTTTCTCTCCATTTTCGACTCCAATCATCTCTCCATCCTCTTCATCTAAAGAGATTAGATCATTTGCGTATTGCTCAACGTCTCGACTAAATTTCATCCACGGATTCTCAGGACAATTGGCTTTCGATGAAGAAGGAAAATAAGGGGAAGTAGGTGCAGGATTCTCCTGGAACATCTTTCCAAGACGTGTCCTTATGCTGCGATTCCTTCCTTTGATCCTCGCAAGAATAACACCTCTATCATCCTCGACAAATCCTCCATCATTTTCGTCTCTGACTACGACTAATCTGCCTCCACAAATCACAAAGACCTCACACCATACGGGCTTATGGCGAAAGACATAAAACAATCTGCTGATAGCCGTCCTTGATTTCCTGAAAAAGAAAATGACAGAAGACCACCTCACCTTAAAAGTTCAAGCTTGCAACAAAAATGTGATGTTTTATATTTATTCATACCATGATGAGGACTTCATGAGGGCAATCGATATGACTAATTTGGAAATCCTAAGGCTCGATATTATCTCCACGATTTGTTGCTCGATAGGCTGCTGCTCGTTCTCCTCGAGCTTGATCACTTCTGCCTTAGCCTAATTAAGGAAATCAATCCCATTTCAACATCCTTAGGATAGGAAAACCAAGTAAGAACAACATCCAAAACTGACTTGTAACGAAGTAATTAGGTTAAACAAAGATTCAACCTTTCCACAATAGGCTATGTACTGTGACAAAATCTTGTCCCTTTTGGCCTCCTCTGCTTTCTCAAGAGCATTCAACTTCTCCTCACTCACCGAACTCACGTGTAGCTTACCGACTGCATTGACGACCCAAAATTCATCGTTTTCATAAAAGAAAACAAGGCAAGAAATTGGAAGGTTCGATCATCAAAACAGTATCAAATGATACATTTGACATGGAACTATGGAAGGAAATCAAGAATCATGGCAAATGGATGCAGGAAGCTATATGGCTTACGCGGTGTGTAGACGTAATTTTTCGCGAAGCCATATGGTCCATAGAGGATGACAATGGTGGTTCCAGGGGCAGACCATTTGCTCAATGCCCATTGCAAGGTAGAGAAGCCATCATATGAATCCCTGCTGATGGCTACATAGACCTTCTCAGCTTTGGCCTCCATTCTTACACAGCATTCATTATCCATGTAACAAGAATATGTTGAATTCTTGTATTAATCTATGTATTTGAAGGTCTGAAAAATGTTTAGAACTTTAGGTGGGAAAAAGATGAAGGCATAAAGGGAAAAGGAAAGGGAAAGGGAAAGTTTATGGGGGTCTGAATGTTGAACCAAAAAAGGGGATTTTGAGTTTGACAAAGGGAGATTAATGTTAAAGCATACAGATGGATTAGTTGGATTACTTGGAGAGGATGATTGTTTAAATCACATATGGATTAGTTGGATTACTTTGAGTGGATGATTGTTTAAAACTAAAATAAATTAAACAATCAAGGATGTTGAAATATTAGCGAGGCTAGTTTTTAGCTAGAGGAAATAGTCTTAGCAGTTAAAGCCAAAATATTGGACTTTTTTACTACAATGCTTTGCGGTGATTACAAAGGTCTACAACCTATGAACCCTACAAGTGGATTACTATTTTATTTTACTTAATAATTTAACTAATTTATTTATTTATTTTGTTTTTTAGGGTTTGAGATTTTGTGGGTGTCTTTAACTTAACCAATGAATGTCCAATAATTTTTTACATAGAGTAGTTGTGTGTGATGTGACTTTTTCTAAGCTGAATTTGGTTATATATAAGGTAGAATGCGAATTATTCCTTCAATTTTTTAAAGAGTTCTGAAGTTCAGGGCATTGGTTAATGTAAATATTAAACAATTAAAAACATACACTAAATTATGGATGGTATAAAGATATTAATTAATTGTTTCATTTCAACATCAAAATATTAGTAATTATACTAATGAATAATATTAAATCAAAGCTGCTGAATAATTTTCATTTAGTGGTTAATCACAAGCTTGATTAAAATTTTGCTCAAAACTTGTAAAGAGCTGACTATGTGGTAGCACGCACCAAAAAAAGAAAAGAAAAGATAGCGCTATGTTGCACTTATAAATAGATATTATTGCACAATCAATGTAAATTCTAAAAATATATATATATTTTTTAGTCTATTATTGCAACAAGGGTCTATGTAATTTACAATATTTATACGTGTGAACAAAGACTATTTGTCAATATAACAAAAAAATTGTTGTTATAGCATGTTAATGCAACAATAGTCTTTATTGTTTATAATAATCATGACAAAATATCATTATTAATTATAAAAATATATGGGATTAAAATTTAATAATGTTAAACATTTAACAGAGATTATATTAGTCTTCTGTTATTTAAAGTATGGACTCCAATTCGCTTATAGAGTCGTTTTGGGTGAAAGGCAATTAATGGCGTCTCTCACAAAATAGTTTTTTGCATATACAAGGCTCGAACCGGAGACCTTCCTTAAGCGACTAGAGCCCTCATTCACTCAAGCCAACTGTTATTGGTCGCTTATAGAATCGTTTTTTTTGATAATAAGGACGCATGCACGTCGGGAAAGATACATCAAGAAATTGACAGTGTAAAACAACAGAAATAGGAGGGGAAAGAAAAGAACAGGAGATTAAAACCGAGGATAAAATACCCTCGCAGCATCTGCCTCAACATGTAGTTTCGTCGCGTCCGGGGGGAAAGCCCATGACGTGAAGTAGTCCTCCATGTTTGCACCACGTTTGGCTAGAACGTCCGCAACCGAGTTGCCTTCCCGAAGGATGTGATTCCAAGAGTATCCAGGGTGATCCTTCATCATGTCACTAATGTTCTGGAGCAGCGGAGAAGTGAAACGAGGGTCTTCAACTGCATTGTTGATGTGTCTCAGGGCATCTTGCGAGTCTGAGAAACAGGTCGCAACTAATATCCCCATGTCATGAAGGACTTGCATCCCACGGAGTATCGCATGCAGCTCCGCAGTGAGATTGGTTTCAATGCCCACGTACCCTGCAAATCCATTGATCCAAAGGCCATCACCTGTGCGGATGACCCCCCCATACCCCGCGGAACCAGGGTTCCCTAGGGAACTTCCATCGACATGAAGAATGATACCAATGGTGTTGTTAGGGTTCCACGTGACATACCTGATAATAGGTTGCTTGGGGGGCTTAGCAAATGTGTTTTGCATGGCAGCTCCAAGAGAATATGCTGCATGGACGGCTGAGCAAGTGGAGATCCGTTCTCCTCTAATGCAAGCTGCATTCCTCAAGCTCCAGATGGTCCATAGCATAGCCCATTGGTTGTAGTTCCAGTGTTGGCAGACTCTACGCATGAAGGATCCAATATGATGCCCATGGTTTTCAGGAGGAATGGGGGGGAGACCACCTATGCGTTTCCATGCCTCAGCTGCCCACGTGCAGAGGAAGAACAGATGAGTAGTGGTTTCTTCAGTTTCACCACAGATGACACAACTAGGGGAAGTAGCAAGTTGTCTTTTGTGGCGAGTGGCATTGGTGGGAAGAGCATTAAGGGAGCAAAGCCAAAGGAGGATTCTGAGTTTCTCTGGGATCTTCAACTTCCATACCCAGTCAACATTACTGTCCTTACTGTGGCCTTTCTTGGCAATAATCCACTTATATCCAGCAGCAACAGAGTAGCGGCCATTGGGGCTACCATGCCAATGCCATCTATCACAACATGCACTATGGAATGTAGCAGGTCCATGCATACGAATTTCCTGTCTGACATTGGAAGGGATTTGAGTAGTAAGCGAGTCCCAATTCCAATTTCCATTGACGAAGACATCCTTAATACGAAGATCTATGTCCGAGATGTGGACATAAGGTATGCGTGGAGCAATAGGTCCACCTGGTAGCCATCCGCTGTACCAGAAATTACTAGTGCCATCCCCAATACGAATCCTTGCACCCTCAGCAAGAGTAGCAGCAGCATTAATAATGGCACGATAGACAGTGGATGAGGCAGGTCTATGCGAGAAGTTGTCCCTGAGGCAGTGGTATTTACACTCAATCATTTGGGCCCATGGCTTGTTAGACGGGTTCTTAAGCTCCATGAACAACTTACCAAGCATAGCAATGTTCATATCCCTACATTTGCGAAGTCCCAGACCACCGTTGCTCTTGGGAGTAGCAACTTTATCCCATTTAACCCAATGAATACCATGGTTGGTAGCATCCTTCCATATAAAGTTGTTAATAATCCTGTCAAGCTTGTCACAGACTGAAGTTGGGATCCAAGTCGTTTGAAAGATGTAGGAAGGGATGGCCGATAACACAGATTTAGCAAGGGTGATCCGCCCTGCTGTATTAAGCAACTCTCTCTTCCATAATCCCATTTTGTTATGCATGTTCTCTATGAGAAATTCGAAGTGCTCCTTCCTGACAGCTCCATGAAATAAGGGAAATCCAAGGTAGCTTCCAAGATCAGTGGTAAACTCAATATTAAGAATAGAGAAGAGTTGCTGCTTGAGGGAAAGTGGAACAGCATAAGATGCTAGGGCCACTGATTTTCTAGTATTGATTTTGAGACCTGACAGGTTAGCAAAATCAGCAAGTATGACATCCATCATCTGGACACTGGCGGGTGTAGCTTTGGAGAAGAGGAGAAGATCATCCGCAAACATGAGGTGGGAGAGGGGCATGATATCTCTCCCAAGGGTGACTGGTAACCAGCTCCCTTCATCAATCTTAGCTGTGATGGACCTAGAAAGTTTTTCCATTGCCAGGATGAAGAGGTAAGGACTTAAAGGGTCACCTTGAGGAATCCCTTTCACTGGAGTAATGGGCTGCAAGGGAGAGCCATTCCACATAATGGTATAGAATCGTTTGATCCATATTATTTATTTATTTATTTTCATAAAACTAGTAATTGAGAGTCAAAGTTGTACGTGTGGAGGAAAGCTATAAATGGCTGAAACGAGCATGAGTAATGAGTAGCGGACATTTGAAATTAAATGAGCTATGAACGAGCAGGGCTTGACTTGTTTGATAACGTATACTCCTCCTCCGTATGTTAACATTCTATATTTTTACGCAATTCAATACAAATATTTAACGATTAGTATCTCAAATTGTAGAAAAGTAAAAATTATAAAAGTTTAATATTCTAAAACTATGTGGTTAAACGAATCTAACAACATCTCACTTGATTATATTTTATCTTATGTAACTCTGTTAAAAGGTCGCATTAAAGTTACTAAATAAATAGTGTTTACTATGTAAATGTTAACATTATTAAATTATGGAGGGAGTATTAAATAAGTTTGACTCATTTCTTTAAGCTTAAATGAACGACTAACAATCTCGAGTTTTTAATGAGTCACACCGAACTCAAGTAAACAGATTAGATATAATCAAATTTTTGACTTGAAAATGAGAAAAATATTATTTTATGAATTCGTTAAACAATTTAATACATAATTATATAAAAAAAACATAATTATAAAATATAATTTCATGCTATTATTTAATTTCATTGAACTTAACGAGTCAAATCGAATTCGATCATATATTTTTCGAATACTAAAATATGTTTAAATATGACTCGTTTATTAAACAAATGAGCCAACTCAAGCCTATCACAAATCGAGGTGAGGTGAGCTAAAGTAGAAATAAAACAGCCTTGCTGCAGACTGCAGTGTGTTTCATGTTTTGACTTATTAGGTACTCCCGTCCCGCGAAATGTGGCTACTTTCTTTTAGGCATCGTAATTTAGGTAGTGAGGTTTAGTTGTTAAAGTGGTGTAGTCATTTTGTGTTTAAGATTCTAAATAATTTTGATACTGTTTATTGTTTAACTTTGACTTAATATTATGTAATGGTACAATTAGAAAAAAAAATATTCAGGTGTGATCTTATTAGAATCGTCTAATCGTGTAATTTCATAATATATATTTTATACAATTTTTATTTGTACAAATTTTGAAATATTAATAATTAAAGAAATACTAGGGACTTTGTGTAGAAAAGTAAAAATGTATTGAAATTTGTACAGAATAGTAAAAGTGAACACTTTTAATGTGATTTGAGCATAATTAATAGTATTATAATCAAACTTATATTATTTTAATTTATCTTAAAATGGAGAGTGGCCAAATTTCATGGGACACCCCAAAAAGTAATAGTGATCAAATTTCGTGGGACGGAGGGAGTACTAAAAATTAGTATTTCTTCCGTTTCAAAATAAGTGTAACATAAGAAAATATCACATGATTTAATGTAAGAAACAAAAGGTGCTTTAGTGGAAGTTTGATACCTTTAAAAATATTCTATATATGATAATGTAAGTATTTATTATGAAACACCCAAAAAATAAAAATGTAAAACTTAAAAAGAATCGGAGGAATTATATTATATCACCACTTGATGAAACCTTCCTAAGCTATTGGTTTGGTAGACCAATTTTTTTTTTTTTTTTTTTTTTTTTTTTTTTTTAGCGAAGCCGAAGCCGGATAAAAGTTTGGTAGACCAATTGAAACTTATAATAAATGGTTCAGATTTCATAAAGGTCTGTATTTAATTTATTTTAATTCACTTTCATTTCTTTAGACTCGTATCTTTTTTCGCAATTTACTTTATATTTTACTCACGGTAATATATAATCTAGATCATTCCAATTCTTCTTCGATCATGCGAAAATAATTGGTTGACCCAGATTGCTAATTTGATATGTGTGGTATTGAAAATGTGTTAAATTATTTAGAAATAGGATTTTGCTATATATAATAATATTAAATTATAAATATATGTGTAATAGTGTTATTTAATGATAATGAGGTGGGTTGGCAGTGAATCACGCAATCAATCAACTTTATTATGAGTAGTTTTGTTTGATGTGATTTTCACCCCTGTAAATTTACAAATGTCAGACGAAAGACTTTTTATGTTTTTTTGAAGCCTTAGCATTTCATTGCCAAGTGTTTGGCCACTGGTTCATGCCAATGACTTTTTTCTTCTCAATGGAGGCTATCTAAAAAGGATAAAACTGATTAAGGGTGCGGAATTCAATAATGCATCTAAACTTGACTGATTATCACTTGAATTACAATGGAAACAATGGAAAACAAATGAAAATCTACCGGTTGCTAAGAAACAACGGCGGATTATCCTCAACTAGCTACCGAAATCTGCCGGATGTTAAGGAACAACGACTGATTTGGAAAAAGTAACCGCTACAACTAGGCTAAAATCTAGGAAAGCTGGTAAAGAAAAGCAGTAAAAGATACAAAGAAGTAGATTGATATAAAGAAACTTTGGATTGGATTGGTCTCCCCTGCTCTAGTGCCTGGCACCTCCTATTTATAGTTGTAGTGGCAGAGCTGAATAACCATTCCACATCTATCCCTCGAGCTGATCAGCATCTCTTCCTTTCGGCCGAACCCGCTTCTGCTGGCTTCGGGCGACCCTGTTTTTCTAGTCCTCCTTCGGCTTTTGGGCTTGGGCCTCAATTATTTTCCCTTTCACCCTCGGCCTCAAACGTTTATTCCTTATGGCCCAACTATTGGGCCCATTCTTGATCCATCAACCCGGATGATCACAACAGATGCCCTCCTTACTTGGGCTCATTTCGGATAAAAATAGCCCCAGTAATTTGTTCCCTTCCCTGCTAACACGATCTCCAAGATATCCGGCTACTATTTATTTTCCGTATCCCGATTGTTGTCATCATTAAGCCGTCTTTTCAAATTTCTCTCCTTCCATAACCGTCTTCTTTCCCGTGAAATTCCCCTCTTTTTCTCATCACTCTCCCTTCTTCTTCTCTAAGTCATTCCTTCTCCCATGGACCCGCGGTCTATCTCCGTTCCTTCTTCTCAGATTACCAAGATCGAGAAATCATCCGCTTCTCATTCAACAGTCCGATCCATCCCCGAGGGCTTCTACTCCTTAGGTCCACTTGGGATTCCCGAAGAAGTTAACGAGTATACTGGCCGTATTTTTGAGAATTGGACTATTCCATTATACACGTCATGATTTTCCTCCAAACTTTCTGTTCTGTCGCTTATTATCTGGCCTACTGCGTCTGCTAAATATGTGGATTGGTATCATCACTTAGAACCCCATTGTCGCAAGTCTTGGTTTGATGCGGGCGTCCTTCACCTAATCCAGCTTAGCTTTGAACCTTTCCCGACTGACCTTCGCCCCATTTAGGCGCTCCTGTGCTTCTAGAATTCCACGGTCAATTGCTTCTGTTTCCCTTGGGGTATGATGACCCCTACGATTCAAGACGTCAAGCTTCTTTTGAATCTTCCTATTAGGGGGGACAACTTTGTGGTGGCGTCTTATGATCCGCCGAAGAAGAAAACTACTGGTTTCTCTTCTAAAAATACTTATCTTAGTTGGATCATTTATCACCAAAGTGGTTCAGATTCGGCCGAAACCTATCGTGAAGAGTCTCTTGCCTTCATGATGTACTTCCTTACCCGGTTTTTCTAGTGTGCCCCTCTAAGGTTTTTCTTCTTAAAATCTATCCCTTGAGTTATAAAATTATTAATAAAACTCTTTTACCTCTGGCCAACTTTTTCCTCGCTCATCTGTATTCTGGTATGTCGACCTATGTTGCTGGTTGGGAAGACTGCCTTACGGACAAGGACCGTGGTCCTCTTTGGTTTCTTCATCTATGGCTAGTTTGGCACTTCAGGGATATATCTAGCTTGCCTTCTTTTGATATTCACCCAGATAACCGGGTTAGTATTCCTTTGCTCCGGTGATCTCTACCTGATATGTCGATTCCTCAGTGGATCGGCTATTTTATGGGCCGAACAACTGATCAAGCTTTTTCTAGTTATTCGTATAAGAAGGCCAACTTTAATTGGAATATAGGCATCACAACTTCTCCTTTTGGCGACCTTCTTGATCGACCTTTAGCTCAAATCTGGAATCGATGCATCCTTCCCCGTCCCATTTTCAATGGTTCTACTGCCATTGCCAATGCTACCATTCCTGCCGAAATATATAACCCTCACCTAGTCAGCCGTCAGCTCGTCTTTGCTCAGGATCTAGTGGTAGCTTATCGCATTGACAAACAGCTTTCTGCCTCGACTAGTAGAGAACATTGCGCAGTTTGGAACCGGCGCCTCATCACCTTTGATGTCCTGAAATTTGTTGTTCGTGTGGGTTTATCAACTATTCTCTTCCGAAATTGGTGGGACGGTATTGCTCGTACTTATTTCTGCTCCGCTCTCAGCCCTCTTTTACGGCACTACGGATTTTCTCCACTACTTTCATCTTCATCACCGCGCTCTCCCTCCTCTGACTCTCTTGTTAGGAAGAACCGAAACTGGTCTTCATCCGCTCCTTCCTGTGCTGGTAACTTCTTCATTTTATGTACCTATTCATATTCTTGATGCCTTATTTCTCTAATTACTACTCTTTTCATAGTATCAAAGGAGGGCAACTCGTCTCATGCAGCTTGGGGTTTTACTTCCCCTGTGCCTGCACTAATCTCCAGCCGAAAGAGAATCATTGATCCTTCGGCTGATTCAACAAGTTCTTTCCTTTCTGCTAAAACTCGAAATCGATCATCTCGTTCACCTCTCGGAAGAGCTCCTCTGCAGCCTCTCCTCCCCCGCAGTCATCCCAGCAGCCAACGCCGCCCCTATTCGTTTCGCCTGCCACCACAATTGGTCCCTTGACTTGCTCTTCCCCTCAAAAACCCTCATGTTTCGTTCCCTCCAACAGGTTCACAAGAAGGACAGAAACCAGCCCTTCTTGACGGAACCAGTATTCAAGCCAATGAGTGACTTCGCTCCTAACCAGGCCGCTCACCAGTTCCGTCTCACCCATGCCACAATGAAGCCAAATGTCCTTCACCCAAAGAAAAATGGCATGTTGCCAAGTATCTTCCACCATGCCACAAATACCACATAGAGGCGACGCAGCAATCCCTCTCCGAAACCGTAAGTTATTGGTTACCACCAAGTTATGTCCCATTAGCCATAATAACATCCCAACTTTTTCAGGGATTTCCATACGCCACATTCAACTCCAGCTCCCAACGCCCTCACTACTAGGCTCAAGCACCTTGCATGCCGATTTCACCGAGTACCTACCACCCTTATCCATACGCCAATGCATCAAGTCGCCTGTCCACTCGTTGATAACATGCAGCGGCGTCGCTTGCAATCGGGCGCGCACCTCTGCCAGAATCTATGTATAGAGGCAGTCCAGATTCCAGGCTCCATTGCCAATGATATCTCTTACGCAAGTCACTATCATGGATATCTACAAAGGGCATAAGCGGCCCCAGAGCCTGTCCTTCCCACCATGGTGAATCCCACAATGACGAGCTCCCATCACCTACTCGAATACGAAAGCCTCCTTTAATCTCATTCGTCGTTCGGACTAGAGACTTCCATAACTTGGTATCAAGCCAATGAGGCCGAGGAAGCTTCTGAGGCAGTAGACCATACTTGTCTCTCATCACCGACACCCAATGTTTATCCATAGATGTTACCAAGTTCCAAACTTGCTTGCCTAGTAGAGCCGTATTCATGGTCCTTGCCAACTTCAACCCCAAACCTCCAGCTGCCCCAGGCCTTTCCATTTTGCTCCAGCTAACAAGATGAAGCCCATGCCCTACGCCACCCTTCCAAACCCACCTAGCAATGCAACTATCGATGGCCTTGCATACCCCATGCGGCAGCCAATGTACTTGCATTGCGTAGGCCGGAACCGACATAAGGACCGCTCGCGCCTTGGTGACTCGCCCAGCTTTGTTAAAAAATCTAGCCGACCAAGGCGAGATATGTCTCTCCATTTTTTGAGTAGATAATTAAAGTGCCCACACTTAATTCTGCCATGTATAATTGGAAACCCCAAATAGGTTCCAAGACTTTCAGTAACTCTCACATTCAGGTGTCTTTCAATCCAATCCCTGACTTCGCCCTCCACCCATGGTGATATAAAGGCACAAGATTTCGAGACATTCATAGCCAGTCCTGCCCGAGAAGTGAACCTGGCAAGCGTATTAGCCATGCATTTAATACTATCCTCACTCGCATAAGAGCATAAGATTAAATCATCCGCAAAAATCATATGTGAAATCCCCACGCCATTTGCCCTTCATGCAATCGGCCGCCACTCCCCACTGCCCACTTAATCTATAACAACTGGGAATAGCTTCTCCATAATAATAACAAACAAGTAGGGCGACAAGGGGTCACCCTGCCTTAAACCTCTTCCTGATTTCACCTTATCCAAGAGCCCACCATTCCATATAATGGCAAAGGTAGTAGACCGTACACACAACATGATAAGCTCTCGGCATCCTTCCGGCAATCGCCTCTCTCTCAGACACTGCTCCAGAAAGTCCCAGTGAACTGAGTCATATGCCTTGGCTAAGTCTCTCTTCACCACCACTCTACGGCAGCTCGCTCTCCTAGTCTCCATAGTCGATACAATTTCTTGCAAAAACATCCCATTATCACATGTCCCTCGGCCAGGCAGAAAAGCAGACTGAGCAGGTCCAATATAGTCTGATAAGAGCGGCCTCAATCGATTAACCAAGACTTTGGTAATTATCTTATAAGTCACATTGCAGAGAGTTAGTGGCCTGTACTGCAAGAGGGTCCGTGGTACATCCACCTTGGGTATCAAACACATCAACGCATGCGCCACCTCCTCCGGCATTGTTAACGTGCTTGCGACCTCTTCCACCATCTTAAAAACGTCATCACTAAGGAGATGCCAATATCTTTTATAGAAAATTACAAGGAACCCATCAGGCCCAGGAGCCGCATTGTCTCGCATTTGGTGCAACACCACATCCACCTCCCGACGATGGTATGACCTTTTCAGCTCCTCCACCGCGTCCACTGGTAGCTCAGCCAAGGGCCGCAGAACATCCCCCCACACCCTCCACTGGAGCTTGTTCAAAAAACTGAGTAAAGTGTTGCACAGCATGTTGCTTTAGTTCAGCCTGATCCTTCGACCACCGACCTCCCTCCAGCTCCAATCCATAGATTATGTTACGTTTTCGATGGACCTTTGTCTGTGCATGAAAATATTTAGTGTTTCTATGCCCTAATTTAAGCCATCGATCCCTAGCTCTTTGGTACCATAGAAGCTCCTCCTGATACAATGTAAGCTCTAATTCTGCCGTGAGCTCACTCTCCAATCTTCTCATGCATGCCGAATCGACTCTATCCAGGACCCTCTCCACCCCCATTATGCGGCGTTTTAATATGCGGATCCTCTGCCTAATATCTCCAAACACCGTAACATTAAATTCCCTGGACAAGTCCTGAACGCGCCTCAAGGATGGCACAACGCCGCCACCCCCCTCCTGTACTCCCTTCCTTACCACGTCCTCATAATTTGCATGAGTAGCCCATGCCGTCTCCCATCGGAAAGGCCGAGGCCCTCCATGGCTGGATTCCGAGCCACACCCCAGCTTTAGGGCCGAGTGATCCGACCCTAGCCTAGGCAAAACACTAACCCTACCTTCTGGAAATAGCAACATCCAATGCAAGTTCGCCACTCCCCTATCCAACCTTTTAGCTAGCCGCCGCCCCTCCACTGTTCGGGTCCAAGTGGTTAGCAGCCCCACTGTCGGTACCTCTAATAGTTCACAATCACCAAGCAACTAGCGAAATTCCTCCGCCCTACTATCCTTGTAGATTGCTCCCTCCACTTCCTCTTGAGATGTGATCTCATTCCAATCTCATACCACAAACCACGGCCCTGAGATGGTAGCAGCCACCTGGCGCAAGCTCTCCCAGTTAGATAATCTCCGTTGATAATTCAGATCCGCATAGATAACAGATACTTTCCACTGACAACTCCCTCTAGACAATTCAACTGTGAGGATACGTGGTTGCACATCCACCATCCTACATTGATAAGGTGATCCTTGAGCCTGCAGCAGCCACACCCCACTGGCCCGACCCATGGCCTCCTGTACATGTATACTAATATATCCTTTCCGAGCAAAGAAATAGCGTACTTGTTCAAATGACCCCTGAGGCTCCATCACACATAGAATATTCGGTCTACAGTTTTGGAGGAGAGTCCCCATCCAACGTCTAGCACTCCTACTCATTCATCCCCTGGGAGCGAATGGATTCGTCCCCCTTATCACCTCCCTCCTCCTGTCCATGGCTATTACTCTGTCCCTTGGTCAAGCAATCCCGTAGGAAGTGGCCATATCTACCACATCCAGTACATATCAAATGTAATCCTTCATAAGCAACCTTAATACTCCCCTCCCGCACTAGGAGTTTGCCTGTCACCAGTTTGTCCAAATCCAGTTCCACACAAACCCTAGCAAACTCCGCTCGATCCGTGCTCCAGGTTGCTGCATCAAATTTCACCACCTTCCCAATCCCAGACGCCAATGCCGTAAGGATGTCCTTTCGGAAGTACGGGAGAGTTAGGCCATACAGCCGAACCCAAACCAAAGTTTTGTTAACCTACGTCTTTGCTGAATCAAAGTCCCTAGTCCACGTCATGATCGCAACGTAATGATCAAATAGCATCCACGGGCCGCCTGCAACCACCCTGTCCCAGTGATAATGGCCAAAATTGTCCATTATTTCCAATCCATTTCCGTGTCTGAGACGGAATTTTGATCGTATTCCCATCTTATTTTAATAAGAAAGCAGTTGAATTCGACAGATTAATGCGAGTTTGTAAGAAAAATGAGCTGGTAATGAAAAACACAAAAATATACAATTTTTATTGTATTTGTGTTAGAAAAATCCATAAACATGAAAAAAGGAAAAAGAAAAGAAAAAGAAAAGAAAAGATGGGAAAAAGAATAAAAATCCCACAAAAACTGAATTTTTAGCTAAGTGTTGAAATTCGATGCGGTTTATACAGCATCGTGTTAATAGACCGCATCATTGAGAAGAAGCCAAGTCGTATTGTTGAAGAATGATGCGGTTTACATGATGCGGTATATACCGCATCAATTTCATGTATACCGCATCACTGAGGAAGCAAGAAGAAAAATGACCAAGTGTTGGAAGAGAAGTATCCAATCGATGCGGTTTACATCGATGCGGTTTATACCGCATCGACCTTATAAACCGCATCAAGACAAGAGACCAAGCAGGAGTGCATGCGACCTATGTAATGCGGTTTACATGATGCGGTTTATACCACATCACTCAAGTAAACCGCATCCCAGCCAAGGACCAAGAAAAAGAAGATCTCATGTAATGTGATATGTGTGATGCGGTTTATACCGCATCACTTGAAGAAACCGCATCAAATTCAAACCATGGAGAGTGCATCTGGAAGAGGCTGTGCAACACGTGATAAACGCATGCTACTGTTAATGGGCCCTGATGGGCTTAGGGTTTTGAGAAAGAAGTATAAAAGCTGACCTTCTCCAGCACTTGAGGACAACTTTTTACACTTTACAACTTCACAAGGGAACAAAAAGAACAATCAGAAAAATAGTTAGGTGCGAGTTAAGGATCTCCAGTTCACCCCTTAAGGGTTAGGTAGGTAGTTTAGTTAGATTTATTTTCCATGTATTTTAGCTTAGTTTTAGATGCTTTAACCATAGATTAGTTCGGGAATTCTACTGTAATATCAACGTTGCTCAGAAAAAGAGTTAGGTGCGAGGAGTTGACATTGACATATCTGGAGAATATTTGACCAACTTCCTCGGAACTCCAAACTGCAGATCAGAATTTCCCACAGCTGAGATATTTGAGAAGGGGACATGCAAGGCAACTGAGAGGCCCTATTATGAAGATATCACAAGATCGCTCACTTCCGATAGCTATACGGGAGAATTCTCCTTCTACGCCAAGCATCTCAAGCTGGAGTTCCAGCCCTCATATGATTTCTACATGTCAAAAATCAGGCCCAGCCCTCATGCTCCATGAGACATCTGGTCGAATGTTAAAGGGTTTTGCTAAGATTTGGCACGGCATGAAGATCAATGTGGGAGAGCACATCTTCCATGTAATGACTATGAGGAGCTCCAGCAGAACAGCTCTCTGCTATCCCAATCTCATCAGAAAGATTTGCCAAGATCAGGGAGTAGACTTGTCGGTTTTCAAGGGGAGCAATCTCATCCACATGAATCCTCCCATTCCAGTCCCACAGACTCGGGTTACTGATCCCATCGTTTACATCATGCCAGAAAGAGATGCGGGATCAGATGCCATGTCTGGATACACTCCCAGGCAACCAGCTAGGTGCCAACCACGCAAGAAGAAGGCATGTACTGAAGCGGTGCCTTCAACAGAAGAAGCTGGAATTCCTTCGACAGAACAGACTGAGATTCCCCCTGCTCAGCCGAGCGAAGAAGACTGCAGACGCCTCCACTCCAAGTTAGCCAAGAAGACATCCAGTCCGACCTCCTCTCAGAAGCCAGAACGTTTCTCAATTTCCAGCTGACTCTCAGACTATTGAAATAGTGAGCCAAATTGGACAATCGATGGTGCAAAGTGTCAAAACTCTTGCCGATGTCATTGTTTCGAAAGAAGAAGAAGAGTTGAGACTGAAGGCGCTTGAACGAGAAGAAGAATTCAGACGAATGATGTTTGAAAGAGAAGAGAGCCAACACAAGGACAGGATGGAGAGCGAAGAAACGAACAGAAAGCTGATGGAGTCGTTGTTCAACAATCAAGCCCAAATGATGAGTGCCATAATCAGCCCTCGCTGCCGAGAGATGACACCGGACCTTCCAAGCAGCAACCAGAGAAGAAGGATTGAGCTGACATGATCAAATCCAGACGAGCTGTATTGTAAACATCATACATTAGAATTTCCATTCATTCGGTGCACTTTCGATCATACTGTTGGAAATCTAGTGTAATTGATGTATTTATATGCTTAAAAAGAATGGAATTTTTGAGTTCCAACTTTAAAAAAAATGAAAAAGATGTATGGCAGTCCAAGATGAATAAGTGACTGTCATGCCAAAAACAAAACTGTAACATGCTTGCATGTTCACAGTGTTTTTTACTGTTTTCAATTAAATAACCAGCATAAAACAAGCATAAATCTGTCACCTAAATTCACATATTGAATTTAGGCTAATGATAAAATTTTCAAACTATTAAATTGGGATAAAATAATTGAAAATATGCATGATATAAATTTTTGAGGTTTTGAGCTATAAAAATTTAATGATATGATCACATGAAAGAAAAACAAACTTTCATGTTGAGAATTTGATTGAATAAATTGCAAGAATTTCTCAAAGGTTAAATTCAAGAATAAATGTATGACATGATCAAACCATACCATGTGAGATTTGAGCCATGAGTCACTTTTACTCATTATTTCTTTGTTGTGTGAAAATCATTTTGATTAAAGAAAACTAGAACTTGCAATTGGGATCGATTCAAGACCAAGCCATATTTCCGAAATCGAGCACATGATCGAGGCACATAGAAAAACCAAAATTTTGGCCCTCGTTTGAAATCCAAACCCAAAAATATTTTCCCTTTAGGAGTAACCCATCTGAGCCTTTAAGCCTATTTTTTCTTTGAAACCACTATATTTTCCTAACCTTATAAAAATACCAAGAAAATCAAACCCAAGTGTACACGAATCAATTCTATAAATGCATTAAATTTTTTATCATCAAAAATGTACTAATCGGTATTCAAAAACCGATTAAAAAAAAAGAGGAAGAAAGAAATGAAAGAAAAAGAAAAAGAAAAAGAGAAAAATTGTTGAGTTTCATGCAACAAGAATAAATTGCAATTGACAAAGCAAATTAGACATAGTCTAATGTCATGCAATAGAGAAGAAAAACAAAAGAAAGAAAAAAATATTGATGATCATAAATTTTAAATAAAATTATGCCAAGTTATGATAGAATGAATTCATGTCACTTCTTAGCCCAATAATTCCCTTCCATACCGATATTACAACTGTATGCCCCGTTACAACCCCTAATAAGACCTCGGGATCTCGATTTGAAGAAATGAGTAGGTGGCGAGTTGGTCTAATTGCAAGCTTATGGGATAATTTAATTGAATTTGATTGTGAGCGTTAATAATTAAAATCCAAATTTGAGAGTGAGTGAAATTTCCGATTCTACTATATGTGAGGCTCTGTTCTAATTGATCAATGTTCATGTCATACTTGAATTCAAGAATTAAATCAACGAGATTGTCTAAACACTTATTCAAGAAAAATTAACAATAATGATTGATTTGTATACCTACTTAAGTGAGAAGTATCATTTCATTAAACACTGCAATCAAGAGAGTTTAATACTTGTAATTTTTGGTTATCTTATCCTAATATAAAAAGAATGAAATTTTTGAAGCCACGCAAATGGATTGAATGTGCAGAGTCCATGCTCTTAGGAGCACTGACTCTGACTGCTCGGGGACGATCAGTATTAAATGTGTGGATGTTGGTAATAGCCAAAATTGTCCATTATTTCCCATCCATTTCCGTGTCTGAGACAGACATTTTGATCGTATTCCCATCTTATTTTAATAAGAAAGCAGTTGAATTCGACAGATTAATGCGAGTTTGTAAGAATAATGAGCTGGTAATGAGAAACACAAAAATATGCAATTTTTATTGTATTTGTGTTAGAAAAATTCAAAAACATGAAAAAAGGAAAAAGAAAAGAAAAGATGGGAAAAAAAATAAAAATCCCACAAAAACTGAATTTTTGGCTAAGTGTTGAAATTCGATGCGGTTAAACCGCATCGTGTTAATAGCCACATCACTGAGAAGAAGCCAAGTCTGGAGTTGTTGAAGAATGATGTGGTTTACATGATGCGGTATATACCGCATCAATTCCATGTATACCGCATCACAGAGGAAGCAAGAAGAAAAATGACCAAGTGTTGGAAGAGAAGTATCCAATCGATGCGGTTTACATCGATGCGGTTTATACCGCATCGACCTTATAAACCGCATCAAGACAAGAGACCAAGCAGGTGTGCATGCGACCTATGTAATGCGGTTTACATGATGCGGTTTATACCGCATCACTCAAGTAAACCGCATCCCAGCCAGAGACCAAGAAAAAGAAGACCTCATGCAATGTGATATGTGTGATGCGGTTTATACCGCATCACTTGAAGAAACCGCATCAAATTCAAACCATGGAGAATGCATCTGGAAGAGGCTTTGCAACACGTGATAAACGCATGCTACTGTTAATGGGCCCTGATTGGCTTAGGGTTTCGAGAAAGAAGTATAAAAGTTGACCTTCTCCGGCACTTGAGGACAACTTTTTACACTTTACAACTTCACAAGGGAACAAAAAGAACAATCAGGAGGATCTCCAGTTCACCCCTTAAGGGTTAGGCAAGTAGTTTAGTTAGATTTATTTTCCATATATTTTAGCTTAATTTTAGATGCTTTAACCATAGATTAGTTTGTAAACATTTTGTAACTACCTCTTAGTGTAGCCATTACCATATTTTTAACATGCTTTTTAGTTAGAATGAACCATACCTTCAACTAATGAGTGGTTTTGGGTTATTTAATATGCTTTCAAGTGTTAATACAAGAAAAAATTTCAGAAATAGTTTTTGACTCATGTGTTTCACTCATTAAATGCTTTCTTAGTAATAAATGTTAGAATGTTTGTTTGTTTGCAACTAGGTTTCATTTATTATGTTCCTTGTTGACTTACAACTTCAATAAATGCATGTTTAGTGGGTTTGTAGCATGTTTTATGCCTTAGAGCTTCAAATAGTGGTCTTAGGTTTTAGATAATTTTAGGGTTTGTTAGAAATGAGTTTAATGTTTTATTTTATCTTTCTTGTTCTAGTTCTTTCATTTATGCTTCCTTAGTTAATGTTGGTGTTCTTCCTTATTATGCTTATAGTTCTTAGATTTTACTTTGTTTTTGGTAGATTAGTCTTTAAATTTCATGTTTGTAGTTTTAGGGTTTAATTCTTGCTATTACCCACTGTGCATACATAAATCTTGTTAACCACAAAATATTCACAAGTATGACTGCGAGATGACACTGATGTGAAATGAATGATGTGGTCTAATCGCATCTATCATAAACCGCATCAGATAGAAACCGAATGAATGTTTTGTGAGCAAAAATACAACTTATAAAAAATTTGCATGTGATGCGGTCTAACTGATGCGGTTTAACCGCATCAGTGTAAATAGACCGCATCACATAATAAAATGTTGGTGTTTTTATTGTCTTTCACCACCTTAATGCGGTTTCCACCAATGCGGTCTACGCGATGCGGTTTATACCGCATCGCCCATGTAGACCGCATTGCCTCAGAAACCGCATCACTTGCACTCCATTCCATTCATGCCTTAGTTTATTTCTCTTATCAACCTCATGTGGTTTACATCGATGCGGTATATACTGTATCACCATTGTAAACCGCATCACTCTCACCCTTTGAAGTAAATGCCTTAGCCAAATGTGAGCAAGGGAGTAATCTCATCGATGCGGTCTATCCGATGCGGTTTATACCGCATCGACTTGATAGACCGCCTTAGATGATTTTATTTCGCATCCTTGCAATGACCAATCATGGTATAAGCCATACTTCATCCCTCATGCATGATCGATGCGGTTTAATGTATGCGGTTTATACCGCATCCAATTCAATAGACCGCATCGACCTCTCCTTTTTATTTTGAAACTCCAAAAATATTTTATTTTCTTGAGTTGTGTAAGTTGCATGGGTGTATTGGGCTTAGGCCCAGTATATCTAATTTTACCTATTACACATCTCAATTCATTAGTGTCAAAATTATTGTGTGATTAACACTCACACAATACCAAAAATCTTTTCTTTATTTTATTTTATTTTTCTTTTTATTGTGTGTGTGTGAGTAATAAGGAACATCACAGATCAATGTTGGCAAAAAGGTCCCTTCACAGGGATAACGATTAGCTCGTCTTCTGTGTGTTAATTATTGCTCATTATTTTGCATGGTCTGATTAGAGATTGGTGGAAGCTCCGGCAAAAAGGTCTTTGTATATGGATAACGATTAGCCACTCAGCCAATTCCTAATTAGATACAGTTTTCTTTTCCTTATCTTAATTTCAAACCTGAATTTCGAGTTGTGGTATTAGTGAACAGTGTCGATCAACACTGTTGTAATAGTATTGCAATAAGAAAACATGTAGGTTTTTCCTCAATTCATGGATGGTAGAACTCTCGATGATAGCGATCACTGTCATTGAAGGTCTCTTACTGTTTAAAAATCGTACCACCTGGAATAATTGGGAACTGGACAGCAGATGTTTGCAGTCCAGATAACCCCAGTTATTTCTGACTGCTTTTTAACCAATTTCTTCTCATCTCAAGGCTAATTCATCTTTGTGTAACAAATTCTGTCTAACCCTACCATTATATTTTGGGGTATTTTATTTTATCATTTCTTATACAAGTATGCATGATAATATTATGTAGATGTTGTGGTCATATTATTTTGGGGATCCTTCCCCTTGGACATAGAAGTCTTGATTTAAATTAGAAGTTACATAATAAATTTCCAACAAAAACTTTATAAAATACGGATATGAGTAAGGGATAAATTCCACATTTATGATTAATTCATCTTCTGCTGGGGGTTGATTTTGAGAACTTAGAAGCAGAGTCAGCGATTAGGTCTCACCTAGACTGAAAGGATCTGTGTTTTAATTGAGAGCTTAGTACCTGTGTAGGGAATGGTTTTCAGATATCAATTGTTTTCTCAAAATTGCTGTGTGTTGGAAATCTTATATTAAATATTGCATCAAATCAGTGTCCACTTGGATTCAGACGAGATGTGGTAGATAATACTAGAGGAACAACATGTGGGCCTTGGTTAATTTCTAAGGTAGGGTTGAGTATTCTTTCAACTGCTAGCTTCTTCTGCCAAAGTCTAGAATCGAGTCTTGAGTGAGTACATCCAGAACAGATTCTTCACGGATCTGTCATTTAGTTTGTATCTCATGACTAACCAGATGTTATAAGCCCTGTGGCTTACTCATATTTGGGAGGTTCTTGATCTGCATCTGGTCACCAAGACCAGGGGCTCTTTTATACTAACGGAATGAGATAACTTTTAAAAGCTTCCGAGTGATAGGATTTTAAATGCTTTCTTTATCGCTTTCTTTTAAATGCTTTTATAGAGGACACTCGGAAGAATTAGAGGTTGGCCGCCGTATATAAGGTTTAAGAGTTATAGATTGGTTCGAGACTAGATTTGAGCTTTGGGCGTGACATGGGGGAATGATAGGAGTACTTGGCATGTCAACTAATGATGTGTCGGGTGTTGCTTATCCACCTCAGATATATAACATACCTCGGCAGGGGCAGTTACAAATCTGTGGTATCTTAGATTTTGAGGTCATAAGAGCATGTAAATTCTTGCTGTAAGTACCTGTCTGTTAAAGGGAACATAGTACGGAAAGCATGAGAGTTAGCTAACTGATGGATTTTCCTAAACAAAGATCTGCGTATTAAAACAGAAGTTTAATTATTGTTTCATCTGAATCTTGTCCAATCTTTATTATTTTCTCCCTGTCCCTTCTGTCACATTTTAAATCTGCTTTCTAGATAGCATAGTATAATTTTACATGCTTTCGTAGCATAATTTTACCAGCTTTCCTAGAATAATTTTAGTTGCTTTCTCAGAATAGATTTAAATGCTTTGTAGAATAATTTTAACATGCTTTGTAGAATAATTTTATCGCTTTCATAGTTTAGTTTAAATTACGTCAAGTAGTTTTTAATCCCAACTCAAACTTGAATCGAGTAACCGAGTGGAAATCTTATGAAACGGTGTGGGACCTGCTTCTATCGCACATCCTCCAGTGAACGATCCGGTCTTATTATAAATTACTGCAATTTTTGACATCGTGCGCTTTCAGGCCACAGTTTCCTGTATGAGTATATAAAAACGTGACAACCTATAAACATATCCCTAATCCCAACTCCATTTTCATAATTGGTTTCATTAAATAAAATTAAACTGGGATTATATTCTTTTCAGAAAATACTCATATAGTGGGAAATTGTCAAAAGTTTCACCCGGTCTGCGTCCCGATCAAATTTGACCACGAAACATCCGTAGCCCATGCCAATCAGCGCAAACGAATCCTTGAGTTTACATAGTCGCCCCAGGATCTTAATAACCAGCGCCCCCTCCCACGGCTTACAAGCTTCATCAAACAGCGCATCATTAATCAACACCCTGACTACCCCGGATTCACCTTATCAGCAGATGTACGTATCAGTTTTTCCGCAAGCAAGTCTCTTTCGAGGTCCGGTTGCGGGCTACACTCTTCATCTTGGCGCAGCGCATCACGAAACGACTTAGTCGTGCCAATGTCGGGCGGCCGCGAAGCCGCCGTTGGAGACTCTCTCGACGCCGTTGCATGGTAATCCGCCGAAACCCTAGGAGAAGCCCTAGGAGAAGCCGTCATCTTCTTTTGATTGTTGACTTACCCAGATTGCTAATTTGATATGTGTGGTATTGGAAATGTGTTAAATTATTTAGAAATAGGATTTTGCTATATATAATAATATTAAATTATAAATATATGTGTAATAGTGTTATTTAATGATAATGAGGTGGGTTGGCAGTGAATCACACAATCAATCAACTTTATTATGAGTAGTTTTGTTTGATGTGATTTTCACCCCCTGAAAATTTACAAATGTCAGATGAGAGAATTTTTATGTTTTGTTTGAAGCTTTAGCTTATTTTATTGCCAAGTGTTTGGCCACTGGTTCGTGCCAAGGACCTTTTTTCTTCTCAATGGAGGCTATTGGAAAAGGATCAAACTGATTAAGGCACCGGAATCAATAATGCATCTAAACTTTACTGATTATCACTTGAATTACAATGGAAACAATGAAAAACAAATGGAAATCTACCGGTTGCTAAGAAACAACGGTGGATTATCCTCAAATAGCTACTAAAATCTGCCGGTTGTTAAGGAACAACGGCTGATTTGGAAAAAGTAACCGCTACAACTAGGCTAAAATCTAGTAAAGCTGGTAAATGAAAGCAGTAAAAGATACAAAGAAGCAGATTGATATAAAGAAAATTTGGATTGGATTGGTCTCCCCTGCTCTAGTGCCTGGCACCTCCTATTTATAGTTGTAGTGGCGGAGCTGAATAACCGCTCCACATCTATCCCTCGAGACGATCAGCATCTCTTCCTTTCGGCCGAACCCGGTTATGCTGGCTTCGGCCGACCCTGTTAGTCAAGTCCTCCTTCGGCTTGTAGGCTTGGGCCTCAATTATTTTTTCTTTCACCCTCGGCCTCAAACGTTTATTCCTTATGGCCCAACGATTGGGCCCATTCTTGATCCATCAACCCGGATGATCACAACAGATGCCCTCCTTACTTGGGCTCATTTCAGATAAAAATAGCCCCAATAATTAGTTCCCCTCCCTGCTAACACGATCTCCAAGATATCCGGCTACTATTTCTTTTCCGTATCCCGATCGTTGTCATCATTAAGCCGTCTTTTCTAATCTCTCTCCTTCCATAACCGTCTTCTTTCCCATGAAATTCCCCTCTTTTTCTCTTCACTCTCCCTTCTTCTTCTCTAAGTCATTCCTTCTCCCATGGACCCGTGGTCTATCTCCGTTCCTTCTTCTCAGATTACCAAGATCGAAAAATCATCCGCTTCTTATTCAACAGTCCGACGCATCCCCGAGGGCTTCTACTCCTTAGGTCCACTTGGGATTCCCGAAGAAGTTAACGAGTATACTGCCTGTATTTTTTAGAATTGGACTATTCCATTATACACGTCATGGTTTTCCTCCACGCTTTTTCTTGTGTCGCTTATTATCTGGCCTACGGCGTCAGCTGAATACTTGGATTGGTATCATCACTTAGAACTCCATTGTCGCAAGTCTTGGTTTGATGCAGGCATCCTTCACCTAATCTAGCTTAGCGTTGAACCTTTCCCGACTGACCTTCGCCCCATTTAGGCGCTCTTGTGCTTCTAGAATTCCACGGTCAATTACTTCTGTTTCCCTTGGGGTATGATGACCCCTACGATTCAAGACGTCAAGCTTCTTTTGAATCTTCCTATTAGGGGGGACAACTTTGGGGTGGCGTCTTATGATCCGCCGAAGAAGAAGAAAAGTACTAGTTTCTCTTCTAAAAATACTTATCGTAGTTGGATCATTTCTCACCAAAGTGGTTCAGATTCGGCCGAAACCTATCGTGAAAAGTCTCTTGCCTTCATGATGTACTTCCTTACCCGGTTTTTCTGGTGTGCCCCCTCTAAGGGTTTTCTTCTTAAAACCTATCCCTTGAGTTATGAAATTATTAATAAAACTCGTTTACCTCTGGCCAACTTTTTCCTCGCTCATCTTTATTCTGGTATGTCGACCTATGTTGCTGGTTGGGAAGACGACCTTACGGACAAGGACCGTGGTCCTCTTTGGTTTCTTCATCTATGGCTAGTTTGGCACTTCAGAGATATATCTAGCTTCCCTTCTTTTGATATTCACCCAAATAACCGGGTTAGTATTCCTTCGCTCCGATCACCTCTACCTGATATGTCGATTCCTCAGTGGATCGGCTAATTTATGGGCCGAACAACCGATCAAGCTTTTTCTAGTTATTCGTATAAGAAGGACAACTTTAATTGGATTATAGGCATCGCAACTTCTTCTTTTGGCGACCTTCTTGATCGACCTTTAGCTCAAATATGGAATCGATGCATCCTTCCCCGTCCTATTTTCAAGGGTTCTACTGCCCTTGCCAATGCTACCATTCCTGTCGAAATAAATAACCCTCACCTAGTCAGCCGTCAGCTCGGCTTTGCTCAGGATCTAGTGGTAGCTTATCGCATTGACAAACAGCTTTCTGCTTTGACTAGTAGAGAACATTGCGCAATTTGGAACCGGCGCCTCATCACCTTTGATGTCCCAAAATTTGTTGTTCGTGCGGGTTTATCAACGGTTCGCTTCCGAAATTGGTGGGACGGTGTTGCCCGTACTTATTTTAGCGCCGCTCTCAGCCCTCTTTTACGGCACTATGGATTTTCTCCACTACTTTTATCTTCATCACCGCGCTCTCCCTCCTCCGAGTCTCTTGTGAGGAAGAACCGAAACTGGTCTTCATCCGCTCCTTCCTATGCTGGTAACTTCTTCATTTTATGTACATTCATATTCTTGATGCCTTGTTTCTCTAATTACTATTCTTTTCATAGTATCGAAGGAGGGCAGCTCGAGGTTCTACTTCCCCCGTGCCTGCACTAATCCCCAACCGAAAGAGAATCATTGATCCTTTGGCTGATTCAACAAGTTCTTTCCTTTCTGCTAAAACTCGAAATCGATCATCTCGTTCACCTCTCGGAAGAGCTCCTGCTGTACATGTGACGGTATATAAAATTTCTTGGTTTTTTCCCTGTACTGCATTGTGTCTTATTTCCTGTTTCCACAGGTTTCTTCTGATTCCCAAGTACCAATAATTCTTCAAACTTCGGCTGTAGCGACTGATCCTAACACAACTGAATTGCAAGAAGCTAACGACCAAGATTCGGCCGTCTCGGCCGACCCCATTATGGCTGAACCGCAAAGGATGAATGAGGATACTACCATCGGACGGGTTTTCGAGATTTCTCCTATTATCCCTGCGCCTTCATCCATTGTTGCTTCGAACCTTCCTTCCTCTCGATTGGACCCTCCTAGTGGCCCTATAAATTTGGTTCAACTTCTGCTTGCCGCTACTCCTTCGGATACACCTGATATCCTTGGTGATACTTCTGCTATTCAGGTTCCTCCATCTCCATTTCCTGATCGACGAGTTCTGGATGATTTCTTTTCTCCTCCCCCTTCATCTCCCCTTCCATCAGATCTTTCGACTCATCTGGGAAATTGCTTGGGGCGATTATGCAACCTGATTACGTGTCAGCATAATGTGGAGTTCGTGTATCCGAAGCCTATTCGGCTCCTTTTATCTCACCTTGATCAACACTTTCATGATGAGGTTGTTTCCTGAACTTGGATGCTACTCTTCAAGCAATCACTAAGTTTGTTCTCTCCTTGCACCAGGAGCTCCTAGCACATTTAGTTGCTCGGGACAAACTCTTAGCCGAACGGGAAACTATAGCTTCTTCTCAAGTCGAGTTTGATAAGTGTTCGGCCGAATATCGGACTCGCATAGGTACTCTTTCTGAAATAAGTTCTCGTGAACTTATGTTTTCTGAAGAACTTTCTTCTACCCAACGAGAAATAGTCAGACTTCAACAGAAAAGAGAGAGAGGACTGAAGTCGGCATTGGATGGAGCTACGAAGGAATCGGCCAACTTGAAGCATTCGATCAAGCAGCTTCAGAGGTCGGCTGAAGCTCCCAAGGCTAAATTCTTAGATTATCAGCGAAATGCTTCTTACCTTGCCATGAGGGCTAGTTTTGATGACCATATTTTAGGCTCTTTTCAACAGAAATGGTCTGAAACTCAAGGCTTTGCAGAACAGCTTGATTCGGTTATCCACAATCTGGGTAGCAAGCCGACAGCTTATGTTATTTCTCAACTGGACATCTTTCCTCTAGATCCCTTGGAGGTTGAGGCTTCCCCACCTCGTGACATTCATTCCTCTTCAAAAGCTTCTGCATGTATTCCCTTTTTCGAATACTCCCTTCGATTTTTCCTAGCTGCACGTTACCTTACTTTAATCTTCTTTTTCTTAGGGAAATCTGCTCTCCTTCTGAACGCTTCTGAGTCTCTGCCATCTCCTCATTCTACTGATGATGGTATCAAGACTACTCATCATCCACCTCCTCGCGTATCACAGACTATTCCTTCTTCTGCAGCGGACTTTATTCCCCTGGTTAACCCTCAAATTGGCGCCCTTCAAGACCTTGATGAAGATGTGCAATTTGACGATAGTGAGGATCACTGATATTTTCGTGTATTTCAGGTTCCTTGATAATTTGTAAATACTTTGATAATAATTTTTTTGGACTGTAAGTGTCCGCCATTCACCCTTTTGGCCGACTTGCATTTTGGATTACTACTGTAAGTCGGCTGACTCGTGCTCCCTTTGGCCGACGTGTGTACAATTACTCTTTTATATGCATTTCTATCTTTATTCTGATCTTACTTATTTTTGTTGCATGCGTTCGGTCAGAAATCTCGTGATATCCGGGCCTTTTTATGGCAGCCTTTAACTGGTGACAGTCTTTTCGGGAATCAATCAAAATGTTTTCCCATAAATAGCTTTTAATATTGACCGTTTCTTCCTCCTTGCCAATCGCAGCTATTATCTCCCACTATAAATACCATGACTCAGGCTTTCCTATTCACAATCTTCTTTGCTTAACATCCTTATTCACCCATTGATTATGAGCACGGCTTTTTCCCTTCTTTCCATCAATCACTTTCTGCCAGTGCCTCCATGGTGCCCAAGAGACATCTTCTCGCAAAGATTTCCAAGCGTGGTACGAAAAATCTCCGCTCGTGCGGTACGAACTCAGCTAATGTCGTCACTGTCGTATTTGTGCGGGAGAGGGTCTCTAGACACTTTTTCTAACCTTGATCTCAACGGTCATGCTGGCAAGATCTTTTTCTACTTTGCATTTCCATATCCGGTCGGATCTTACGTAATGGAGGATTCATTGCCCTCAGTGGTTCCTCTGTTTTTCCTTTTTCCCACCACCTTGGTTGTTGCCTCGGTAGTAACCTTCCCCAACCCAACTGAGATCTTGGGGAGGCTATACCTGAGCTCGACTTCTACCTCTGGGACGTTGTACTATTCGTTCTAGCGTCCCCAGCGGTTGAAGCCTGGTGGTTGGAACAATCGGCGTAACCATTTCTAATAATTGGTCATGCGACCGCTTTTGGTTCCGCCGATGTATCTTGGCGGCTTTATACAAGGTAGGTTTGTTTGACATAATCTTACATGTCCCATTCTTAGGACCTTTCCCTTGTATATGCTCGCGTAGAATAGGGCGTTTCACTTCTATATTGTAACTTCGGACTACCCACGCCGTCTTCAGCTGAAGTAACTCCTCTTTGTACTGTTTCTTCTTTGGAATAAAATGTTTACTTTTTTGTTTAATCCCAAGCTGAAGCATAATATCTTTTCATGTACCTTGCATTAAGGAATTTGACATTTGTTCTCCATTTTTGTCTATTAATATGTATGCTCCTTTTGGCAACTTTGTTTGAACAATAAATGACCCCTCCCAATTGGGGCTCCACTTTCCCATTCGGTCATCCTTCCGCTTGGGTGGCCATATAGCTTTCCAAACCAAATCGCCAACTTCAAAACGTTTAACTCGAATTCTCTTATTATACCAATCGGCCACAACATCTTTATTCTTCTGCAAATTCTTGAATGCTTCGACCCGATCGGAATTAACATCTAATAATTCGTCCATCATTGCTTGATCATATTGTTCGGCCGAGAATTGATCTGCTTGACTTTTTCTTAAAGTTGGTACTGTTATTTCGGCCGGTAGTACTGCATACATCCCATAAGTCAGCCGAAATGGTGTAAACCTAGTGGCTGAAGTCTTAGCATTCCGATAAGCCCATAGTGCTTCGGACAACTTTTCATGCCGCTTTCTCAGCTGATCTTCAATCATTTTCTTAATAATTCCTATTTGTTGCTTGATTGTAGCCTCTGCTTACTCATTTTCTTGTGGATAGTATGGGGATGAATGGAAAATCTTCATTCCATATTCATAAGCAAAGGCGTTAACTTTATCTCCAACAAAAACGGTTCCTCTGTCCGTCAGAATCTTCTGTAGAATTCCAAACCTATAGATCAATTGCCTTTTGATGAACTCGATGACCTCCTCTTGAGAAATACTGACGTAAGCTTGTGCTTCGGCCCACTTTGTAAAATAATCTGTAGCCACTAAAACATACTCATGTCTCTTTGAAGTGGAAGGGTTAATCTTTCCAATAATATCCATGGCCTAGCCCTGAAATGGCCATGGTTTAATCATGATATGCAATTCTTCGGCCGGTAGTTTCTGAATCGGCCCATGCTTTTGACAATCACGACATCCCTTTGCATATCTTTCACAATCGGCTCCCATATTCGACCAGTAATATCCAAGCCAAATAATACTCCACTTCATTGATTTTCCAGCTCGATGCGCGTCACAAATTCCCTCGTGTACTTTGCCCATAACTCTCTTAGCATCTTCTTTTCCTACGCATCAGAGTAGTACTCCATCGATAGCTTGTTTAAACAGTAGTCCTCCTATTATGGTATAATCCATCACTTTCCGCTTTTCGGCTGGATTGGCTTTGGCTGGATCCTCTAGAGTTCGTACTATTTCTTTAATCTATTCGGCCTTCTCAATTTCGGCCGAACACACTTCCATGTTACCTGCCTCTGGCATTATCCTGTATCTCGCAGCGTGTTGGGCTAACTCATTGGCCAATTCGTTTTCTTTTCTCGGAATATACTCAATGTACACTTCATCAAACTCCGCTAACAAATCAACTGTCTCTTCATACAACCCAATCAACTGTGAGCTTTTAACAGAAAAATCCCCAAGTAATTGCTGAATAACTACCTCAGAATCCCCCTTAATTGTTATGGCCTTGACCCCCTCTTTTTTCAACTGTTGTAATCCCAAGATCACTACTCTGCTTGGTTGTTAGTGTAGGACCTGGGCAATTGTATATAATATTTGTATACCTTGCCCTCTAGTGTATGTATTGTAAACCCTGCTCCGACACCTGAGGCTGCTTTCGATCCATCAAACATCATCGTCCATGGCTGTAGGTATGCTATTCCTATTTTGTCTCCTTTATTCGGTCGAATCCCTTCTGCAGTATCTTCTGCTATCGGAAGCATTGGATGATCTGCCCGGAAATCGGCTACAACTTATCCCTTCATAGCCCTTAGTGGTGGTACTTTAGATCGTATGCGTTTAACTTCATGGCCCACTTAGCTATTCTTCGGCTGCTAACCGGATCATTCATCATGATCTTAACTATATCGACCGAAGTCACCACCACTACTTGTCTCGGCTGAATGTAGTATTCCTGTTTTGTGACAAGCATGGTATAGACTTAGGCATAATTTGTGAATCGGAGAATACCTGAGTTCTGCGTCCTTAAGAATTCTGCTTAAATAATAGATCGCCCGATCCCTACCTTCTTCGTCCTCCTGAGCTAGCAATGCTCCTATGGACTTTTCGGCCGCTGCTATGTACAATTTTAATGGTCGGCCGAGGACTGGAGGAACCAACACGGGTGGATTAATCAAAGCATGCTTTAATTTTTCAAAGGCTCTCTGTTGGTCATCTCCCCACTTGAATTCCTCTTCTTTCTTTAATCTGAGCAGATCGGTCAATGGTTTTCCTTTTCCGGCCGCGTTAGCCAAGAATCTTCTCAGGAAACCGATCTGGCTTAAGAATTTCTGCAGACTCTTCTTATCATGACGCAGTCTGGCTTCTTGGATAGCATTGGTTTTATTTGCATCTACTTATATACATTTGTTATGCACCAAGAATCCCAGGAAGTTTCATGCCTGTACCCCGAAAGCACACTTGGCTAGATTCATCTTGACTCCATGTAGCCTCATCCTTGCAAATACTCTGCTTAAATCGGCCAAATAGCTTTCCACATCTCTGGATCGGACCATGACATCATTGATGTAGACTTCTACACAATCCTATTAGGTCATGGAAGACATAATTCACGGCCCTTTGGTATGTAGCCCCTGTAGTCTTCAAGCCAAATGGCATGACCACCCATTCATAAATCCCAATGGCTCTAGGGCATCTGAATGTAGTCGTGTGTACATTTTCTTCGGCCATAAAGATTTGGTTGTATCCATAATAGCAACCATAAAGGATAATATTCCTCTTTTTGTGGCCTAATCAATAAATAAATCGACAATGAGCATAATATATTCATCTTTAGGAGTTGCTATATTGAGATTTCGAAAATCAATACACACTCTCAACTTCCCATTTTTTTTTAATCACTGGTACAATATTTGATACCACTCTACATACTTAGCTGGCCTAACAAACCCGACCGCTAACAATATCTCTATTTCTTCCTTAATTTTCGGGACAATTTCGGGCGCTGCCCTCCTGGCTGGTTGCTTATCTGGTCTAAACCCCTCCTTGATAGGCACCCTATGTTCCACAATTAATCTTTCCAAACCAGGCATCTCTGTATAATCCCAAGAAAAACAATCTTTAAATTCGATCAAGACTTCCCTGAATCGGCTAATCACATGTTGGTCCAAGGTTGCGCTTATTGGAATTTCTCTTGGATTCTCGTCTGTTCCAACATTGATCGTCTTTAGTGGGTCTTGCGCCTTGAAGTCTGGTGTCCGCTTCGGAATATCATCCATCAGCTCACTCCATTTTGGCTTTTCCTTCTCTGGTTTGAGCTCGGCCGACTCGAGATCGGTTGTCCCTTTTCTGCTTTCTTCCATCATTTATCTTCTTCTGTATTCGGTTGTGGGTCGGCCTGGTATCTCACTTCAAATCCTAGATCGGTCCAATTGCATTCGAAAACCTCCGGATACTGATTCCCCACGACTGCCAAGAACGGCTGTATGGGTTCCTCATATAGTACCAAATCAATTCGTCTGGGTGAACTGACTGGGAATGGAGGTTGATCTCCTTCTACCTCCTCCACTGTGCCATCGTTCTTCCAGAACCATAACTTCTGGTGTAGGGTTGATGGCAAACACCTAGCAGTATGTATCCAGCATCGGCCTAGTAAATCCGTATACGGGACATCAGCATCAACTACAAAGAACATAGTCGGAATTGAGATCGTTCCGACTGTCACATCAACCAGTATACATCCTTCTGCCGCCGTCTAGGCTCCCACAAAACTCAACACCTTCATTCTATTGGGTAGCAAATCTTCTCTAGTTCGGCCAATTCTGACGAAAGTAGTCAACGACAATATCTTTACCGTTGCCCCTCCATCCACAAACATTCTTCTTAATGGTCTTCCATTAAACTAGCCTTTCACATATAAGGGCCTCACATGTTGAGACATCTTTAATGTGGGGGGCAAAATAGTGCTTGGTTGAGCGTCTGGGACGAACACCTTGTACCCTTCTTCTAGGCTTTTCTCAATTTCGGCTTCTGGCCGAATTGCTTCCAGCTTGGCGAAGCAGAAATCGATTACAGGTTCTTCCTCGCTGAAATATTCTCATTCCTTTTGACAGAATACCACAACTGGTTCTATGTCGGACCAGTATTCCTTGTCGTTTGCTGTCGTGATGCCTACCATGCCAGCACTTGATCCAAAATCAAATTTAAATTGACCAATTGAAAGAGTTTCAGTATTCGGGACAATGGATGTTTTTGGTTCCCATTCCCTTGTACGGACTGGTCTAGGCTTCCACTCTTCTTCTACCTCTCCTAGGTCATCGTTTGTCCGAACTTCTTTCTGTTTCGGCCGAAACTCAGTTTTATGTTTCAGTCGATCTTCATCGTTCTTCCCCTTATCTGCTTTCTGCTTCTTGCCTTCGACTGACTTAATATGAGCCGAAAACATTTTATTTAATATTCTTCCCTTGGAAAAAGTGCCCTCATTTGGGAAGTCTTCCTCCATGTGCATCATTTCATATTCCTCCTCAGCAGCAGCCGCTTTCCGCCGCTGCATTCTCCTTTTATATGTACGTTACAATCCCTTCCCTTTGGGGGTGGACGGATCACTTTCTCTCTAATTCCGAGTCTCAAATCGGCTTTGGACGAAGTACCCTCGTTTTGGAGAATTCTGAACCCATTGACCAACCTGAGTATTAGCAGGTGGTCTCCTAAACCTCTTTATTGCCGGAGATACAACCTCCTCGGGGACTGTAATCTGTATTATAGTTTTCCCGTTCTTCCTGTCGGCTGTTAATTTCATCTCCGAATCCCCACCATTGGTGATTATCTTTAGGGTCGGCTTCTCTTTTACTTCTTCATACTCCGACTTTTCTTCACCTTCCGACTGCCTAATCCACTCTTTAACCTCATAGTGACCCAGTCGTTCGAAAATTTTCCAACATAACATAAAACAATAATTAAATAAACAAATAATAAATAAAATAAATACTATAAATAAATAAACAAATCCAGCAAATAAAAGAAATAAATAAAGATAAGGAAATGAGAAATGAGATTTTTACTTAAAAAGGAATTAAAGGAATTTAATTCAATAAAAGGATGGATAAATGGTACACCAAAACCCGACACTAATGAACTCGAGTATTCGAGTCCAAAACATCCAATTAGACTGGGAATAAAATTAGAGAGAAAGTAAGAACCCGAATATACCCCGGGAATCGGAATTCGGGAGCATAGAGGGATAGAAACCCGAAAGAGAGGCAGAAAAGCACGACGGATCGCACGACCCGCCCGGACCGAAGTCCAGGCGAAGTCGGCGCGGTGGCCGCGCGGTGGAAGGGCTTCAGCGCGCCACGACCGCGCCACCCCACAGATTCGTTTGTTGCGTGAATCTCTCGCCCGAACGCGGATTTTTCGACTTTCGGTTGAACATCTCTCGACTCCAGACTTCTAGGTCGGTTGTGGACGCCCTAGGAATAAGAATTCTATAAATAAGCCCCTTGGGAGCCCCAAACAAGTTTACAAAACCCTAAAACATTCTACACGTTCGAAACCCTAAATCCGGAGTCGTCGGAGGCACGAAACCAAGACGAACGCTGTTGGACGAGTTTCTCTACAGATCTCCATAGTCGTGGTAAGTCTCGGTCCAATCTTTATTCAATAAACGATTCGAAAACGAATCCTAATTATCTCCTTTTTCTTTCTACACCCCCGTATCGAATCTAGATCGTAGAACCCGACGAACGGAGAGGAGGAACGGTGATCTGGAAGCCACGCCTCCGAATTGGACATTCCCGACGTTCATAGACACTGTAAGTTAACCTTACATGGTTTTGGGAGATTTTAAAACATTCGAAACCTAAAAGATTTGACAAGAACCATAAATCTGTCCACTTTTGTTTTCCTACCGACGCAACAGAATTGTTGAATTTTTCCGACCCTTAAAACGAACTCAAACGGAAAAACTTAAAACACAAAAAACGTTCCTAAGACTTAGACCTAGCTACTGTAAAAATTTGAGAATTTTTGGAGTTGATTTGATATGTGAAATCCCGTTGAAACCGAACTGTTTGATTCTAGATCTTGAAATCTTGGACAGAACTTAGGAATGAACTTGATCTCGTTTTTGACATAGGATCTAGGCTGTTTTAGATCTTTGGCCGAACATGAAAGTTGTAGATAAATGTCTTAAGATGATCCCTGTCAAATTTCATTAAATTTGGAGTTGAATTGATATGGTAGAATGTGAAATTTGTAAACTGCGACACTTTGAACTCGGACAGATTTCTTGTTATGCGAAAATTGGCGATTTTGACCTACTTAGGTATCTCGGATTGAAAAAGTTAAAACACGAAAGTTGTAGATCTTGATGTTTCCAAGTCAGATATGAAATTTTGGAATTTTTGGAATTAAACCTGATTTTAGACGAATTTTGGAGTAAACTGTGATTTACCGAAACGAAATTTTGAAATCTTGTTGAAACATGGAATTAACCTTTAGGGTTGAAACGAATTGAGATATTGTTTCTAAATTTATACAATGGAAGGCAGATTTTAAAAACTAAATCCCCTTACAAACTTGATAAATTAAAATTAGGGGTGAGTGCTCTGCAGGGTGCCCCCTAACGATTCACTTCGTGCCGTAATGGACGATGGTGACCCCGCGCGCTATACTTGAAATGTGATATTGCCAAAACGGCGAAACTTAGAGCCTACACTCTCGTGAATATCCGTATGGGTTTCCCGAGGCTCCGGAGTGGTACTGGGTATGGCTGATACGGCTGCGGCCGCCGGGCTACCGGCTAAACTTGTTGACATCGCGATTTTTATCGTGAAACTTTGAAATACCAAATCGGGAATGTAATGGGGATTCTAAATTAAATTAAACTAGATTAAATGATACTGTTGTAAAATTAAATTATTTAAATGCTTTATTTAAATTATGGCTATTATCTTGAACCATGTGATATGTGTTATTAAATAGAGCCTGAGATAGATTGTGCTATATGATATGGATTATATAAAATCAAATATTATGTTATTATCATGCTTTTATTAAATTATTAAACTTATGGCTTTTAAACCCTACGATCATGCATGTGTTAACTTACTCAGCAATTTTGCTGATCAAAACCATTTTTATTCCTTTCTTTACAGAATATGTGGAATGAGCATGTGTGAGCACGAATCATGCATGGGATTTTGGGAACTTTTATTTTGCTTTTAAATTTCGTACTTAGACTATATTATGAACGGACCTGTTTAACCCGTGTTTTGGCCATGTCGGCCCTTTTTATATTTTCCGCTGCGATACTGTACTAAACTAAATATTTCCGCTGCGCTATGCTATTATTAATTTTGAATTATATTGTATGGGCTATTTTGAATGCTTTAAATGTTTTAAACACTGCAATACCTAGCCTTGCATCTCTTTAGTAAGCTCGGAGAAACCGTGTCTTACTAGGGAGATGTGGCGGTGACATCCCGACCTGGGTTACCAAAAACCGGGGTGTTACAAGTTGGTATCAGAGCCCGGCTATTTTTAAACTACTATTTTTAAACCATTACTATTTTTAAACTATTATTTAAACCATTATTATTTTTTTTAAACTATTATTTTTAAACCATTATTATTTTTAAACTATTATTAATATTTTGACTATTATTTTAAATTTTAAATTTTTATTTCCATGGAGAAATTTTATTTTAAAACCCATGGGAAAAATATATATGGTGCATTAAATTATTATTGGGGGGAAAATATCATTTGCATATGCATGTTGCATCTCTGCCATGAACTTAGAATCTTTGCGAAACTCGAACTTAGAATCTTTGCGAAACTTGAACTTAGCATCTTGGCGAAACTTGAACTTAGAATCTTGGAAACTCGAACTTAGAATCTGGACGAATTGAACTAGAATCTTGGCGAATATTAACTTAGATCTCTTGCTTGCGCTAGATGGCTAGTCAAGACATGATGCAGTTGATGATCAAGATGATGAACGCTCACCTTGACACCCAACAAACCATACAACAAATGAAAAATCGTATAGCTCACTTGGAGGCAAATCTGCACCAAATGGGAGACTTAAGGGAAGCTGACCTCCAGCACTTCCTGAACTTGAGAGCCGCTGATCAAGATCGCATAAAAGACTTAGAAACTCAAGTGCAAAAACTCACCGAACGAAGCGATGCTGTGATAGATAGAGTTGAGGATCTAGGGTCGGACCTGCTTGACCTCACTGATATAGTAGTACCATATAGCCCTGTGGAGGACCACTTGATGGGACCACGAAGCCCAACACCCCCAGTAGAGAGCCCATCCGGCCTTATCCATGGACGCTACGGAACCCTTGGGCTCTGGCCCCACATGGTCCGCCCATCGCCACACCCGAGCCCCGTGGAGAACCATCTGGAGGGGACACCGGACCCAGTTCCGGAAGCTGTCGATCCACCATCCCCAGTGTTTCATGGACCTTTGGGCACCGGCCAAGTCTCTGATGAGGATGATCCTATGGAAGACCCCGCTGCTCTGCCAGAGGACGCGGAGATCTTTTAGATACTTTATCTTAGATAGTACATTTATTTTGCGCATCCTATTACTTGTATTAAATTTCTTTTGAAGGAGTAAAATGTGAGTTGATTTTTTTGAAATCCTTCAGCCCAAAATTATCAAAAAAAAAAAAAATAAAATAAAATAAAATAAAATAAAATAAAAAAAAAAAGAAAAGAGAAAAAGAGAAAAGAGAGAGACGAACCGAAACAGTTCCACCGCATTTTCTCTAAACGACAACAGTCAAATCAGACAACTGAACAAGGATACAACGGGAACATAAACTACGAAACAAAACACATCAATGATCATCCTTGTACAGTCCATGAGAAAACAACTAAATAAAACGCTACTACAGCAAACCTAGATGGAAATGCGGAAACAAGGGATCACTGGTCGGGAGGCGGGAACTGACGACGCATATACTCGTCCATCTGACGCAGGTAGGCGTACATATCAGTCATGGAGGCCTGCTGCTCCAGCTGTCTCGTAGTGATCGTATCCATGCGAGCCTGGTACAGGTCCATCCTGGCATCTAGAGCGTCGTAGCGAGCCTGCCCGGCTGCAAACCCAGCATCCATACGAGCGAACCCCGCATCCATACTAAGCTGCATACCCTGCAGCATCTGAACTATCTGCGGCATCTCCGCACCCTGCTGGGGAACCTCGGGAGGCGGAGGTGGCTGCTCAGGAGGAACAACTAAAATCAAACCATCACCGTTGGGCTCCGGGCGGAGGACAGCCGGAGGAGCCCCACGTCGAAGAGCACTGCGTCGAGGGGCGTAGCTAGGGATACGGTAATAGCCGCCAGCGGATAGCTCGTAAGGATCCGTCTCTGGTGACGTACGGATCCCCTGAGCCGCACACATGCCGCAAATAAGATGAACATGGGTAATCACCCTGCTTCCTCGTCCTCGGCGCATACCCCTCAGGTTGTCCGCGATACAAGCCCCAACATTCACCCTACCACCCCGGGCGAGAAAGCAGATGGTCTCATAGACGTGGTCGATAACAATGTGGCTCCGGGTGATCGGCCGGACACGGCCTAACCATATCTGAGCTAGCTCGCGCCACGGAGAGTCCATCGTCGTCAACCTCAGCTCGTGATCATGCTCGAGCAGAGGAGCCGTCAAGGTGCATAAAACGCCCCACGCAGGCGGGGGTATACGACCCTCAGGCTGTGGCCGGAACACGCCGTCGTCAGGAAGGCCAAAGTAGACGTTGATCGCCCGAGCACTGAAATCTAGATGGCGACCCCGAACCCAGACTTGAGACAAGTCACTGTTCTCCCCGAGACCGCCAATGTTGGCAATGACCTCCATAGCTAAGTACCCAGAAGCGACGCCCTCGGGATGGCGCGCAAGCCCAGTCCACTGAAGAAGATCCAAAACTGGACTAACCCTGTCGTCGTCCATATGGCGAGGATATATGCCTCTCTCCGGGACATAAGACCTGTTCTGACGAAGCTCGTCGAAGTAGAACTCCTGAGAGGCCATAGTAGCGAACCGATACCTGTCGTGTCGACGGGGACGCACCTCGTCGGGGAGACCCCTGAGCTTAGGGCCCCGCTGCTCCTCGTCCTCCTCAGACTCGCTCTCGTCAAAATCAGACATCGCCGGAGCGGCAGTGCTAGGACCAGCCTCATCGCGCTGAGCAACTCGTCTCCTGGTCCTCGGGGGACACATGAGTGACGCCAAAACAATCCACAGGAAAAGCAGCATCCTGCAAATATCAAACCAATACCAAATGTAAGGATAAATCCCACACGGCGATTACACGAAGCATAATCTAGAAAACACGAGAACATGAAGTGGGAGCCCTAACACGAGCGATCAAGAGGATAACCAAACCAAGACTATGTCTAGAAAAGTCCCAAACCCCCTTGGGACATTTCGTCGAACACGTTGAGTGCGCGATAAATCAAGACCAAAGTTTACTTGTAAACACATGGGGAACGTCCCCAAAACAAACAATTGCTTAGACAATAACCTATCATCATAATAGGGCACAAATCGACGACCACGAACTCATCCGCATGCCCACAATACCAATACAAATCGGGAAATTCATGCTTTCCTTAAAATATGGAATCTAGTAAAACTTCCTCAAACTAGGCATGCATTGTGGCACAAATACTTCCTAATCAACAAAAATAACACCAAGTATCGCCCAAACTCGCTAATTGCATAAATTAAGTCTAAAAACAACAAACCCCCAATTCTTGTCTCTAAACCCTAATTTTGAAATTCGCCCAAAGATTAAGGCTAATCAAGACATAAAATCTGAAATTGACAAGTAGAAGTAGTAGATGCATACCTTGCAAAGGAAAAGCGAGGCCGGGAACGAGAGAATCGGGGGATGGGAGAACGAATTTGAGAGAAGACTAGAAGAAGCCTCGGAAGTGGAAATGGGGCGGAATGGCTCGCGCTCCGCGCGAGCCCTTTTACTCGAACTGCTATGGCCGCGCGGTCGCCGCGCGCCACCGCGCGGGCACCGCGCGAGCCTCAAAGTTTGTTTTTATTTTATTTTACCTTCTACTGTTTACTCGAAGAGCGAGGAGGAGCATGCGAAGCACTTACATCAAGTGTTGGAGACCTTGCGAAGAAATCAGCTATACGGCAAGCTGTCGAAATGTGACTTCTGGCTGAAAGAAGTGGCATTTCTCGGACACATAGTATCCGCTGATGGAGTATCAGTGGATCCGGCAAAAGTTTCTGCCGTAACTGAATGGGCAACTCCGAAAAGTCCAACGGAAATAAGGAGTTTCCTTGGATTAGCCGGATACTATAGACGATTTGTGAAGGACTTTTCAAGGATTGCACGTCCTTTGACCCAGCTACTTAAGAAAGGGGCAAAATACGAGTGGACCGAAGCATGTGAGACATCGTTTCAAGAGCTGAAGAAACGACTCACAACCACACCCGTATTAACACTACCATCAGAGAATGGCGACTTCGAAGTATATAGTGATGCTTCGAAGGAAGGTTTAGGTTGTGTTTTGATGCAAGACTCGAGAGTCGTAGTCTATGCATCACGCCAACTAAAACCTCACGAGGAAAATTATCCGACACATGACCTGGAGTTGGCAGCGGTCGTTTTCGCTCTAAAGATATGGAGACATTATCTTTATGGGCGGAAGTGTCGAATGTTCACCGACCACAAGAGCTTGAAATATATATTCACTCAGAAGGAGTTGAATTTGAGACAGCGAAGGTGGTTGGAACTCATTAAGGACTACGATTTAGAGATAGCGTACCACGAGGGGAAGGCGAATGTGGTAGCCGATGCCCTAAGTCGGAAAACCCAACACGTGACAAACTCGTTGGTAATTCCGCCGGCATTGTACATGGATTTGGCAAGATTGGAGTTAGAACTTGTGCATCCTGGCACAGTGAGAGAAACGGTCAATGCCATGGTCGTAGAAACTCCAATATTGGACGAGATTCGACTCGCTCAACCGGGCGATCCGAAACTCGAGAAGATAAAAGAGTACATTGCCGAAGGAAAGGCAATAGGATTTGCTGTCCACGAGGATGGAAGCATCCGTTTTAAAGGTAGATGGTGTGTGCCTCTTAAATGTGCCGAGTTGAAGCAAAGGTTGATGGAGGAAGGGCACAACACGCCATACTCCGTACATCCCGGAGGTGACAAGCTATACAAAGATCTGAAGAAGATCTATTGGTGGCCGGGAATGAAGAAAGAAGTGGCAAATTTCGTGGCGAGATGTCTCACCTGCCAAAAGGTTAAGGCAGTGCGACATAAACCCTTAGGATTGATGCAACCACTAGAGATTCCAAGTTGGAAGTGGGATAGCATCTCAATGGACTTTGTCTCGGGATTACCCCGATCACCTAAAGGCATGAACAAGATTTGGGTGATTGTGGATAGGCTAACGAAGACAGCCATATTTATCCCAATGAAAGACACGTGGACTATGGACCAATTGGCCCGAGCCTACATTGATAATGTGGTACGACGACATGGAGTACCACATGATATCATTTCCGATAGAGACAGTAGATTTGTCTCTCATTTCTGGACGGAGTTACAAAAAGCTCTCGGTACTCAAATCAAAATGAGCACCGCATTCCACCCGATGACGGATGGACAAACCGAAAGGACAATCCAAACACTAGAAGACATGCTGAGAGCATGCGTGTTAGAGTTCAAAGGAAATTGGGAATCTCATTTACCCTTGATTGAGTTTTCCTATAATAATAGTTACCATGCGAGTATTGGCATGGCACCTTTCGAGGCATTGTATGGACGAAAGTGCCGAAGCCCTTTGAGCTGGGAAGAAAACGATAAAGTCCGTGGTAGTGGGACCACAACTTATCGAAGACATGGCTCAACAAATCAAAGTGATCCAAGGGAAGATGAAAGCCGCACAAGACCGTCAAAAGAGTTATGCCGACGTGAGACGACGAGACCTAGAATTTCAAGTGGGAGATAGGGTCATGCTAAAGATATCACCCATGAAGGGGGTGATGCGCTTTGGCAAACGAGGGAAGTTAAGTCCTCGATACATAGGACCTTACGAAATTCTAGAACGAGTCGGAACTCTAGCCTACCGATTGGCTTTACCGCCACACTTAGATAGAGTTCATAATGTCTTCCATGTCTCGCAACTAAAGAAGTGTGTGCCGGACCCGACACATGTACTTCAACCGGAGATAATTGAGCTCGATGAAGATTTGACTTACGAAGAAGTCCCAGTGCGTATTCTCGATACTAAGGAACGAGTAACGAGGAACAAAACCATCAAAATGATCAAGGTTCTTTGGTCAAATCACGAAAGTGAGACGGCAACTTGGGAAGTAGAATCCGGCATGAGAGGACGATACCCGACATTGTTCCAAACCGATTCCGACACAGTTATGGGGACATAACTGCAATCTTAAGGGGGAGAGGATGTCATACCACCTATTTTTCGTGCATTTTTGTAAACTTTTGAACTACGTTATGGCTTGATCCCTTTACCGGGTACGTAGGCAGCTTAGAAGTCTAATTCTAAGTTCAGTCACAAAACAATAAAACAAACACAAGACCTTAGCACGAGACGAGAAAAGCCGAAACACAACTTCGAGGACGAAGTTGATTCTTAAGGAGGGTAGACTGTAATACCCGAGAATTTTCCAACATAACATAAAACAATAATTAAATAAACAAATAATAAATAAAATAAATACTATAAATAAATAAACAAATCCAGCAAATAAAAGAAATAAATAAAGATAAGGAAATGAGAAATGAGATTTTTACTTAAAAAGGAATTAAAGGAATTTAATTCAATAAAAGGATGGATAAATGGTACACCAAAACCCGACACTAATGAACTCGAGTATTCGAGTCCAAAACATCCAATTAGACTGGGAATAAAATTAGAGAGAAAGTAAGAACCCGAATATACCCCGGGAATCGGAATTCGGGAGCATAGAGGGATAGAAACCCGAAAGAGAGGCAGAAAAGCACGACGGATCGCACGACCCGCCCGGACCGAAGTCCAGGCGAAGTCGGCGCGGTGGCCGCGCGGTGGAAGGGCTTCAGCGCGCCACGACCGCGCCACCCCACAGATTCGTTTGTTGCGTGAATCTCTCGCCCGAACGCGGATTTTTCGACTTTCGGTTGAACATCTCTCGACTCCAGACTTCTAGGTCGGTTGTGGACGCCCTAGGAATAAGAATTCTATAAATAAGCCCCTTGGGAGCCCCAAACAAGTTTACAAAACCCTAAAACATTCTATACGTTCGAAACCCTAAATCCGGAGTCGTCGGAGGCACGAAACCAAGACGAACGCTGTTGGACGAGTTTCTCTACAGATCTCCATAGTCGTGGTAAGTCTCGGTCCAATCTTTATTCAATAAACGATTCGAAAACGAATCCTAATTATCTCCTTTTTCTTTCTACACCCCCGTATCGAATCTAGATCGTAGAACCCGACGAACGGAGAGGAGGAACGGTGATCTGGAAGCCACGCCTCCGAATTGGACATTCCCGACGTTCATAGACACTGTAAGTTAACCTTACATGGTTTTGGGAGATTTTAAAACATTCGAAACCTAAAAGATTTGACAAGAACCATAAATCTGTCCACTTTTGTTTTCCTACCGACGCAACAGAATTGTTGAATTTTTTCGACCCTTAAAACGAACTCAAACGGAAAAACTTAAGACACGAAAAACGTTCCTAAGACTTAGACCTAGCTACTGTAAAAATTTTTTGAATTTTTGGAGTTGATTTGATATGTGAAAACCCGTTGAAACCGAACTGTTTGATTCTAGATCTTGAAATCTTGGACAGAACTTAGGAATGAACTTGATCTCGTTTTTGACATAGGATCTAGGCTGTTTTAGATCTTTGGCCGAACATGAAAGTTGTAGATAAATGTCTTAAGATAATCCCTGTCAAATTTCATTAAATTTGGAGTTGAATTGATATGGTAGAATGTGAAATTTGTAAACTGCGACACTTTGAACTCGGACAGATTTCTTGTTATGCGAAAATTGGCGATTTTGACCTACTTAGGTATCTCGGATTGAAAAAGTTAAAACACGAAAGTTGTAGATCTTGATGTTTCCAAGTCAGATATGAAATTTTGGAATTTTTGGAATTAAACCTGATTTTAGACGAATTTTGGAGTAAACTGTGATTTACCGAAACGAAATTTTGAAATCTTGTTGAAACATGGAATTAACCTTTAGGGTTGAAACGAATTGAGATATTGTTTCTAAATTTATACAATGGAAGGCAGATTTTAAAAACTAAATCCCCTTACAAACTTGATAAATTAAAATTAGGGGTGAGTGCTCTGCAGGGTGCCCCCTAACGATTCACTTCGTGCCGTAATGGACGATGGTGACCCCGCGCGCTATACTTGAAATGTGATATTGCCAAAACGGCGAAACTTAGAGCCTACACTCTCGTGAATATCCGTATGGGTTTCCCGAGGCTCCGGAGTGGTACTGGGTATGGCTGATACGGCTGCGGCCGCCGGGCTACCGGCTAAACTTGTTGACATCGCGATTTTTATCGTGAAACTTTGAAATACCAAATCGGGAATGTAATGGGGATTCTAAATTAAATTAAACTAGATTAAATGATACTGTTGTCAAATTAAATTATATAAATGCTTTATTTAAATTATGGCTATTATCTTGAACCATGTGATATGTGTTATTAAATAGAGCCTGAGATAGATTGTGCTATATGATATGGATTATATGAAATCAAATATTATGTTATTATCATGCTTTTGTTAAATTATTAAACTTATGGCTTTTAAACCCTACGATCATGCATGTGTTAACTTACTCAGCAATTTTGCTGATCAAAACCATTTTTATTCCTTTCTTTACAGAATATGTGGAATGAGCATGTGTGAGCACGAATCATGCATGGGATTTTGGGAACTTTTATTTTGCTTTTAAATTTCGTACTTAGACTATATTATGAACGCGGGCCTGTTTAACCCGTGTTTTGGCCATGTCGGCCCTTTTTATATTTTCCGCTGCGATACTGTACTAAACTAAATATTTCCGCTGCGCTATGCTATTATTAATTTTGAATTATATTGTATGGGCTATTTTGAATGCTTTAAATGTTTTAAACACTGCAATACCTAGCCTTGCATCTCTTTAGTAAGCTCGGAGAAACCGTGTCTTACTAGGGAGATGTGGCGGTGACATCCCGACCTGGGTTACCAAAAACCGGGGTGTTACAGCATTCTCCTTTTATATGTACGTTACAATCCCTTCCCTTTGGGGGTGGACGGATCACTTTCTCTCTAATTCCGAGTCTCAAATCGGCTTTGGACGAAGTACCCTCGTTTCGGAGAATTCTGAAGCCATTGACCAACCTGAGTATTAGCAGGTGGTCTCCTAAACCTCTTTATTGCCGGAGATACAACCTCCTCGGGGACTGTAATCTGTATTATAGTTTTCCCGTTCTTCCTGTCGGCTGTTAATTTCATCTCCGAATCCCCACCATTGGTG